>CM070736.1:38603018-39176947 GCA_036346245.1 Bonia amplexicaulis | reverse complement strand
TCGAACATCCAAGGGGTTCTGTACTTCTGTCATCACTCAAAATAAAGGACCAGCCTAACATGTCTTGCCTCCTTAAATTATCACATAGCACATTGTTTAGACTAGTTTTTTTAAGTTAAGCTAGTGAATAGGTTGCAAGATAGTTGCAGATGGCATTTAACCATAAGACAACCTGTGCAAGTTAATCACCAAAAATTCAAGATTAGCCATGAACAATATAAAACAAGCTAGGGCTACATTAGCTTGACTCATTTTCTTCTAGATGATTGTACAGGTTAACTGATGTGAGAAGTTGTGAAAACTTTTACATAGCCTAAGAAATTTTTTCTACGTATACACTGCCTGACAAGTTCAAACTGACATATCAGATTATCAGCATTAGAACATAAAAACTATATTTCGTTTTCAAGTCCTTATCAAAGAAGTGCTAAGGATCTCCTACAATAATTTTCTTAAGGACGAGATAACGTAGAGGAATAGACAACTCTAGCCATAACATAGCACACTACTAAACAACTTTACCACAGCAAGTTGATGAAAACGAGTTGTACGGCCAGAGATAATAAATACCTATATGGTCACTTTGCAGGCAGATGATCCCCTTCAACAAGGACAGGTAGTACTTATTTGCACGGATGAAATTGCAGACTTAGTAAAGGGGAGAATGAAGTGGTCTATATTTCCTCTTTTGCATCAGACTCGAATGTCTTAGCCATTAACCTACGGAAGCAACAAGTGTTTTTACATGGCCCTCGTCAAATTAACCTATTTTGTTTTCCATTTTGAGTGAACCATGTGTTCTCTTTAGGAAAATGTGCAGAAATACTCTACCTTATGTACACCCTGCTGAGTTCTTAACATCCTCAAAACTACAGTACACTGGGTAGCAACTTACTGCACTTAAGTAGGTTATGCAAATTACCACATCCAACACTTCCAATAATAGATGTGTATTCATGTGTCTTCCACGAGTAGATCCAAGCATCTAACGAATTGTCAAACCCTGTGGAACTTGTACTTCTGCACCAGATTGAATCTCTCAATACTTCCACTAAAACCCTTCAGCACAAGAGTCCTCACAGCATCCACCCCTTGCTCCAAAGCAGTGTCAATCTTGATCAAATTTACAGTACAGGTTTAAATCAACATCCAAGTAGCAACAACCATGTCACAGAGTTCCTCCCAGAAAAGGGCAGACCACCAGAAAACAAGAAAGTTGAGGCTTAACTACAACAGTTTTTCTATAGGATGATAAAGCAAAGGTTAAGATTCCTAATGTTCTTTTCCAGAAGCAACTTTGCAAAAACCTTTCCCTCATGTAACAGCAGCTTGTAATGATAACAATTAATAATGCATATGAACTGAGATAGTTCCTTTGTGTCAACAACTAAAGGGTAAAACTAGTTCGAGTGCTAGTCCAAAATGCATAGTATATCCAACATGGAACCGTATCATCATTCTTTGTATAGAAATAAGATATGTTCAAACACAATTGTTTGCTGCAACATTATATTCACAGCCCACACCCAAATTTAGGGCATGTTTATATTGGCTTCTACTTGGAGAAGCTAGAAGCCATATGAACACCCGGCTTCCTCACTCCTCTCGCTCCCGTCTCGCTTCGGTGATAAGCAGAGGGTCACGAGCGCATTACGCACTCCACTCCTCTCGCTCACCCCCTCCTTTTTAAAGTCATTTCTTTCGACTACTACTATTCATTTTCAGGCAAAAACCATCAACCGTGGCCAATATGAACAGGCCCTTAAAACGCATCAATTATGATATTCCAACCAAATGGTGGAAGATCTTTTTTAATATTCCTACAGCCAATGCTCAATTGAAATATCATTACAGAATGAATTACTGCTACCAATTGAGAGATCAGCTTACTATTTGTCTTCATAAAGAAAAAAGAAATAAGTATTAGATGAAATCAAAGTTGATAATGGCATTGGTTTTTTATGGCTACTGGAGAGGGAAAGGAGGGATGAACATACAGGAATAGAGAAGGAAACATCAAAAGAAAGGGATTTTTCACACTACATGCCATATCTTCTATGAAATAATTAAACATAAAGCAAAGTCAATACCTGCACTCGTTCCTCCAAACTGAACTTCTGCAGAAGAAAAGCTCGCATATCCATTTTACCAGGTGGGCTACCAATGCCTATGTCCAACAGTGAACAGCTCAATATTGGCATAATATGAATTTTCAGGGAAGGAACAGAAGAGTGAGGTGGTGAACATAGTAATGCACCTATAGATAAACGAGGAAATTGCCGGCAGCCATCCAAATGCTCAATTACATTCTGTAAGCTGTTTTTCAGGAGAAATGGTTATTGTGGAGTGAGGGTAATCGATTGTGAAATCTAAGTAATGGCATTAACTATGAAGATCACAGAAACAGCTACTTCAAAAGCAAACTAATAAGTGATAACATAGAGCCCATCAAGAAAGTAATTAACATTTTCCCTACACAATACAAAGTTTAGCAGAGGCCCCCGTGTATTCAGGTATTCAAATTCAATACTGTAAAACTTGACAAACCATTTTTGTTATGCAAGTCAGGTACATGTAACTCTGTCTTGGCCTCCAGGGTAAAACTCAGTGTTGGAGGAATAATTTATTCCTCCACTAACAGGGCCCACTCTGTGGAAGGCGCCTGCATATCCCCTACTCTACGTCCTCGGCAATAGCAACATGGGAGGCTTATGTGGTCCCCCCTCAGCAGGTCCCACAAGGCGAGAGGCCCCACCAGTCCGAGGGCATGTCCTAATACGTGCGGCCACCTATCAGATGGTCGTGTGTATACAGTATGACCAGTGACCAGACGTGACATACAAATCAAAGGACTACTATTATGCTTAGAAAGGACAATAATACCCCTCACTTATACTCAATTACTCATAGATTAGCTATCTTCTTGAGGGGTGTTCCAGTCATTTGTACGGGCCCAAGAGCCTATAAATACCTCGTGTATCCCTCATTTGTAACTTGAGCTCTCAAGGAATATAAATAACCATCTAAACCGGTGTCCCCGGAGGACCCCTCACGCGAGGAACCCCCGTAGGCCATCGACAAGGGTAGGGCGATCCTCTTGAATGCTCGAACCTGCATAAACCCTTGTGTTTTCTTTACTCTCATGGACGCCAACCCGTAGCACAGCCAATGTCCTCCCAATTGTGTTTGGGTTTCACACCTACAATATTGGTGCCGTCCGTGGGAAGCATAGCTAATCAACGAAAGGCTATGACCCCCGCGAAGAAGTACTCTTAAGTCCACGAAGCATCCTCCAGCTCCAAAGCACAAGGAGCTCGTGGACAACCCGTCCACTGTTTGGAAGAGCCCTAGGCGTGTGCCACCTTCGGAGATCGAGGCTGTCCACCCTGAGACAGACAACGTCCTGCATGTCTTAGGGATCCTAAGCATGATCACTTCCCTCGCACCAGCCGACGTAGGGTCCAACCAAGGGCGAGAAGCCCGAGGTGCACGTCAGCAGTTGGACTCCGCTTCAACTTGGCTCACACGCACTTAGCCGGAGACGGTGGCACAACTCGAACACATCTCAGACTTACTCATTCAGATAATCTCAACTACGACTTTCCTAACTCATACTCGACTCAAGACGGTGAACACATCTCCTCAACGTCACGGACTCAACTCAACGTACTCGACTCAGGACGGCGAACATATCCTCTCAACGTCTTAGACTCGACTCTAACTCGACACAGGATCACAACTCACATAACTCGACCATTAGTCCTAGCCCATCATCTTCTTGCTTCTCTACAATATGTGCCTTCTCTTCTTTCTTCTCAGAACGGCACTCCAAAGCAAAGTCTCCATAGTTCTAACAATTATAGCACCTAACCTTGGTCTTGTCAAACTTCCTTTCACGATAGCTGGAGTCATTCCTCCAGTTGCCTTCATTACAACCACAATTGTGTCCACGGCTACCACCCTTCCACTTTGAACCTCTAGAAGATCCCCGCCTTCTTTCTTCCCAGACTTGGCCTCCCATTCAGCATGGGCTAGCAGCATGTGCTCGTCCTCCGTGCCACCATAACCCCAGAGTCAGCTCCTCATGCGCCTTGAGTCAAATAAACTCCTCGATGACATCTTCAAGTTCCTGAATTGCTCCAATTTGGAAGCAATTTGTAGGAACTTTAGTGTCACCACACATAACACCTTCACCATGTAGGAGTCCTCGATTTTCTCACCGAGTGAGTGCATCTTGCTAATCACCGTGGTGATTCTTATGGCAAAATCATCCACAGACTCCCTCTCGTGCATCTAGAGTCCATTAAACTCGATATTGAGGGCCTAGAGCTTTGCCCTGGTTACACGATCGGCCCCCACGTACATGGACTTTAACGCAACCCATGCATCTTTGGTCGTCCTCATCTCTGAGAGAATAGTTTCCCCGCTCATACCTTGATAGATGGCTGCAAACGCCATCTTGTCACACCGGTTGTCAATCTCTCCCTCGGCTTCGACCGCGTCCCACACGCATTGCGCCTCCATGTAGACGTGCATCTTAATCGACCACACCGCATAGTTCGTGATCATCAGCGATGGGTACTGCAGAGACACCAAACTCTCCTTCATGGCTGCCTCTGACATTGTAGCGCCACGGGTACCGCTTTTCACCGGCGTCTACGGTATCACCAATGCTCTGATACCAAATGTTGGTTTTGGTCCCAGACCACATGCGTAGATCCAACCGGGTTTACTCCCCGAGAGCCCATAGGCTACCGCATTCAACCCCTATAGCAACAACTTTATAAGTGGTATTGGGTCTTCTCTCCCAAAAGACTAATCCAATGGGTTATATCTCCATCACACTTATAAGTTGTGTTTTTCTGCTTCTCATAAACGATGTGGGACTATTCCCAACAATGTCATCTTTACTCTCGTGAACGCCGACCCGTAGCACAGCCGACGTCCACATTCTCACTTGTGTTTGGGTTCCACACCTAACACACGTTGGTTGTTCTTCAAACAAACATCTCAACACAAGCTATATATCAAACTAAATTCTGGTAAGGTATCGAGACTTTAAATCTCTATGTTGCATTTGACAAATAAACCAGGACATGTTTTAGACTTTAGTACATTAACTTCTATGTTAACTCCTCTGTTGTTCACTTTCTGAAATCCAGATTAACAAAATGAAGTGACTGAACTGAATCTGCTGCATTTTGTATGCGAGTGACATCAGCATGTACCTAGTAAACCTACTAATTGCTTCAAATGATTTGAAAATTAGAATATTACCCATTATGGTGGCCATGACCACCTTTCCGTTGAAGTTGCAATACACCATTGGGAAGACTCATCTCATCATAAATCTGAAACAAGCACAACTCACTGATATCAGTTGCAAGAACATGACACTGAATGCCAATGGTAAATCATTAAAAGAATAATAATAAGATGTACCAAGAGGATGTGTCGCAACGGTACTTGGTAATAGGCAGCAAGCCGTCCAATCTTCACATGATAGAAGGATCATTATTCGTTAGTACATGATGAATTGTGAAAATACAGGAAATAAGGAAAATATTGCATCAGAACAGAGACAACTAGAGCAGGTGCTCAACAAATCCTGACACTACTTATAGCAGCATGTTACAATAACACATGGTGTGTGATATTTTAAGCGAAATGGGGAGTAATATATCTAGGTGTAGTTCTGACACACTCATTGTTATAGCCTAGGATCTCGGCGTACACACGGAAAGAGCGAACAGAGATCATGAGCACTACAAGAACATGCGAACAATACTGCGGTATTGTAGCAACACGTGAACAGTATCCACGGGTGTTGTAGCACATGCGAAATTGAGTGGTTTGGCGGTATATCGCGGATTAAAAATATAATAATTAGTTTTCTTATTATTTGACTTATTTTCTTTTAGATTATTTCAATGTATTAGATAAAAGTTTCCTATTATTAGGGATTAGTTTTCTCAATATAAAGATATATTTCTTATGGGTCAAATTTAACCATCCCTATAAAAGGGACAACATTGTACCTATTATCATTAAGCAAAGAAATAAACAAAAGTTCTCTAGTCTTCCTCTCTTCTTCAACGGGCCTCAAAGCCTTGGTGGAGGCATGGTTGGCCGATCAAAAGCGAGTGTCCTACCCTCGGTCCTCGAACCCGTACAACAACATTTGATATCAGAGCCACTCATCATGGCTTTCGATGCTGAATTATCTACCTTAGACATGTTGATGGCTAGCAACAAGAAAATAGGGTCCTTACTCGACAATATGATAGCCAATTTGGAGAAGACTATGAAGTTGGTGAACAAGCTGAAGAAGCAGGAAAAGACGTCGTGTGACTTGCAATGGCTGCGCTGCCACTACCTTCCTCGGCGCCGGTGTTAGCAATGGCCACGTCTGCTCTTCAGGCTTCACCTTTGGTGATCTTACTAAGGGGGAAGGTTGTCGCTGTCCAGTGGCCCTTCACATGACCGGCCAACACCGTGCCTCCGCAAGTGTGGAGCACAACGGCTGATAGGTAGGGGCCAGCAACACCGTCACATCCCTCCCACAATTGCTACATCCGAGGATGATGCTGCCTCGTGCCAGTTGACCTTGCCACCGACGACTACTACGACGTCAACCGACACTGAAGGGTTGCTATCCTCATTATTGCACACCGAGGCTTTACGGATCTTCTTCCATGCGACACGGCGTCATCATCGTGCTCTTTCGTCGATATGGAGTTACGAAAGACTTCAACCATGGTCGCCACCTGACGACTCGAGAACGAGTTGTCTCGCCGTGAGCGGTGTAATGTTATGGCCTAGGATCTCGGCGTACACGAAGCAGGCGAGCGAATAGTACCATGAGCACTGCAGCAACCGCGAACAGTACCGCGCGGGTACTGTAGCAACGCCTGAACAACACCCTTAGGGGTGCAAACGGATCGGATTCGGACGGATATTGTTGTTACCATATCCTAACCCATATTTTTTCTTCGGATTCGGTACCAATCGGATTCGGTGCCGGATCGGTCGGGATTAACCCGAGCCGTTTGCACCCCTAAACACCCTTAGTATTGTAGCAACGCGTGAACAGTATCCACGGGTACTGTAGCGCATGCGAAATTTGGTGGTTCGCCGGTATATCGCGGATTAGGAATATAATAATTAGTTTCCTTATTATTTTGCTTATTTCCTTTTAGATTATTTTCATATATTAGAAATAAGTTTTCTATTATTATGGATTAGTTTCCTCAATATAGAGATATGTTTCTTACGGATCAAGTTTAGCCATCCCTATAAAAGGTACAACATTGTATCTATTATCATTAAGCAAAGAAATAAACAAAAGTTTTCTAGTCTTCCTCTCTTCTTCAACAGACCTCAGAGCCTTGGCGGCGGCATGACTGGCCGATCAAGGGCGAGTGCCCTACCATCGGTCCTCGGACCCGTATCACAACACTCACAGGATTGTCAACATAATTGGTAATTTTTTTTGTTGTGTCATGCACCCAATTAAAGTAACTTTTGCTTACTAGAAACTTATTATTAATGTGAGAATGTTTAAAGACAGAGATAGAACTTGAAGGTCCCTGCAGTCACATATGGTACCTTATTAATTACTATACCTATACCCTGGAATATGTTAAAACTCGACTTTGATCAAAGATTTATAAATTATAATTTATGAAAGAGCCAACATTTGCCTGATAATCTTTTTGTTAGACATATTGCAAGAAGGCAGCATTTTGCAACAAAAGGCATCAAAATTCATTTATGATATAAGAAATCCAACTGTCCCCACAAGAAACATAGTTCCCGAGAAATGTTTGTTTCAAGTAGCCAACATAAAATTGCGCTACTATTCACAAGGTAATAACTTCAACTAAGAAAGGCCAACAATAAAACTCACTGCCTCCCCACTGTAGTTCATGTATGATTGTGGCTTTACCAGCAACACTGGCACCTCCCCAATTGAACCTGCACTAAAATTCCACCCAAAGGATGGGTGAAAACAAAATTAATAACAAGATTATGGCATTGTATTCAATACACCCTGCTGTTTATAACTGTACTTTCAGCAATAAAATGTTCACTGTACTAGCTAAATTTTGATGCACAGGGGTTACTTTCTTCTGAAGTAATTGATGGATCCAACATATGACACTACGTGCATGTAGTAGTACCTCCAACAACAACAATAACAACAAAGTCTTTTGTCCCAAATAAATTAGGGCAGATTAGGAATAAAACATTCTCAAGATCAAAGAGATAAGAGCCTTGAAATAAAACATACAATGCTAAAACCCTAAACCGTACAACCTGCTATCTGAGCCGAGAGCCTAAAACACTGCGTCTAACTTTTTTATGGTTCCGGTACGTGGATCGCTAACTTCCATGCACTCCTATCCAAAACTAATCCTTTAGATACATTCCAATTCCTCAAGTCTCTTTTAACTGCTTCCTCCCGTATCAGTCTTGGTCGACCTCTGTCTCTTCTTACGTTTTCAGTACGTCTTAAAATTTCACTACGTACCGATGCCTCAGGAGGCCTTCGTTGGAGATGTCCAAACCATCTCAAGCGATTTGAACACTATGATTAACATTAAAAATCAGTATGTCATCAACAATACAATTTAATTATCAATTGGTACATGAGGACATTAAAGATGATCCTCTGCAGAACAATATGAACTAGGTGAACCGCAGGATCAAAAGGAACAATACCTGAGACCAAATGCAGATCAAGCATGATAAAATGGTGTTCCATTTCCTCTTGATAAATATCCAATTTACCATTTTAGACTTTTAGTGCAATATCAAGTGTTGATTTTTCAAAGGAAAATCCTGTATGAACGTACTGTTTGTACCTCAACACAGGGAGTCACTTCAAAAACTTTCCCACCAACGGGCAGAAATGTATGCCTAACTGCTCTTGGTAATAGTATAGGTCTAGTTGTCGGTACCAACATACTACGAAAGACTACAAACTTACATGTTACAATGACAAATATCGCTGTCCAACTACACAACCTAGCATGAAGCAAAATATCTCTGAATTAGCAAAAGTCAAAAACAGGAGTTTACACTCAAACCAGATAGTATGCCTCTTCACTAAGAATTTAGTTAACAATCAGGTATCAAGTTTGTAGCAATTCCCAGAGTACGCAGCAAGTATTACTAAAAAAGCGAGTTAGGTACAGGAAACCGTAGCACCTGAGTACACAGTGCAAGCGAAAAGCGAGTTAGGTACCAACTGCGAGCAGCGACTTGGACTGGATCGTGTTCATCGTGATACCCTCGTCCCGCGCGATGCGATCCACCATGTCGAACCCCACCTAATCACACATACGCAAGCGCGCGCACACGCAAGGTAGTGAGATGGACCATCTCAAACCGGAGGGAAAGGGAAATACGAACGAAGGGATTCACGTTGTGCCGCGTGCCGTGGTACTTGTCCCCGGGGTTGCCGAGTCCGGCGATGAGCCAGGGCGTGTACTCCACCGGCCGCGCCGCGGGGTCGGGGACGGAGGCGACGACGGCAAGGCGGGGACGGAGGCGAATGCGGAGGAGCGGAGCGGTGGGGAGGAGGCGGCGGGGATCGGGGGAGGAGAGGAGGGGCGGGGCGAGGTTGGCGGTGGGAGCGAACATGGGGAGCGATATGGCGGCTTGGCGGGCGAGCGAGAGGAGGGGGAGGGGGACGAGGGGAACCAACCAGACAGATAGGACGAGGGGCTTGGGCCAGAGCTGTCCGCTGGCCGTGCTGGGCCGATACGGCACGGGTCCGACTCAGACATGATCCATTTAGATCTGATAAATAAATGGGTACTGTGTCGCAGAACCAAGGTGTGAGTTCAGACATGGTCCACGACCGTACCATGCCGACACGGGCACGGTAAGGGTTTAACGGGCTGTACCGGGACGGTTGGCCTGTTAAGTTGAGGAAAAGAGGAAAAAATTCAGAAAATTGTAGAAAATGTATAAATTACAAAAAAAAATTATAAAAATGTAGACATTGCTAATTATCAAGATAATTATTTTTCAATGACATAATGAACTTTATTAACTTGTTAAATTACATGGGATGGTTGATTCGTTAAAAACTTTACCAAGTAAAAACTCAACTTGAGAAAACATTGGTAAAAAAAAAGAGTACAGCATATAAAGCTCACTAGTGACTATATATTGAAAATCCTATTCATTGCTATCTAGATACAAATTCTCAAAAAATTCTTTTAAGTCTTTATTCTCTGCAGTATGTTGAAGTATTGATTCAGCTTGTTCCCAGTCTTTGACGGTCAGAAGGATTTCGACCATCTCGTTCGAGAGACTTGTTCGTCGTTCCTCGATTATTCTTCCAGATAAATTGAAAGTTGACTCCGAGGAGACCATATAGACAGGAACAGACAACACATCCCGTGTTAATATGGATAGCACTGGATATGTTACTTTCTGAGTTTGCCACCATAGGAGGATGTTCAACTCTTGCTCGAAGTTGACGCTATCACTGTTAAGATAGCCTGATAGGTCTCTGGAGCTTTGTCGCCTTCCTCCTCCTGACTGATGTGTACCTACACGAGAATCTCTAGAGCAAGAACCAAAAATCTTGACCCATTGCATAATCCACATAGAGGCGCGAGGGGCTACCGGGGGTCTTTCTAAACGCATGGAGCCAAACTTATTTTCGTATTTCTCGTATACCTCATATAATTTATTCTTAACTACTCTATAGTATATACAATAATCTAAATCGATAGCATCACTTAGAAGTTGTAATATATTTTATAAATACTTGGAGTTTGGCCCTAGGATCCAAAATAAAGGTGAATGCATATAAAATAGGAATTTCTCTCCGATATTTTAAAAACTTAGTTTTCATGGCAACTACAGCATCCTATAGTACAGGATTATTTTCAAAAAGCCTTTAGGTGGGTGGCAATTTCAAGAATGTTATGAACAATTAGAGGAGAGGTTTGGTAGTATACTCCAGAAAGACAAAGTGTAGCTTTATGAAAAAGTTCTAAAAAAGAAAATAGTTTTTCACCAACAACCCAATCGTCCTCAGTAAGTTCAAGGTCTCTAACTTGGGTTCTACTGGAGGAGCTACGAGATTGACGACCTTGGGTGTGAAGGAAAACAGATAAGGTGTTTTTATATGGCAATATATGTTTAAGCATAAGGTAAGTAGAGTTCCATCTAACAGGCATGTCTAAGCCAAAATTTCTAGGACAGACGTTCATTGCAATGCAAAAGCTCTTATATACGGCTATTCATTGGTTATAACAATTAATATATAAAATTGCATCCCTAAAAGAATCAATACACGCATTTAATCATTTTAAACTAGATTTAACAATAAGATTAATAATATGACAAGCATAACGTTGATGTAGTAAGAAAGATTGTGCATAAGTATTAAACAAAGAAGTAAGAATTTTCATAGTCTTAATATTTGCAGCTACATTATCTAAAGTTATAGAAAAAATCTTATCGGTGAGGCCAAAATCTTCTACAACTTTAATAATGCATTCTGCAATATTTTCAGCAGTATGTGAAACATTAATTAATTTAAATCCTATAATTCTTTTTTCTATTACCTAGTCATCATTAACATAATGAGCAACAACACTAATATAATCCTCCCTAACCCTACCACTCTATATGTCTGTATATCTCTGATGTCAAAGCAATAGAGAATGTATATATATGAAAGATTTCTTTCAATTTTTCACGACAGTTGTTATAATATTTAATTAAATCTCTAGTTGTGGTTTCACTAGATACAACACTAAATCGAGGGTTATGAGCAGTCCTAATATATTTTAAAAAGCATTTGACTCACCAAAATTTAAAGGTAAATCTTGAAAAGCAATTATTCTACAAAGGGAATCCTGAGCTACCTCTTGGTTTTACTCCCAAGTACGTACCGAGTCGCCGGGGTTATATCGTAGCTGTGTTTGGCGTATTTGTATTCCTTGTCTTCTTTTTGCAGCTTGCAGCATGTCGTTGCAGGTGACCCGTCCCACCTGAAGATTTTGCAGACAATTCATTACCACAAATTTTACAAACAGCATACCTTGATGCTACTTGTCATAATTGTTTGTCAGTATAATTTTGTTTTACTATGTATCTGGCCTCTTACTTTTCTCTACCTCAATTGTCTTTTGATCAAAAGAAAGGAAAGTAAGTGCTTAAGTTAATGAGAAATAGTGTGGCTTAAGATTTGATATATACATATATAGCTTTCTATCATGTCGTACCCTCCACTGACTTTATGGATTAAATAACATGATATGCTATCATAAAATAGTAGTATATACATAGGTGATGCTTGTGTCCGTAAAGAACATTTTGAAGGTAATGTGATAATAAACCCAGTTTTTTTACTATACGGGCTAGGAGTATCACTACTTAGTATAATATTACACAGCATACATGATGCAACAGGAATTAATTATGCCTAAATAATTAAACAACATATACTTGCTAACAAAAAAATTAATTAATATAAAAAATAAATTAATTATGCCTAAATAATTAGGACTAAATTAATTACACCTAAATAAATGTAACTAATTATGTACATATTTAACAAGGATAATTCATATGACAAAAATTACCTATTAATATGACTACTAATAATGTCACTAAATAATATTTAATCGGTTGTGAAGCAAGCGGACGAAAAGCGCAAGCGAGGAGTGTGAGTGAAGAGACTACGAGATGAGGAGTGTCAGCGAAGTAACTGAAAGAATGTGAATGCGCGCAGCTTGTAATTTATAGCGAGAGTGATAGCGAAGCACGTGCTAACGACACGCCAATAATGGCAGGAGTGAACTATGCATGAGGAGACAGACATAACGCAAGTGACACTTTCGGTGGTCTGTTTCCTACACGTGTGCTCAATTTTCATATGAGCCAAATGTCTATAACCCACTGCGCTTTGTTCACATGCAGATTAAATATAGCAAAAAAAACTAAAATACGGATTAAACAAGGCAAAGATGATGAAATAACTCACCTCTACCATACATGCTAATCATCTAGTAATTGTACAAATTTTTTAGCAACATTCACAGTAGATAAAATTATCAAAAAATTACACAGTCAAGTATGCTACCGCGAGAAAGTACACATAAAATTTTGCAATTTTTAGAGCTCATGTGCTATATTTAAAATTTGAACTTTACCTGTAATCGTTTGAAATTTTTACCAATATTCATAGTAGATAAAATTGCCAAAATATTACACAGTCAAGTACGTTATGTCGAGAGACTAGACATAAAATTTCATAATTTTCTGAGCTCATTTACTGTATTTAAAATTAAAACAAACACTATATAAAATAATTAATTACTTATCGTCTGCCACATGGGGTGGTAGGCTGCCTGCCGCCAGCCACTGGACCGTAAAAACGTTATTTTTACAAATACGATATACATAGTATTACTTTGGTAAATATAGATATAAACAATACCATATATGCCAAAAATTTCTCAGTCCGCTCCTTCGGATTTTGAAATGTGACTACTCTGTCCACATTATGGTGAGCTTAATGTATATGGTGAGCTTTTCCATGATTTGCGCTGCCATCTACTCTGTCCGCTCCTTCGGATTTCGAAATAAACAATACATAAGCAATTCGGACTGAAACAATTATATGTGCCATGACAAAAAGACAGCACCAAGCCAAGATTTTACTCAACTCAACACTACACAGAACCATCAACACAACAACACATATTTTTTGAAATTACTACAACACATGGATAGACTGAACTAAATCAGGGGAAACAAAACTCCCCTTGGATCACACCTGACACAACAGCAACACGGCGACACGATGCAAGAAAGGAAGAACTTAGCCAGAACTGCAGCTAAGATAGCGACAATCAATTCCACCATGAAGGAAGGAAGCAGAAGCATTGAAGCAACCCAACACACAGAGCTCTAGAGGAGATGCTGGACCAGAGACCTCTGCCTCTGCAGCCTCATCTCCTCGTAGAACCTCTCGATGAACCGCTCCGCGCGGCCGTCCACCGCCTCCTCCTCGTACTCCTCGTCGTACGCATCATCGCCCACCCACTGCACAGCCGGCGCGTCCTCCTCGGCTCGAGGCAAGCCGTCCAGCACGGCGACGTCGAGCTCGTCGCCGCCACAGAGGAGCGAGGCGAGGATCATCCGGGCCTTGCTCCTGCGCTTCTTGGCGGCCCTCCGCCAGGACGAGACGCCGGGCGGGTAGGCGACGAGCGGGGAGCTGGAGGGGGAGAACTGGTACTCGCCGACGTAGGCGTAGTTGTAGTGGCGGAAGGGCTTGTGGCTGAACGAGGAGCGGCGCTTGTTGGCGCCGCGCTTCTTGAAGAGGAGGAGGCTCCTGGTGATGGGGCCCTTGGCCTTGGATATCGGGGTGAGCGGGAGCGCCAGGATGGCCATGGCCCTGCCGAGGATGGGCTTGGAGGAGGAGGATCTCGGCATTGCCGGCGGCGGCGCGGCGAAGGCTTCTTGGCTGCCGGTTTCCTCTCTCTCACATTCAAATTGGGTAGATACAGAGATCGAGTTGGTTGCTGTGGGTGGGGGTGGAGGAGTGCGGGGTTAAGGAGGTGGCGGTGCAGCCGCTGCCTGCCTCTGGATCGTGTCGTGTCGTGCCGTGCGTGCGGCAGAGTTGCACGTAGCTTTAGCTGTGGAAAGGAAGAACCTTTTCGATTTTATTAACCTGTGAAATGGCTCCTGGAAGCGGGGCGGGTAATTCGCATGCTATGTTTGTCTGTCTTTGATCCGGATGCGTCCACTACAAACGCCTTAGTTTTTTATTTCTTAATTTTATCTTTTTAGTTTTTAAATTTTTTTTTATCTTTTCTCTTATTCCTTTGTATTGTTTGTGAAGATATAGTTTTTCCCTTCTTTTTTTCTATTTCTTAAATTTAATTACGTGAAAAAAGCTAATAGCAACTACAGTATATTTTCAGCCGCTACAGTAAAAAAATGTAGACTTATAAATCCGTTTGAGCACTACCTATGGGTAAATTTATGGATTATATATAATAATCTATCTAATTTATGGGTTATGCAGTATGTTGATTAGTACTTGTCCGTTTTAAAATATAAGGCATATAGTTTTTTAAGTTTTATTTTAAAATATAAGGCGTGCGTGCAAATTTATTGTTGTTTTCACTTGTCTGCTCTTATTTATCGCACCTTCTCCCTCTTGCATTTATAAATGTTTCCTCTCACAAACTATTCTCTCTGGCATTCCTAATGTATTTATAGCATGGATAGCATGGTCATTTTCTCTAGTCTTATTTTGATTTTGCAATATCCTTACTTCCTGTGTCTAGCTGAAATATGTCTTATAAAATGAACAAAAATACGTCTTGTACGAAGGGAGCACAAGTAGAGTAGATGAACTCAAGAAATGTTTTATGCTTCTGTGAGATCTGGTAATGGATCTACTAGTTGATTGCTTTTATGCACACGCCCTAGCTAGCATGGAGTTGGGTATGGGGCGCATAGCATGGTGGGGTAGCAGCTGGAAAGTGCTCGCCGAGGTCGGTGGTTTTGTCGCTCCACCCGGCCGAGCCTTCTCCGACTTCGAAACCAAGCTAGCCGTTGGCGACTTGGCGTCACGTCCTCCGCCGTTGAGCAGCGCTGACTACTCCACGCGCGCTTGCAAGAGAGCAGCCACGTCGAGTGATGGCCGGGCTGACTGACGGCCACCGGACGCCATTATTTCGGATCCCAGTTCGTTTACTCGTTGGCTCCTCTGCATCCATTCCCGGTTCCGGTCCATGGGGTGGTTCGTTCCATACTGCTGCTTCGACGATGGAGGAGTGCTTGGGACTTCGGGTTTTCGATCCAGCAGTTGCTAGTGCTTGCTAGTAATGGGATTATGGGAAGGAAATGGAGATCACAAGAAGAAGATCACTGCCACCATGGCGACCGAATATCCGACCAGGGCACACATGCTTGCTGGACTGCAATGAATTTATTTAATGCTGTGAGGGGCGCGGAGAACAAGCAAATTAATGTACTGTTCTAGATAGTGATTGCTTCTGGCAATAAGAGTCGTTTAAATATATTTGGTGGGTTTTTTTCTGATGATTTAAATATTTGAATTCTGGCTGTTCGTAAGAGGTAGTGCGCACAGTAAAATAGTCGCATGTGATTTTGGTCTATACAGTTGAACTCATTACACTTTTTACTACAATCTTCCTGTTGACTCTGCTTTAAAAAACACAAAGTTTAAAAGTTAGTTATTGTAGATAATACAAGCATAAGCCGGCTAAAAGCCGAAAAAAACTCAGCCATTGACTTCTTACAATATCTTTTTTTATTTTTTCTTGTTATAAAACGCACGACAAAGTTAGATGATAAAAAAGAATAGGAAATATAGATTTAACATAGAAAATCTTTACAAAAAAACAACAAACACACAAAGGCGAAAATCACTATACGAGAAGAGATTACAATGAGGCTCTTGCTCTTCGTATGGACTACAGTGGTACATATATAGGGTGAGGCAGACGAGTCACATACGGAGAGAAAACCGAACCAGAGTCAGTTGTTATAGATTAACGCCAAGTTTGATACAACATGTGCATGTCCTTAGCATCGATCATGCCACGTTTGGCATGAGACGATGTAGTGTTCTACACGGATATGGTACGAATTCAGATCAAACTTCAACAATCTTCACATTGAGACGAATTTCCTCCAATAGTAAAAAAATACAATAAACTCCTCCAATTAAATCAAGATGAATACCTCGTGCGCCGAAAGTCTGTCGAACAAATCTTCAACTAGAAAGACTAGAACAGTCATATCCAAACACTTTTCACGGAGCAAAATTGAGCAAATCACCAGTAAATCTAAACACATAGCTCTCAACAAAGCAGACGAACAAATCTGGGTTTTCAACAATTCATAACCCCAGTAAAGTATGAGTCTGCGTAATTGACATCCAGAAACAAATGCTCAATCATCAAACGACATGCCAAAATATCACCAGTGATGCTGGATAGATAGCGAAGAACTTGTGTTATGGAATATAATATGCTCTACATAGAACACAAAACTCAGCAAACAATGCTCATTGAAAGAGCAACTTGCACGTGTGGTCATCATGTACATCAAACTGCCGACTTCAATGGTAATTGAACTCCATGACATGGTTGAAACTGTTCCTGTAAAATTGTTTAAATGAAAAGAACTCTCATACCGTCAATAGAGTATAAACTACAGTAGACCTCTCATATTGAGTTATGACAACTAAACAAACGTTATGGTACCCATGCAAAGACAAATTCCTTCTTGCACTTAAATCCTTCGTCTCAAACTAAAATTGAAACAAAACATTTACTTTCAAACAGCAAAACTACGAAGAGCATCATGCTAACTGTCATCAACGTGCTATCAAATTCCTGAGAATTAAATGTTGTCAAAACCTCGTAACGGGCGTGTAAGCAATCTAAATTTAAATTGCAATATATCCAAATGGTGAATAAAACACCCAATTTAGCTATTTATTTTTTCAGCCTTGTGTTTATGCCCTTTCTTTTCTGGCAGCCTGTTGTCCTTACTTTCAATTCCTTCTCTGCTCTGTCCATGGCACAAGGGGAAAAAAGGGAATGGCTATGTTCTTTCTAGCTTATGAATTTTTTGGAACAAACAAACAGAATAGCTTCTCTGCCGCCGTTTCGAAGTCACTTATCAGCTTTCGGTTCGTTCGCACGAACGCTTGTACTAGGGTCAAAAATTATAAACCATAGCCATAAGCGATAAAAAGTGAATCGTTGCAGCCGAAGAACCGAAGTGCCCTGGGAAAAATCTGGCAACGTATGGACCGACGAAAGAGCGCTATCGATGTTCTAATATCGATCTTACATATGATTTGTTTGAATTCAAGGAAACTCTAGAAGACTCAGTGTATGAACATGCAGAGTAGAGACACGAAAATTTTTATACAGGTTCGGGCCTTCTCATAAGAGAATAATAACCTTACGTCATGTGTGGCTATTGCTCAGATAAATAATTACAACTGAGAGTAATGTGAAATGCCTAGCACTATCTCCTGCTCTAATGTGTTCTCTCCTCCCTCTTCCCTGACGTCAACCTGTATATAGCCGACGAAACGGTGGTCGTTGTCCCGTGCCAAAAGACACCTCAACGTTTCAGATGATACCCGTCTGACGAAAGTTACTGTCAAAAAGACGTAATGGACCGTTCGCCGTGCGACGGTTATTGTCAAAGAGAGATCATGTGTAGCTATTGGGAATGAGCACACATTCTAATCGCCTTGCCAGACGATCCCACGACAAAGTAGGTCGTCGTAAACAAGGTGTTTGGGAATATGCTGGTTGCAGTAACATCTACGACTACGAGGTGATTGTAGGATATCTTACGGCTATGTGATCGTAGAAAAACTTACGACCATATGATCGTAGAAGAATTTATGACTGAGTGGTCGTAAGAAGACTTATGACCAAGATGTGGTCGTAGTAAGACTTATGACTGAGTAGTCGTAGAAGATTTACGATCGAGATGTCGTTGTAGTAAGACTTACGACTGAGTGATCGTAGAAGGACTTACGACCGAGAGGTAATCGTAGTAAGACTTACGACTGAGTGGTCGTAGAAGGACTTACGACCAAGAGGTGGTCGTAGTAAGACTCACGACTATGTTAAAAAATCTCTCCCTTATCGCTAAAGAGTGTACTCAGAGAATATAATAATATAATAATTAAAGGATTATTGTATCCTCATCAAGTGTGTTGCTACCTTCAGGATGCGTCGTTTGGACCGCAGGGAAAGGACAGAAGGCTTGTTGCTTTTATCCTAGGATCTGACTCTGGCTCGAAGACAAAAGGCAGCAACTGACTCGGCTTCGATGAATAACCACCGAGAACTGATTTTTCTTCACCGTATTGAATCGTTGATTTCTCCTGATGTTGCACGCGGATGCCGCTCTTGATGATGCTGCCTTGCAGGTGCCGCCCCCAAGAGTTCCAGAGGCAGCGGGTCAAGATTAAATCCAGAGCTTTGACACCATTTATTATAAAATACATGACAAAAATAGACAATCAAAAAGAAAGGGATACACAAATTTAACATGAAAAATTCTTGAGGGAAACCACAAAGGCACGAAGATGAAAATCACTATATAAAGAGATTACAATAATCCTCTTACTCTTTATATGGATTACAGGAGTACATATATAGGGTGAAGGAGATGAGTCTAATACGGAGAGGAAATTGAATCACAGTCGATTGCTACAGATTGACACCACGTTTGATATAGACTGCGTAGATCCCTAGTACCGATCATGCCACGTCTAGCATGAGACGATGCAATGTCCTATATAAGCACGATACGAATTCGGATCAAGGTTCAACACTTTTACTTTCTTCTTTGTATTATCTGTAAAGATATAATGGTTTTTTTCTATTTTTTTTGTTTTTTCTTTAGTTAAATACCTCATGACGGGCACCAGTGGAACATCGTTTACTCTCTGGCAGTAAACTCAAGTGCTACTAGAGTTTCTATTCCCAAAGTTTCTCTCTCGCTGAATTTGGCTATATGCAAGTGCAGTAAACTCAAGTGCTACTAGAGTTTCCATTCCCAAAGTTTCTCTCTCGCTGAATTTGGCTATATGCAAATGCAAGTTATGACATGTACAAGGAGGCTCCGTTATTATTTTTCAGATTTGGATTTATGCGTGTCTCTTGGTGGTTGTCTGACTAGTGTGTCCAGTGACACATCCTGAGTTTTCTGACCAACGACCATATCAGCATTCCTAGGCAAATGTGTGCCTGTATGCAGGGACAAACACAAGAACAATAATTTTCTTGGAGAAATACGAGGGATCGCAACGTAGACCATAAAAATTTGTGTTATCAACCTAGTAGTATAGCATATCATGTTGGACTCATGTCTTCTTCCCGCCAGACGTGTCTGAAGAAACATGTTGCCGCCACTCGCGTTAGTTTGTGGACGAAACAGTCTAGCTTATTTAATTTACAGCCCGTTTATTCCCCTCTATATGTTGGAAATGAAGTCCACTCGTCGAATATCAAGCGAGCCATGTAATCATTTACCATCTAATGCTGATTGAGAAGCGAACCATCTCCGCTGGAGATAACCCTTGATTTTCTCTAACGTTTTAAACATTGTTTTCCTTGCTCTTGGCACTGGGTGAGTTCTTTCGGATTGTGGTTTTTGACTTAAATTTTTTAATTATGTTTGTTCGTGAGAGATGGTACACAAAGATACTTATTTGCAATTTTGATCGATATAGATGAAGTCAGGATAGTATCTACTACAATCTCTACTCCTTAAAGTACGAGTTGGTGGTCGTTTGGTACGTTCTCCCCTCATGTCTCTACAGTCGTCCGATCTGGCCAAGATAAGATTCAGACGATCCATCTCACACCTCTCTTCTCGTGTTCGTACGGAGTGATTCCTTGTGAAAACAGTCGTGGCCTTCCCTTCCAAAACCGTCAATTCCTCCCCCTCTCCCAAATCGTCGGTACCACACGCTACTTTCCCCACCTTCTTCTCTTCACCCACTCAAACTACTGCCTCCCTAGTCCCCACACAATGTGCGGCACAACTGCCCCCTCTTTCTCCTTCCTGCTTCCCTACATGGCCACCACCCTCCTCCCTCAAGCCGCCACGCCACTAGCCACGAGCCCACGCCGTCATGTCTCTCTCTCTCTCCACCATGGCCGGTGAGCGATGAGCGGCAAGAGGAGGCTGATTCATGCCAGTGAGCTAACCTTCTTGTGCTCTCCCTACGCTTCTCCCTACCCGCCTCCGCAGGAAAATAATTCCCAATTCCCAGATCCCCACCACCTCACAATCCTAATCAGCTTCCCCACCAAAAACTCCTAAATCACCGCCTCCTCGTCGAGCTCTCCCTCCTTCCTAACCCTAGAACAAGATCTACCCGCCCAAGAGTAGCTATGGCAGAGACCCTCGACACATCATCAAGAACAACAAGAAGAGCAACCCCTCGTCC
Organism: Bonia amplexicaulis; assembly: GCA_036346245.1. Classification (NCBI taxonomy): domain Eukaryota; kingdom Viridiplantae; phylum Streptophyta; class Magnoliopsida; order Poales; family Poaceae; genus Bonia; species Bonia amplexicaulis. Next base: position 39,155,937 of record CM070736.1, on the reverse strand, counting down.
AGCAGGGGTGGCTGCTACCACGAGGGCAGCCTCGGATCCACCGCTGGCAGTGGCTGAGGTGGTTCTGGAGGCGTCGGGTTGACCAGGCACACCTTCAAGAGGTCGGGGAATAGGGCGGCTCCCTACCAACCACTGAAGGTACGAATGAATTGAATGACTAGGGTTTGCGTCGTCAGCGAAAGATGGGGTTTCTTTTTCACTGAGGAGGAAGGATGGTCGGGTGGTTCTCACTGTGATGTGATGAGATCCCCTTGACTTGGCGTGGCAGCACGACATGTACTCGGAGGTCACAGCAGGCGACGGCGGCGATGGGAGGGTCTTGGCTATCGAGACCGGCACCAAGCTCTACATCTCCAATTTGGACTTCGGTGTCTCAAATGAGGACATCAAGGTATATGTGTCACCAGATTGACATGTTCAATTCTTGTTTCTAAGCAATTAATTGTAAAGAACCGTAAATAGTTGGCTAGATATGCGATAGGTTATTTTCTAGATCTGGCACAAGCGTGGGTAAAGTTCAGTAAATATTTGATTTTTCAGCCGTGTTGCCAGCTTCGACCTGTTGTATAAATCCGAGTTAATTTGTTTTTATTCACTTGGAGTCTTAGCTTGTTTGTGAAAGACTTGGTTTGGTTCTTAATTGTAGTGAACCACAAATAATTAGTTGCATATGTTGTGCCTGTGTTTTCTATCAAGGTAGGTGGATTTAGAACAAGTGTAATTTTAAAGCGGATATCTATATCAACATTGTTCTTCAGTTGCACTGCCATAGCCTTGTTCGAATACATTTGAGTCTTTTTGTATGTTGTTTGCTTCAAAGGGCTTACGAATTTGCTCCTTATTTTGAGTCCTCTTAATTTATTTAATTTACTTATTCTGTGATATGCTTCTCCATATGACGTCCTTATAGCTTCCACGCCATGGATAGAAACTCATGCGTTTTATCAAATTTTATGTTATTTGAATGATTTTGAGTTATAGTGAAGTTTCCATGTCAATTACAAATAGCAAACATTACCTGAATTATTTTTGGATCAATGCTTCATCAAATACAACTGGGGAACCAGCCAAGACGCCAAATTTTGCCTCGAGTGTTTCCTTTTATGCTTGGCAATTGGCATGCTCTTTTCATTATCCCAGCACATTGCTATGAATTCATCGCCAGGTTCATAGTGCTGAATTTACCTGTCCATCATTGTTCTTATCTGACATTGTTTTCTTACTTGGTTCATTTGTTCGTTACATTCTAACTTCAGCTTCCATGTTGTGTTTGGGAGGTGCCTTTGACTTGCATTGTTTAGTTTCATATTCTGTTACACTTTATGGGTGTTTGTTCAGTACAGAGTATATAGGCCCCATTTGGCGCTGTTTAATTTATTCATTTTCAGTTTTGTGAATGAGTTAGTTTTTTCAGGGTTAAGGGGGCGCATTATTTTGAAGGGCACAAGAAGGTTCATCAAGTTGCACTTCATCCATCACACTGTTTCTTACCGCTGCTTCATTTTCCCAAAGGTATCATTTTTTCTATGAGGATATGATGCCACTGACTATTACTGATTGTTATAGGTATGTGACAAAGCAGCTCTTTTTTTGTATGCAAATTGAACATGGCTGTTATTAGTTAAATAGTTTGCATATTGACTGTACTATGTTCATCCTGCCTTTTCTCTGAATTTTGACATGTTATTCTTAAATTTTGATACACTGTTGTGATAAACCCTATTCCAGAAATTGAAATATACTATTGCAATGACTATTCCCTGCTTACTCTATACGGCGATTTGTAGAAGTCATGGTGAAAAGGAGCTAATTAAACTCTAATGTTTTTTTGTTTCTGTAGTTGCTAATTTGGGAATATGAAGTGATTTGTAATTTGGACTTTTAAGTTATTCACTTTCCTTAATTACACCAATTTTAATACATTGAGTTTGTAGTTTTTTATGTAGTCGACTTATCCTTCTTGACCTGGTATTGATTTGCTATCTAACATGGGATCATAAAAAAATGTGTTGATTATAAAATGTAGAGTATACCATGTGTTTAGAATAGTATCTTGAGTTCCTTTGTTCATATTGCTTTATATTTTCCCCGTATGGTGATTTTGCTAGGTACATTTTCACTGATTTCACTCAATGTACTTTCAATTTTTCCTAATGACATGATCTTTAGTCATAATTGGTATTACAGTGCTTTCAAATGACATAATCAATTTCCCTGTTTATACATCCAAATTATGGAGGGTAGTTTAAACACGGGTGAAAAGACCAATGTAACCTAAGACCACTAATTAAGCACGCCATCCATTTTTCACTTTATTCTACAAGCAGCAAAATATCTATTCATGGTAATTTCTAGTTTGATCGAGCTAAGTATTCAAATTAGAAATTACATTAGTTATCTGTTTGTTCAATTTCCCATGATCCCATCCGATGACAAGCAGTGGTCGACGACATGGTCAACAAGCCGTAGTTGATGCCGTGGTTGAAGGAGTGGTTGAAGCCACAATGACTCAATCAGTACTCAGAAGAGTACTATCGCAGTCGTTAGTCAAACTGTGCAGTGGTCGATGGTCGATAGTCATAGCTACAGTGGTCAATGGTCGGTAGTCGTAGCTACAGTCGATGTTTGGTACTAGAAGACCTGTGTGGTCGGAGATGCAGTCGAGGTGCTGTGGTCGACAAGCCTTGGTCGGTGATGTGGTCGATAAGGCGCAGTCAAAGCCGTGGTCGAAGGAGTAGTGTGCTATAGCAGACGTGTATGGTCTGTCACTATAGCAGTCAGCGGTCACTGTAGCAGACGTGTGCACTGGTTGTGGTCGAAGGCCTGATTGATGCTGTGGTTGAAGCCACGGTCAAAGGTATGGTCGATGCGTGGTCGAAGCCACGGTCATAGTGTTTCAGTACTGTATAGTCGGTATCGAGTACTCGGTGAGTACGAGTACTACGTGGTCGTAGTCGAGTACTCGGTGTGTTCGAGTACTGCGTGGTCGTAGCCAAATGTACTCGGTGTGTTCGAGTACTGCGTGGTCGTAGTCGAGTATTCTGTGTGTTGAAGTATTGCATGATCGTAATCGAGTACTCAGTGTGTTTGAGTAATGCGTAGTCTCGGTGGGTTTGAGTACTACGTGGTCGTAGTCGAGTACTCGGTGTATTTGAGTACTGCGTGGTTGTAGCCAAATGTACTCGGTATGTTCGGGTACTGTATGGTCGTAGTCGAGTACTTGGTGTGTTCAAGTACTACGTTGTCGGTGTGTCTGAGTATGTGTAGGAGTTGAAGGCCCATAGTCGGAGAGCGATTAGAGACTCCGGACCAGTCGAAGGTATGGTCGACAAGCCGTGGTCGATGCCATGGTTGAAGGTGTGGTTGACAAGCCGTGGTCGATGCCGTGGTCGAAAGAGTGGTCGAAGCCACAATGACTCAGTCGGTACTCGGAGGAGTACTGTTGCAGTCGTTAGTCAAACTGTGCAGTGGTCGATCATCGATAGTCATAGCCATAGTGGTCGATGGTCAGCATTCGTAGCTACAGTGGTCGATGGTCATAGTTACAGTTGACAGTAGGTGCTAAAAGACCTGTGTGGTTGGAGATGCAGTCGATGTGCTGTGGTCGACAAGCCTTAGTCGGTGATGTGGTCCACAAGGCGCAGTCGAAGCCGTGGTCGAAGGAGCAGTCGAAGCCGTGGTCAAAGGAGCGGTGATTCATAGCGGACATATGCGACTGTCACCGTAGCGATCGGTGGTCGTAGCGAGCGTGTGCACCGCTATCGATGCCGTGGTCGAAGCCACGGTCGAAGGCATGGTCGATGCGTGGTCGAAGCCACGGTCGCAGTTACAGTAAGACGGTCGGTGCTTTAATTTTGCTAGTACATTTACCAAAAATATTATTTATAAAGATATCCTTATATCCTAGATGTCTTATGTATTTTATTTTTGATCATGTTGTACAAGAAACAATATAAGCTACTAAACATGACCATCTATTTCTAATTTCATTTATTTATGAGTTTGTACATATGTGCTTTACTTGATACATATTTTTCGAAAGATAAAACTGATGCTCAATGTTTAGTTTGAGATCATCGTTTTATAATACTAGCTGAATACCCTGCGTTGCTACGGATTTTAAATTTTATCATATTACATATTTTAAAACTCACGGGTGGTAAAAATTTTTAGAATATGTATACAAACATGTTCTAAAAGTTTTTAAATCTGTCAAGTAAGTTAGAGACGGAGGATACGTGGCGGGGGGGGGGAGAGGAGGAGCATGGCCCATGCACCGGGCCGACCTTTTCTACGAGGAGCGGAAGAACTACCTAATGCAGATCTGGACGACTGATCTTTGATCGGATGGCTGAAAGGTATCTTAGTAGTAGATTTATAAATTTTATCTAAAAAAACACTTCACTTAAACACTATTTATCATATAAAGTCAAACTTAAATACAAAAGAATCCACCGGTGAACATCTACAAGTCTCTTTTCCTTTCTGGTCCACCGTCCGTTCGCTGACGACCTGTCGCGGATGAAACCAAGGCTCGCCGCTTCAAAGTCCTGCAAGTATGCAACTACTAGGCTCCCGGTGCCGGGAAACTTGATCATATACCCTCTCTTTAGTTGGGAAATTGAGGATTTACCCTCCACATCTCAATGACACGTGGGGTCATCATAAGTCACTGACACGTGGGCCAGGAGGGTAAATCCTCAATTTCCATCTAAAGGGAGGGTATATGATCAATTTTTTCCCCGGTGCCAGTCCAACATCGCTGGCGTGGAAGGAGATGGGCTCCCCCTCGTACCGGCTCGCGGCGGCGATCACGATCCCCCCCAGCAACGAGTTCCTCGTCGTACGGCAGCCGCCTCCGCCGTCCCCAGCGGCCGCGTCCGAGGAGGAGGAGGAGTACGGGCGCTACGTCGACAGCGACCTCTACGACCTCCCATCGGCGCCCCTGCGGCCTCTCGCGGGCGAGCTCCGGTCGGATGTGGCCATCGGCCGCTCGGAATCCCTCGCCGGACGCCTCGACCTCTCCCGCCTCGACGTGTCCGCCGCCCTCGATCAGGTAGGTTAGGTACACTACTCGATTAAAAATTTCTGATCTGCTGCTGTTTTACTGTGTTGCGTTAGCAACCGCCCTCAAATTTCGAAGTGTCTCCCCAATTCGAGTGGTAATTTCTGGGGAGGCTATGAATTAGGAGCCACTACAAGCCTGGTTTACTTGTTTTAGAATCATAATTTCGGCAAACGTAACTGTTCTACGTGGTGGCTTCTCGCTAGATTTTGAACCAATTGGGTTTCACGAATGCAATGTGTGGGGAGTGGTGGCTCCTGAAGTATGTGGAGGAAGCAGAGTTTGGCCCGGACGCCGGTCGTAACACGGTGCTCATCATGGGGTCAATGAAGTCAAAACCGGAGGCGGTGCAAGGTCAAATGGTTTATTTCTTAAGTGTTTGTCTCTAGGAATTCACTTAACTATCCTATGTTGTCCATCGCAGAGTCATGTAAATGGATGTCCAAGGAATGTGCTTCGGATTTGCTTTCTGAAGCGAAGCCTGGTGGTACCCGCATAGGGCCGTATGCGTATGTTGGACTTCTGAAGTCGCAGCTATCTTCAAACTGGACAGCTGACCCTGCATTGCCCTCCCAGGTCTCTACATTTTTGCTTTCATCACATTCTAGTATAGAGATAACTATCATGCTTTTGTGCAAAGACTGTTTCCCTTTCCTAAAATGTTTATTTGATAGGAGTACCCTCCTGGAATAACACTTGTACCGATGAAGAGTAGGACGTTACAGCCTTTCCGTACAACTAATCTTGTGGTAGTACTAGCAACCAATGCTGCTGGAGGATCAAAACGTTCTGATTACTTTGCTTCTGGGGATGCTCTACTTATAGATCCTGGATGCTGCTCACAAGTTCATGCAGAGGTAAGAGCAATATCTTCGAATTATATTCTTTAACTCCACATACAGTGACACAAGTTGTATCTTCGAATTATATTCTTTTAACTCCACATACAGTGACACCAGTTGTATCTTTAAATTGATGCAGCTTCCACCTTGGACTTGTTTTTTAAATTATTCCAACGTGCTGTTGTAGATTTCAGAGAAGTGCTAGTGCCTTCTCTCTTATCTTATTCATTTGTTTCGGTTCCTTCCACCGGACCTATGTTACTGAAACCATCTTTTTCATACACCTTTCTTTCTAGAAGGTCTCAAAACTACCCGTAGCTTTATGAGGGAAAGCTCTTGTGCCTGAATATTATCTATTACAGTAGAATCACCAGGGGCCAAAACGCAGCATTGCAAGACTTCTAGCGAGAACTTTACCTTTTCAAAGTATGCTTACACTTTTTAGATGATACTGTACAGGGATAGAAATCCCGCCGGTAACTGGATTTACCGGTGGGTACTAGGAAACAATTTACCGGCTGAATTTGTTTAAATTCAAATTTGAATTTTTGAACATAAAAATTGGATTCCTAATGATGTTTACATTGTTTAATACTAATCCAATGTATTAGGACCTCTATGCTTGACTTGATGTTTTTTGCTAAGAATGTATTAGGAATTTCCAATTGTTAATTACCCATAACCTGTTTTTAGCAGTTTTTCTCTGATTTTTTGGGCGGTTACCGTCCGGTTTTTCCGGTTGCCGGTATCAAAACAGTCCAAATTCAAATTTTGCTATTCGAATTTTGCCCGGTTTTTCTCCGGGTTTTCCGGTAATCGGCCAGTTACCGTTACCGGCCCCCCGGTGGGATTTCCTCCGGTAGCGATATTTCTATCCCTAATACTGTATGCACAGTTGTAGGCCTACAACAGATACTGTTTATGTTGAATGCTATTTTAATATAAACTATCCATTTGTATGTACTGGTTCTTCTATTCGAACAAATGACTACATCCCTACCATGTTCAGCTTGCAGATCTTGTCAATTCCCTTCCAAAAAAGTTAGTGGTCCTTGTTACTCATCATCATCATGATCACATTGATGGTATGGTTACAAATATTTTCTTCAGCACTTCTTTAACTCTTCTATAGGGTGGGTTATTTTGAGGTGTGTCTTATGGCTTAAATTTTTGAATTTTGACTGTTCGTGATAGACAGTACGTAGAGAAGAATAGTCGCATGTGATTTTGGCCGGTATAGCTGAATTCAGTATACTTTTTACTACAATCTTCCTATTGAGTCCACCTTAAAAAACGCACCGTTTGAAAGATAGTTACTGTAGCATAAACTATAAGTCACGAGCCATAAGTTCAAATGAACGCACCTATATTCTTACCTACTGAAAACTAAAATCATATCTGGGAGTATGTAATGAAGCTGGAAACATGTAATCATGTTATAGAGTCTTTTGTGGGTTAATTGCTATCATGCCTATTTGTCCATCAACCATCATAAATAAACTGACTGCATTGGGTTGAATACTGTAGGTCTTTCGGTTGTTCAGAGATGCAATCCTGATGCTGTTCTTTTGACACACAAAAACACAATGAATCGCATAGGGAAAGGTAAGATCTAAATATTTTTTAGCAATATTGTAAAAGTTATCATCCTCTTGGTCAAAACATATTCATTTTCCCTTTTAAAGTATTAAAAGCAGTTCAGGAATAAGGTACTTGAATAATTGAAATATTGAATTGGTATCGAGAAAGTCAAAACTATAATATCTATTCTGAAGCTTGCCATACAACATTTTTTTACTTGGATGCTCTCCTGGGTATATCTTACTACATGGCCCTCCTCATAGTAATATCTTTTCTATCCTGGTGTATTTGGCACTTCTGAGGTGCTGTATTGTTGGATCATCCATTCACTGTTGAATGTCAAACAGGCCATAGTTAATATTAAGTTCTGGTTTGGTTGTGAATGATGATAGATAATGATCTAGTTTTACATCATTAATTTATACTATTACTGTCATTTCAATATATTCAACTGCTTTACACCGTGTGTATCTATGTGATTTAACTCAATGCTTTAAACTTATCATTTGTTTTGTATTGTCTATACCCATCTTATATCGTATGCAATGTGCATGATGTACAGGAAATTGGTCTATTGGCTATACCGCCGTAACTGGTGGTGAAAACATATGCATAGGTGACCAAGAACTGCAAGTTATTTTTGCTCCTGTAAGCCAGTTTTTGCTTGGAGGATTGTTCTCCTCTTTTAGTTTTATGCCAATGATTTTTTTCTTACATATGTACTTAATGGTAAAATGTTCCCTCTTGAGAGTTCTTAATACATGATAATGCATTCGATTGGTCCAATCATTAAAAAGTTTCTGAAATTCTCAACTTATTTGCTGTATCGATTTCTATATAGTTAAGGCCAACTAAAGAACATCGCCCTATAAAAAGGTTTTGGTAGCAGTTGACAGTAAGACGTGTAATGCCTGGTAGCTGGAAAACATTTTGTTTCTTCTAGTTCAAATATAGATACATGTTAAATAATCCATACAAAAAGATTAAACTAATCACTGGTGATATTTTGCATTGATTGTCTGAACAAAAGATGGTGACATGACGTGATACTTAACTGGATTTAGAAGTTACAAGAATAGCAGGAGTTCAGAAAAATGGCAAAATGTAGCATTCCTGACATTGTTCAGAGGCAAAATAGTAGCAACACCATGACATGACCTCTACATCATCTAGAAATTACTTTCTAGGAAATAATGTATCTTATACACCAATCGAGCATCTTCCTTTGAAGGAGTCTATATTTCTGCTATATCTTTGGAATTTACTATAGAAAGTCATGAAAGGAGGAACATACAGTTCTATTTTAGATTTTTGGAGTCCATCCATTCCCTGATCTGATCTTAAGGCCAGTGCTTGCCAGTTATTACCATGCCATCCTTTTCATACTGAACTTGGACAATTAATTTTTGTCAAACATGAGTGATTTTTCTCGAGAAATGCTGCAAATTTTGCTCTGTATGGAATTTAATTATCCACCAAATCAACTGCATCTGTGAAATGTGAATTAAGTGCTCTTAGTCTTAGTTTAATTAGACTGAAACATACACTGAACTAATTTGATTGAAATTCTCTTTGGAGAAATAGAAAAAATTGCTTCTTTCATAAATAGGAAAGTGATGCATCACATGTACATTAATTTCTGTGTGTTCTGTTTCTAGTATTTTTAATTTCTCAATGTTTTTAACCGTAGGGTCATACAGATGGTCATATGGGGGTTCTCCATGTTAATACCAATGCACTAATTGTCGGAGATCATTGCGTAGGGTAAGTATTTTTCAGCATATTAGTGGTAGCACGTGATCTTCCAGTATAAAGTTATCTGCAATTATGGGATCATGGTATCAACTCTAAATTGTTTAACTTGTTAAAATGATGGTGCCTTTGTTGACATGGATATGCACCACACCACCCTACACCTTTTTTGACATTAAAATTATGCAGAGTAATATGCCTGGTTTAGTTTGACTTTTTATACATTATGTGCCTGCAGTTGGTTTCTTCAAAGAAGTATGTATATGTAGTTGGTTACTTAAAAGAAGTTTGTTTTACCATTTTCAGGCAAGGAAGTGCAACGTTGGACAATAGAGCCGGTGGCAACATGAAGGTAATGGTACTAGTACTTCTTTTTACTTGGAAGGTCGTAGTAGTAATGCATCACAAGAATCTTTGTAACTCATGTGGGTGGGGTGGGGTTCTCTCGTTTTTCTCATCTTGTACTTTTTTTCTGTGCTTTACCTTTTTGTCTGCATTTTCCTCTTTTGTTCTCTCTCTCTCTCTCTCTCTCTCTCTCTCTCTCTCTCCAGAACAGTGATGCCTAATTCAGAGTTGCATTGGCATAAGTCTAATCTGAAATATGCAGGAATACTTCCAAACTACATACAAATTCTTGGAGATGTCACCGCATGTGTTAATTCCAATTCATGGAAGAATCAATCTATGGCCCAAGCATATGCTTTGTGGATACCTCAGGTATGAAACTAATCACTCCAGCAAACTTTACCTGCACATTACAAATTCTGTGGTTGAAAATGTTCATTCTTAGCAGGTGGACTTTGTACTTTGGGATTTGTCGAATCAATTCAAATGCAACCTGTTTCTTTCTTACCCCTTATTTTTTTATATAAAAAATGAAGCAGCTTATTGTTGTTTTTCCATTTCCACCTCTCGAGCATAGATGCCAACACATAACTACATTATTTTTCTTCATTTTTGTTCCTATATGATATGGTTATCCATTTTTTAAAGACTGTAGACATGAGTCTGGTGTAATGTGTGTGTTACTACTTTTCAGGCACCGAAGAGCTAGAGAAGCCTCCATTCTGCAATCCATAGAGAATGGGGCTCAAACTTTGTTTGACATAGTTTCAAAGACTTATGGTGATGTTGACAGGAAGTTATGGATTCCTGCTTCCTTTAACGTTTGCCTTCATGTTGATCATCTGAACTATCAACATAAACTACCTAAGGTGAGTAGTAGTTATTTACCATATTGACAGTCTTTCCCCCTGAATGTCCTTAAAGAAACACAACGACATAGTATGTTGTTTTTGATCTTGTAGAAATTTTGTATAGTCTACATTAGTGTAGGGGAAGTACTGTGGGAAGTGGGATGAACATTTAGCCCAATAGCAAATCAGTGCACACCTGGACATTGTTGATTTAGAGTTGCATGATTGGGTTGTGGGAGCTAGCTGGACATCATCTGGGCTGGCAATGCCTGTTGTTGTGGGTCAGATGCGGATTGGTTAATTTCTCTTAAATAAGGCAATAAAACCCTGATGGAACATAATTCCTGAAGAATTTTTTCTATATACTTTGTTGAATCAAGAGTTTACATAAAGTATAACTGATTTGCAATTTGCAAACTTAAATTGTGCCTGACCCATTCATTGCAAATTGCTCCAGAGAACACCACGAATTGCCATCATAATACATGGTATTACTGATGGCTTGTGTTAGCTTATATTAGATAATTCATCAAGCTATGTATCACTTTTTTTCCTCATTTGAATGTCTGGTCATGTTAAAACCAATTATTCATTGATACTGACGATGATCTAGCTTAAATCAAAATTTGTTGGGGATCATCAGGCAGGGTTTCTCCTTAGAAATATTCAATCGACGCTGTGGTGAATTTGTTTCTAGTCTATGGTGACAGCGAGTGGGGAAAAGCAAATCAAATTCCCCTTCTGAGTTTGTATTGCATTAGGCTGCTCTGTTAAATGTTTTAACATTTTCTACACGAAATTAAACAACGCAATCATGGGGGATGTGTTACTGAACCAAACCCACCCTTGTGATCCATCAAGTATACATATTGAAAACTCTTGGTAACATGTAATGCTGGAGAAATTTCCATCGGACCCTCAAAAATGAAAATAGGTGCTATCCTTTTCACCAAGCGATGTATCATTACATCTGGCTTATGTATTTGTACCAAGGTAACACCGTTTACTACTTCCAGAAATGCAAGGTTAACAGCCTGATTCAATGCATGCAGGACTTTTCAATGGAGAATTTCGAAGGGAGCTGTGGAATGCATTTCATATTCCGGTGGGGTGTGGCGTATGTGCAAGCCAGGAGCTCACCCGCTATACTTGCGGCAAGTGCCCTCGCCGGTGGTCTTGCAATTGCTTATGCTCTCAAAAGGAGCAATGGCAACCAACCTTAGAATTCTCCGAGACGATCATCCCCATCCGCGTACACACTTTTGGCATTCCCAGTCAAGTCGTAAGCTTTGAAAATTATTATTAGATTTCTTTACTGAACTTTGCCCCATCTATGCACAAGTGAGGTGCCCAAAGTCCAAACTAATTAGGCAGCGTTTGCAGACGTGTAATTTAGGGCATATTAGTATCAGTTCTTAGTTACCGTGATCTGCGTCGCCGACTCGCCCTAGCGGTCATACTCTATTATTCCTATATATTTGACCCGGATTATGATACTGGTATAAATAAGCGGCGAAAATCCCTTACAAGTTATCGATCCTCGTTTACTGTACTCTTCAGTTCTTCGTTGTGTCATTCCCAAGCTTCGTCTTTTGCCCAAGATACCACACGTCTCCTCACCCCTCTCTCTCATAGACGTAGCTCAACAGCCAAGGTGCAGCACTCCAAGTGGATCTGGGTTCACAAGCTTCGGCGGTGTCGAGGTCGAAGAGGTTTTCGGATCTGCTCCACATGGTGGTTCAACCACATGAACCTCGAGCAGCTATGAAGCTAATCTCGCATGGCTTTGTTGCTGCATGTCTTAAGCACAGGTGGATATCACCTCTGGCAAGCTACACTATATCTAATTGCTTGTTCTAATTTCCCTTTTTCCTATTTACCCTTTTGTTTTACTCATGTCACCATGCTATTTAATTTTCATTGAGTTTGTTTTCCCATATTCTTTGTTGATGGTATGAAGATAAAGATGTAAAGCATTTTTCAAGTGTCTACTCGATTCTCTCTAAAGTTTCAAGCTGTTAGTATAGTTTTCTAAACAGTGCGTTGCTCCTCGACTTTTAATTGAAGTTGCTACCTAATTGTTCTTCAAATGTATGAGTTGCTACTCGATTTTTAGTGAAGTTGTGTCCTGCTATGTTTTTAATTTGCAAGTGGCTAACTGATTTTAGCGAGTGGCTATTCCATTTCAACTAGATTGCTACATTTTTCTAGTAAGTTGTTAGTCGTTTTTTAGTGCCATTGCTCCTCTTTTTCTCAAAGGTATGAGTTGCTATCTTTTCTAGGGAAGTTGCTACTTAGTTATATTATGGAGTTGTTCTCCAATTTCTCAGTGAGTTGCTATCTAGTTTTTCTCATAGTTGCCACTTGATTTTTATTCCTGAAGTTTCGATTTGCTCCTTGATTTTAACTGTATTTGCTACCCGGATTTTTTCCTTAAGATTTGAGTTGGTACTCTATTTCAACTGGAGTTGCTACCCCCATTTTTGTTTTAGATTATTCCGATTTGTTAATTTTGCTTGAGTTACTACAAGAGTTCCACGCCAAAATTCACGTGCTTCTGGAGTTGCTCCCTCATTTTTTTTTAAGGTTTCAAATTGCTACTCGACTACACCAAAATTCACGTGCTTCTGAAATTCTGGATTGGGCAGAACTGCACAAGACTCGGGATGGCCCATAGAGTAGTTTCTCTTTCTCCATCCTTGTTGGGCCTGGTCATGGAGCTGGGTCGTCAGAAACGGAAGGCTATGTATCAGTGAGAGAGAGGTTCAAACTGGGCTGAGGATTTTGGGATGGAAACGAGCAACCTGATGATTGGGCCATTAAATGAGTAGGGCTCTTTTCGGCCGAAAATAATTTTTTTGGCGCCCGTTGGGCTACAGGAGTTAGAGCAAGCACGTGAAGTGGCCAACTTTAACGTGTAGGCCGTCGACCTTCGCTAGCTAGTTAAGAGGAGCGAGCCAAGCCTGGCGCAGAACCGAACTCCAAATCAAGGGCGGGTTATTTGTGGCTTATTTATAGTTTATAGTTTGTACTGTTTTTAGTAACTAGTTTTTAAATGGTATGTTCTTTTAAGATGGAGTTGATAGAAAAATTATAGTAAAAAATATATTGAGTTCAGCTGTACCGGCTAAAATCATATACGACTATTTTTCTATACGTACCATCTCTTACAAACAACTAGAATTCAAATATATAAATTACAAACCATCAGTTCAAAAGAACACATCCTAAATCTACCTTATATGAGCTAAAAGTTGTGGGTCGAGTTCGAGCTTTTCTAACGGCCTTACTTTTGTGGCCTCTTCCTCGGTTTGCGGCTAGCCTCCTCCAATGTAGACTCCTTTTGCTGCCTCGATCGATTTGACACTGCCCAACGCCTAAGAGCATGTACAATGCAAGATGCTTATATATGAATGCTTAAAGAGAGAGAATATAGCTACATCATCAAGCACTCATGTAAAAGTTATTTCCTCCAATGCAAGCATCTCTTCCATAGATGCTTAGATGCTATATTATCTATTAATAGACATAGTTATACACATAAGCACCTGCTAAGCACCGATGCTTATTTAAGCATCGATGCTTCAAAATAAGCACCTTATCTATCCTATGTGGCAATAAAAATTATTTTTTTATTGCTAAGTATCTCTCTAAGCACATGCATTGTACATGCTCTAACTCGGTCTCCTCTTGCTTTGTCATCGCGGCTTTCGTTGCCCATCCTTGAGCTACCGACTTCAAGAAAAAATCTAAAGCCATGTCCGACAAAACCAAAAGACCTAATTAGTGCCGAATACCTGATCAGTTTTGACCAAATTAGTTCCTATTGCTACCCTTCCCTCCCATGGAAAATCTTCCATATCATTCAAAAAATTTGATGGATGACCTCTCGAGCTCGAGCTCATCGCACCAATCTACGCCGAGGAAACCAACCGGAAATACCTTTGAATCATGACTTCCTTTCCTCCGCTCTCTTGAGTATTTCCACTCAATTAATTTCAAGAATCATATGCCAGAACGGCGTCGCCATTGCCTTCTTCCTCAAGTCCGATCGCCACACTACCGAGCCATCCTTCACAATGGTGAGGTCCCAGGCTGATTTCTTGCACATACACCATCTCTACCACCTTTTGCACCAAAGCCCCAACTCAGTCTCTCCATAGCACCGCCGCTTGCCGTTATCGGCCCTCACCAGTGTGCCACTGTGCCTCATACCACAAAACCAACATATAACTAGCCTCCACATGATCCATGATTCCATTTTTGCCGATCGTCGCTGCCTCTCCGTGCTTTTCTTCAAATTTTGGTTAAAATTCATCAAAATTTCAAACGACCATCGATCAAAGTTTCGACCAAAAGGATGAAGTTTTGGTCAATTCAGTGCTTTCGCCACCCAAGGAAAAAAACAAACCGAAATAGTTTTTGCTGATCTCAATATGAATCATAAGACGAGAAATTCAAACCCGTTCTAAAAGAAAATACTCCAATATTATTTAGCATATCCCTTCATGGTAAAACCCAAAAGCAAATCATCATCCTGAGATTTGAGATGACTCAAGTATTCAAATACCCCAATCCCATTGCGTCTAAGGTTGTAAAAAAGCTCAAAGCTTGAGAGCTACTTGAATTCGGCTTATTCTAGGCTCTATACGAGCTCGGCTCGAACTTTAAACGAGCTGAACTTAAGCTTGATCTTAAGCTCGCGAGCTTCACCGAGCCGAGCTTAAATAGTTCGCGAGCCTCGATTCGAGCTTAAATAGTGATACATATTAACTCTTACTGAGCTTACTCGACTCGAACTCAAGCTCGAACTTTTCTTATTGTTGAAAATTAGTGTATGTTTGAATTATTTTGACTGTTATTGAGTTTACTAGAGCCGAGATCGAAATCAAAATTTTCTTATTATTGAAAAATAGTGCATAATAAATTATTTTAATTGTTATCGAGCTTCAACGATCCGAGCTCGAGCCTACTCAAGCTTAGGCCGAGCCGAGCTCAAGCCTAGATCTAGGCTCGGACCCCAACTCGAGCCCCGCTCGAGCTTCTACCGAGCTCGAGCCTGAAAGGCCAAGCTCGCTCAAGCTCGGCTCATTTACAGCTCTAAGTGCGTCCCAAACGAACAACCCTGCCAACCGGGGCTTCGTACTGGTACTACTAGCAGTACTACCCCTTTTGCAGCGCGCGTCTTCTTGGCGGAATCATTACTGAAAATGATCGGTTTTGATACGTTATTTGTAAAAATAGCATTCTCTTTATATCAATTGAAAAAATGACACTACCTATCGTCCGAAGACTGGGCGGCAGATTCCTCGCGACGACATGTGGCACCTGCCGCCCGGTCACCAGGTGGTAGGTTTCTCGGGAGTGACACATGGCGCACGTGGCGGCTCATCGTGCGCATTAGCGCCGCCACGTGTCGGGCCGAGGCACCTACCGTCCGTCATCGGGTCCGACGGTAGGTGCACCACGTGTCACCTCAAGAAACCTGCCGCACGGTAATCGGAAGACAGGTGCCATATATCGCCACGAGGAACCTACCTTTTGGTCATCGGGACGGCAGATAGTGTTATTTTTCGCTCCCTGACATGTCCCCATCAACTCCCCTTCCCTTCTCCCGAGAAAATGAGTATTTTTTTCTTGGAACCGCGCTTATTTTATGTAAATTATCGTATAATCACACGTTTTAACCATATTTTAAAGAATAATACGTATTACATACTATATTTTCAGAGAATTATACTTTACAGTAGCATGTGGTGCTGATTATACGGTCCACTAGTCTTGAATACTCTACCATTGACTTCTTGTATTCCGCCTGCGAGTAGGTCTATATAATCAATACCGTATGTTACTGTAAAAAGTACGATTCTACGATAATATATGAAGGATCATATGAGAATGTCATAAATATTATTGAGATGAATTATTGCCAATTTAGAGAGTTGAAAATTTGAATTTGCCGATCTTTGACAAAAACTGGACTAAGTTGAGTAACTGCAAAAGCCTTTCTACTGTTGCATATCTGAGGCGGTGTATCGATGAAGTCTTAAAATAATTGATGTTGTCACATCAATATGCATACTCTCACTATCTAGCCAGATATTGCCATGCACGAAGATTAATGAGATTAGCCTAACCAATTCTTTTATTAGTTTTTACATGGTCATCAATGAAGTCCATCGAAAACCCGACGCCCCCGCGGATGCAGCTCGCCATGGCCCACCTCCACCTCCCACGGACACGTCCCCTGCCTCCGCACGTTAACCACCCCTCGTCTTCTCCTCCCCATTCCGCTCGAGCAATTCACCGTTCAGCGTTCACCGATTAGGCGAGGCCATTGCGCCTGGGTGGTGGGCCGCGCACTGACGCTGCAGCGCCGTGTGCGGTAAAGCTGTAAAAGAGGAGAGGGAAAAGGCAAGAAGGAGGGGGAGAGAAGCATTTGACAAGAACCCCTTCGTCTCGCCGCTGACCATTTGCTACTTGCAGCGGAGCGACCAGCGCACAAGCCAAACACCAAGTTCCCCCCAGAACCAAAAAAAAAGCATGCCTCCCAATAGCGGCACTACACTGCCGCTACTCTTCTTGCTACTGCTGCTGCTGCACCACTTGGTGTGCTATGCAAATGCCGGCTCGCTGGACGGGGACGTCGCGGCGCTCTCGGACTTCCGCCTGGCCGCGGACCAGTCCGGCGCGCTGGCTAGCTGGAACCTGTCCACCAACCCGGCCCCGTGCGGGACGTGGCGGGGGGTCACCTGCGCCGGCGGGCGCGTGACGAGGCTGGTGCTCGAGGGTTTCGGCCTCTCCGGAGCGGCCGCGCTCCCGGCTCTCGCGAGACTTGACGACCTCCGCGTGCTTAGCCTCAAGGGTAACAGCTTCTCCGGCGCCATTCCCGACCTCTCGCCGCTCTCCGGGTTAAAGCTGTTGTTTCTTGCGCGCAACTCGCTCTCCGGCCCGATTCCGCCGTCGCTGGGAGCGCTGTACCGGCTGTATCGGCTCGAGCTGTCCTTCAACAACTTGACCGGCGTCGTGCCCCCGGAGCTGAACCGGCTCGATAGGTTGTTGACGCTAAGGCTGGATTCCAACCGGCTCAGTGGCCGGGTTGCCGGCATTGTGCTGCCGCGGTTGCAGGATTTCAATGTGTCGAATAATCTTTTGTCGGGGAGTATTCCGGTGGCGATGGCGGGGTTTCCGGCAGGGGCGTTCGGCGGGAATGCCGGTCTGTGCAGCGCGCCGCTGCCACCGTGCAAGGACGAGGCGCAGCAGTCGAACGCGTCCGCGGCAGCCCCGTGCCCTCCGGCTGCTGCCATGGTGGCGTCGTCGCCCTTGGCAAAGCCAGCGGGCTCTGCGACACTCGGGAGCGGCAAGGGAAGGATGAGCCGCGCGGCCGTGGTGGCAATTGTTGCGGGGGATTTCGCCGTGGTCGGGCTCGTGGCAGGGCTGCTGTTCTGCTACTTCTGGCCACGCCTCTCCGTCCGGCGAAGCACCGGGCGTTTCCGCGAGGGGGAGAAGATCGTGTACTCCTCTAGCCCGTACGGCGCCGCCGGAGTGGTCGCGGCGGCTGGTGGCACGTTTGAGCGTGGAAAGATGGTGTTTTTGGAGGACCTCAGCAGCGGCGGCGGGAAGCGGTTTGAGCTCGAGGACCTGCTGCGCGCGTCCGCGGAAATGCTGGGCAAAGGCGGGTGCGGCACGGCCTACAAAGCGGTGCTCGACGACGGCAGAGTCGTGGCCGTGAAGCGGCTGCGCGACGCCACGGCGGCGGCGGCGGCGTCCAAGGACTTCGAGCACCACATGGCTGTGCTTGGACGTCTCCGCCACCCCAATATCGTGCCGCTCAACGCCTATTACTACGCCCGCGACGAGAAGCTGCTCGTCTACGAGTTCATGCCGAACGGCAGCCTCTTCTCCCTACTCCACGGCAAGTCCTCTGCTTCTCGCATCTCGACATTAATTGCATCAAACACTTGTCGCTGAATTGAAACATTTCCCGTTACAGGTAACCGAGGCCCAGGGCGCACACCGCTGGACTGGGCGGCGCGCATGCGCATTGCCTCCGGCGCCGCGCGCGGCCTAGCCTACATCCATCACGCGAGCCGCCGGGGCAGCGGGACGCCCAAGCTCGCGCACGGCAACATCAAGAGCACAAACATACTGATCGACAAGGCCGGCATCGCGCGGCTGACGGACTGCGGCCTGGCGCAGCTGGGCTCGTCGCCCGCGGTCGCCGCGGCGCGCTCTGCGGGGTACCGCGCGCCCGAGGCGCCCCCGCCGCCCCGGCCGTGGGAGTCGCAGAAGGGCGACGTGTACGCGTTCGGCGTGGTGCTCCTGGAGCTGCTAACGGGGCGGTGCCCGGGCAGCGAGCTGCCCAACGGCGGCGTGGTGGTGGAGCTGCCGCGGTGGGTGCAGTCGGTGGTGAGGGAGGAGTGGACGTCGGAGGTGTTCGACCTGGAGCTGCTGAAGGACAAAGGCATCGAAGAGGAGATGGTGGCGATGCTGCAGCTCGCGCTGAGCTGCGCGTCGGCTGCGCCCGACCAGCGCCCCAAGACCGGTTACGTGGTGAAGATGATCGACGAGATCCGCGCGGCCGGGGAGGCGTCGCCGTCGCACGAGTCGATGGACGAGTCCTCCTGCGTCTCCGACTCGCCCGCCGTGTCAGACTTCGGCGCCGTTAGCCAGTGAGGAGTTTTTCACTTCGGACTTGCCTTGTACTTTTTTTTTCACTTTTGCTTTGGTGTGTGGAGGATTACCGTGGGCCGTTGGATCTGCTGATGGTGTTTCTGCGTGCATCATGGCATGGCTCTCGATCTGATCATTTTGCTGTTTTTGTATCTCCTTTTGGAATGATGAAAATTAGAATAGCCGCATGCAGTGCCGGTTCGTGTGAAAAAAAATGTGCTCGTGCGAATGGATCATGGCTTTAGCCTGTTCTTTTTGTATGAATTTTATCCTTGTTTTTTTTATATGACGGACGAGGAATAGTGCACATAATTTTAAATTTAAACAATAGAATTCGCTTTAACTCCATCGCTGTTTATTTCAAAAGATCAAATGAAGGACCAAAAGAAATGGGAGTTCGTTCTTTTTTTTTGTGTGTGCATGGATAGTTTGACGCCACAGCTTTGGTTTTTGGCACTTGACATATAGACATATAGCTGCATGTCCTTGAAAAGACAAGCGCATCGCTGCAATGATTTTAGAATCAAAACATAGTGACTTCAACACAAGCCGCCTTTCAACTGCTGTTTGTAGGAATCTTTATTCTTTAGGTCCTCCCGATAAAAAAAAGAATCTTTAGGTCCAAAGGCCATTCGATTAGGGCATCCACAGTGTATATGACCCAAGAGGTCTTAAGGTGGGTCCCATCTAAACCTTAAGGTCAATGCTGTAATGTATATAAACCACTAGGCCTTAAGATGGTCCCATTTGTCAGAAAAGAAAAAATGTATTTTAATGCTTATGGCCAGGTCTTTAGCTTGAGACCTGGTCTTAAGGTTTTTTTGCTTATGGCCTGCTTAAGGTCACCCCTGTAATGTATAAGGTCGACCTTAAGGTGGCTTAAGACCTCCTGTTTTTGCACACTGTGGATGCCCTTAGCAATGTTGGCGGTGCTAGTAATGATTTTGTTTGCCGACTACACTGTACATAGTTTCCTTCTAGTAACAGTACTCCAGTAGTGTTAGTATCAGTGGCCTGGGTCATCATGGCACAGCGGTGGGAGCGTGGGGCGACCGTTTGCCACGTGATTTGGCTCCGCTCCGTTGGGTTGAAAAGTTATGATCTATGGCTAAAATTGTATTATAGCGGCTAAAATTTTACTATAGCTCAAGATTACTTATTTGATGTAATTAAATTTAAAAAAATAAAAAAAATATGCTAGCTCATCACGGATAATACAAACAAATACGGTAAAAAAAGAACTGACAAAAAAGCTAAAAAAAACTAAAAATTAAAAAAAATTATAAATAGTAAAAAAATAAGCTAAAACCGAAAGGCGCAGTGACGCACCCTCCTCGTCCCGTCGCAGCGCGGGGCCATGCACGGTGAGCAGGTGAGGTGACCGGGGAGTGGAGCGGAGTGGTCACAGCGCCGCGCCCGATGCCGACGCCGCTCCTGCTCGTACGCTGGCTCGCTCTCGCCACGGGAGGCTCTGCAAGTGCAAGAGACGTTGGGGGCACAGTTGCGCCGCCCAGACCAGAAGGCGTACGTCCCATCGATCGGCACGGCACCTGCGTCGTTGCAATTCGTGCCGACGCCAACGCTTCTGCCTCGAGACCGGTGGCTCGTGCTGCAAGGCTTGCATCGCTGGGGCTTTTTTCCGCCGCCTGCAAATGCAGTACGTCGCCACGATGCACAACGCGACCGTGCTGCCGCTCGGTTCTCTCGCTGACTAGTTGCTTCCTTGTCAGCAACTCACCCTGAACGAAGCAGTTTGACCACCTATGTATGGGCCTGTTCTTTACTCTGGTGTGTGCTCGTTGATCGTTGGCTTAGACACAACTGGCTCTTCTTCCTTCGCATAAACAAAGCGTACGTAGGCAGAGAAAAAAAATATTGTGAAGAATCGCTTCGTGGCCCCAAAAAAACACTGCTACTGAATACTGATCAGTATTTATCGCAGACGTACTGTAATGCATACATCGTTCTCGACTGAATAGCTAGCAAACGTCGCATAAGATTGTACTACAACTCGATTACTAAAGTAAATGGGAAACAAATTGAGAGGTGGCCCCCCCTGAACACTGCGAGCCTGCACTTTCCCTGATCCAGCAAGGGAATGGCCATTGACGCATTAATGAGTTTGATGTTAGATAGATAGATGTCATGTACCAGTAGTAGTAAAGCGATAACTCGCGAGGTCCTCCCAATCCACCTCGCCGCAATAAAAAGATTATGGGCCCCCAGTTTAGCAGTTAATCCAAAATGATCACTGCAATTTGCTATGCATTTCGGCATTACTGCTCCACCTCAATGCTTTACCTGAAGTAGTACTATTGCAGTACTCTAGCTCCTAACAATACTCTATTCTTTTTTAAACAACGTTTTTTTAAGTTTTATAGTCTCCAATACGTGACTTTAATTAGTTTCTTTTGTAACTTTACTTTATGATGTATTAATAAATTATAATATTATAAAAGTAGTTTTAACGATAAATTTAATGATATAAGTTTCTAAGATACCACTTAAAAAAAACGGAAGAAGTATTCCTTTTATCATTCAGAGTAGTGTATACTAGGGGCATTCCAAATAGCTTGTTACTAGATGAGTGAGGGATTTAGATACAAGCACTTCAATAGCCCACTTCCCCAGAAGATTGTTTTAAGATATCCCACAGAAAATTAAATATTACAAGGAACTCACCTGTCATCCTTCCCTTTTTCTTTTCCCCTCCCCCACTTCCCCACCTTCACTTTTCTTGGCCTGAGTGATCGCAACGCATGCAAGTAGCAAGCTCATTCCCTCTCCTCTCTCTATTTCACATCGTCAAAGATCTGACGCGAGCATAGCTATAGTAGCAAATAGAAATAAACATTGGGAGTGCCCTAAGTACCTACCACCAACATTTATGATTACTCCCTGTATACTTGTAAGATATGCATCTTTGGAACGCGCGAGTTTTATAAAAATGGTATAATTCACATACTCATCACGCAATTTTCTCATGTTACGAAAAGGTCCTACTGCTAGCAGTCGTTCTCGTCCCTAACGGTTCGTCCGTGCGTGGCATGGAACTCTTTCAAGTACTTATATTGCATAAGGTAAGCCATGCAAATTGTGCAGATCGTAATTTAGCTTCCAGCCATCAATGCGATCAAGCGAGAGGTACACGAAGGGGTCACTCAGGGGTGTTATACGTACACATTACAGCCTACCATCAGTGCAGTGGATGGAACGGCCGACCAAACGGTAACTGCAGCCGGCCAAGGTAGATGTAGAGGCACACACAAACGAGTTTTTAGTATGTGTCGAGTATTTATAGAAATAGTTGAATGTG
This sequence comes from Bonia amplexicaulis, assembly GCA_036346245.1. Classification (NCBI taxonomy): domain Eukaryota; kingdom Viridiplantae; phylum Streptophyta; class Magnoliopsida; order Poales; family Poaceae; genus Bonia; species Bonia amplexicaulis. Next base: position 39,133,512 of record CM070736.1, on the reverse strand, counting down.
CCCTGATAAAAATAGTGTTTTTGTCATCTAGTGGTCGGACGACAACGTTGGAGGGGCAACACGTGTCGCTGCCGTCCCGTGACCAGACGGCAGGCTGCAACAGGTAATAAAGCTGACTAATTAGCCGGCTTAATTGTATGTCTTAATTTTTTTGTATAATATTTGTTCAAAAATTTAAATATAGCAAATGATTTTAAAAAATTATAAAATTTTATGTGCAGTCTCCTGACACATCTTACTTCATCGTGTAATTTTTTGACAATTTTATCCACTTTAAATGTTGTTGAAAAATTCATACTATTGAGATATTTGCAGGAAATGTTACATATAGCAAAAGAGCTCGAAAAAGTATGAAATTTTATGTGAAACCTCTTGACACAATCATAGTAATTGTATAATTTTTTGGGGGAGTTTTATGTGCTCTGAATTTATCACATTAATTTATATTAATTTAATCGGGAAATTAGCAATGCTCAGGCATCTTTTTCAGTGTCTGACCTCTGTCGTTCATATATATGTCGGCTCATTACTGCTATTTTTTATTTCTCACTGTGTCCTTCGCACATTTATCACTCTGTCCTTGTCGTCCCTCCTCATGTGCTCTCTCATCTGCACTAATGCCGTTATGTCCGTGCTGTCCCCCTTGTCCGCTTTCTCGTCTGTATATTTGTCAGTGTTACCATACCGTCCTCCCTCGTCCGAAGTGCTGTGTGTCAACAAGGAGTCCTTAATTTGCTAGGTGAGTGCGCCTGATTCCCTTTTCACTCGGTCATAAATATGAACCTCTTGCAGTTCATCATCGCTCATCACAGAAGCTCATTCTCGCGGTTGCCGCTCAAAATTAAGAGTGTGTAGCTCATTATTTCGAGAAAGCAGTGCATAGCTCATTAAGGACACGGCAGTGTTGCTTGCTTCTCCCGAAAGGCAGATAATTTCAAGTCGAGCGAAAAGGGAAGCCAGTGCGTTGCCACCAGAAATTACGGACGCATTGTCGCTACGCAGCACCACAGGCGACATGGGACAGTATGATAAGAGTGACATATGTGCGTACGAGGGAGCGGACGAGGCAGGACGACATGGAGAAACTAACATTTGCGCGGGCGAGGAGGACGGCACGGACATAACGGCATTATTACGGATGAGAGAGCGCGCGAGAGGAGACGATATAGACAGAGTGATAAATATGTGAAGGACACGGTGAGAAATAAAAGACAGCAACAACAGGGCGGTATATGTGTGAACGACAGAGATCAGGCACCGTAAAAGATGCCTGAGCATCGCTAATTTCATGATTAAATTAACATGAATTAATGTGACAAATTTGGAATACATAAAATTTCTAAAAAATTACACAATTACTATGATTGTGTCAGGAGGCTTCATATAAAATTTTGTAATTTTTAGAGCTCGTCTGCTATATGTAACAACTCCTGCAAATATCTCAATAGTACGAATTTTTTAATAACATTTAGAGTGGATAAAATTATCAAAAAATTGCACGGTGAAGTATGATATGTTAGGAGACTGCATATAAAATTTTGTCATTTTTTAAGCTTATTTGCTATATTTTAAAATTCTAATAAATAGTATACATACAAAATTAAGATGGCCATCGGACAGTAGGCGCTCTGCTGTCCGCCCACGGGACGGCAGCGACACATGTCGCCCCTGCAGCGTTGTCATCCGATCACCAGATAGCAAAAACGTTATTTTATCAATACTCAACACATATAATTATCTCTATAAATACGTACTGCAACAGTGCTATATATTCTAAAGCCAGCGCACAAACACACAACTAGTTGGTCAATACCGCATACATACACTGCCATTGCCACCCCGGGCCGGCCCAGTGGTCCAGATCTAGCGGCAGCAGCGGCGCAAGGGGTCGCGTTCCACTGGGCAATGAGTGGGGAGGCCATGTACTGCAGCACTGCACTGGTGGTCTAACTGAAAGGCATCACATGATCGATCGATGATACAGTGAAGTGGTTAGCACTGCCAGCTGCTCCACGGTTCTGCCAAAAAGAAAAAAAGGCTGAAACCGGTTCCATCTGCTTGTGTCCATCCTATCCAACTGACCATCTCGTCCGTTCTCGATCTCTGGCATCTAAGCGGAATTATCGTAGTGCAGACTACGCAGTTTCACGCGTACTTCTGTCACTGCATGTCTCTAGCTAAGCATCTGCTGATCTACAGCGCCACTGCATGTGCAGTGCAGTACTCCACGACTCCATGTACATTTGCAATGCAGCTCACACTCGATGGATCGCTTCGGTGATACATAGCTTAACGCGATGGAGCATATGCTCCGGTAATTAACAGTGGAGGTAGGTGTCACACCCCCGTTGCCAGGGGTGATGTGAGGACACGGCGTCCCGCAACTATTCACGCATGAACAGTTATGGAACGTCGCGCAACCCGCAACTATTCACGCATGAACAGTTATGGAACGTCGCGCAAGAGTATACCATCGCAGATTACAGCAAAAGACCAACATATATTACAAGATAAGGTTTAACAACCCGATTTCTGACGGGCATGCAAGCCCGAAATATATTACAATACAAAAGAACTACCAGGAACTCGAGCGTATTTGAGACCTAAAACCAAGGATCTTCATCGGGGATCAGCTCCTCAGACGTTTCTTCAACAGAGCAGCCCTCGCCAGCATCTTGATCATCTAATGTGTTCAACAAGTCGTGAGCTAACCAGCTCAGCAAGCCACAAAGGAAACCTAGCTTAACTATTTGCACGATTCAACAAAGGTTGGGAGTATACTTGGTTTATTACTTGAGTGGATGCAGTTTTATTTAATAAATCTTTTGGAAGATCAAAAAAATAGGACTACTTCTTAATTCACAGGGGTTTTCAAAGTTTGATTTACCAACTAATCAAGTTAAACATATTTATGAAAACTACTTAAGCTTTGCAGCTGGAAATCACCCATTTGACACAGCTCCATTAACCGGGAGCACGGCGTAATCGAATACCATTTAATTGACTCTGCAGAGTTGCTCAACTTTACCCACGAGCATTCTTAACCCTCATGACTGAGTTAAGAAACCAGGTCTTTTCACTGCTCAGACCTTCGCTTACACTCTACCCGATAGGTTCAGAATCCACATACCCTCGGGTATCCGTAGGCCAAAACGGAACGCCAGGCCCGAGTTATAGGGACCCATCGTTATTGTGTATGGGTTCTACATACCACATACCAATTCCCATGCAGGGCTCCACTTGGATTTGAGCAGCTACTAAACCAGGGTTGACACGTCAACACCGATGGTTGAGCGATTACTATGTCATATGCTTAGCGCAAGGGGTTTAGTCCTTATATTTTCTCACGAGGTCCGCAACCTCCACCTCAGGGTAAACGGTGGGCGAAGACCGTCTCACGGTTTCCCACAACACTCTTACCCTAAATTTCTGTATACCAGCACCACCGACTTAGGGTACGGTGTCCCACACCACCCTACCCTAACTTCGGGTTTTTCAAATCTACTGGCCCACGGCCGCAACCTTAGCAGTGTAAAGATTTGCATGATGTAAGTATAACCTACACTTATTAATTCAATAATTTAATTACTACTAGGGTTAACAATGGAATGGCTGCAAGTTTAACATGGCATTTATCGGTGGTAGGTATTATCTATATCGCATGTTATTCTAAACATTTTATTTTACATAAACTAACATTTTACAACTAACAATAATGCAAATAGTGTAAAGGCTTAATTTAAAAGACATAGGATCCAACATGATCAAGGATTGCGACTTGCCGTGAAACTGGACGACTTCGGCGATCTCGTAGGCTGCAACTCCTGAATCCTGGTCTTGCACCGAACCTTCCGGCAGTTCCGTCACTAGCGCAAACACAAAAATAACATAAGTCCTGCTCAATTCTAATTAAGCAAGGTAAAAATAATCTATTAAAGAAAATAAAAGAAGTAAATTGCATAAAATATCAAATAAAAGGGCTCTTTGAATTTTAGATTTTATTGGAGAAGAAAATTGTAAATTGGAGTTTACAGATGGGTTTAGAAAAGTGAAAGGAATATTGTGGTGAAATTTGGGAATTTTTGGGATCTTCTGTGATTTTCTAGGATTTATTTGGATTTTTCTGGATTTTGGAAATTGAGAAAATCGGAAAATCCGATGAACAGTAACGGGCTGGCCCAACCGCAGAATGATGCAGCCCGAAGATCAGGCGGCTGCTCTGCACGAAGGTCGGCGCGCCCACCACGGCGGCGGCATGCCCAGCATGCGCCTCCCTCGGTCGGATGGCGACACGTGGCTCGTGTTCGGTAGAGATGGGCGACAACAGGCGGTCTCGATCGTGCGGGATAAATGAAATCGGACGGTGGTGAGGAGGGGGTTCAGATCGGGCGGCTGTGGAGGGGGACTTTAAGTAAGATCGGACGGTCCCCAGGTGAGGCTATCCGACGATCGATTTTAAAAGAAAACGATTGGAGCGATGGTGGGGATGCGGCCACGACATCGTCGTCTACCTCTCGCCCGAGTTCTCGCCGGAGAAACAGGGAGCGGCGGCGAAAACGGAATGGAGCCACTGAGGGTTCTCCGGGAAATCTGAGGGTGGGGACAAGTTCTTTGGGGTGTGGAAATCTGCTTTACGGGGTTTGGGACGAGACGAGGCTCAACAGCGAAGAATGGCGGAGAAGAGTCGGCGACGATTTTCTGGCATCAGAGACCATCAGTGGTGCTCTGAGCAAATTGGTAGCTCTTAGAGCTTCTCTGGGACATGGGGAACTCGGTGGTGGCCAGGGCTCGAGCTGGGAAGCTCTCTGGCAAGCTGGCCACAGTGGCCCCTTTGCTGCCGATGGCGAGCTTCGTCGCCAGGGCAGGAGAGGCATGCACTCGGTCGGGGAAGTCCACCATTGCGTTCAGGGAGAAAAAGGGAGCAAGTCAGCAAGAGTAATCAGATTTTAATGAAGAAAAGAAAGAATGAGGCTCGGGTGATCACCGGAGATGAAGAAGACGATCGGCGACAATGCGGTGATTAAACTCAATCGGTGCTCGGGAGCATCTAGGGAGTGAGGGAAGTGGTCGGAGAGGTGGTTAGGCTGCAGGGTGGCTCGAGGAAGGTCAAGGACGAGAGGGCCGAATGGAGAAGCTTGGGGAAGACGATGGCGCGAGGTGGGGTACGGGTGAGCTGCAGGGGTGGTAGGGTGAGTTTGTCCGCGCGGTGAAAAAGAGATTGAGCGCAGAGAGGGGGGTAAAAGCGAGGCAGTGAGAGTGGGAGTAGGTGAGCGGCACTGCGGCGGTGGCGCGTCCGCGCGGAGAGAGAGGAGCTACGGCGGCCACTGGCAGGTGGGGGCGCTGAAGTGACGGCAATGCGAGTCACGAGCAACGTGGCGTCGGGCGGCGCTGCCACCGGCTGGCTGGGCGAGGTGGCAAGGCGGGCCGGGCGGGCGCGCGGCGGCAGAGCGAGCGGCGGGCGAGGTCGACAGCGGGGCCCGAGGGCGTGTCCGAAGACGCGTGGCGCGAGACGTGGGCGGCGGACCACGTTCGGGCGGGCGGGAAACCGGGCGCGCCGCCATTGTCCCTCGCGCGCGGCAGCGCGGAGAAAACGGAAACGAGGGGCGGGGAAAAGAGAAGGCGGAAAAGGATAAAGACGCCAACAAGGAAAACGTTTGACCCGAAAGGAAAGCGAAGAGCCGGAAATTTCCCAATTGGGAAAGTTTTCAAAATTCACTCAAAAATTCAGGAAAATTAGGAAAAAATTTGGTTTGAAATTTTGAGGTCTTTCAACCTACCCCTTAAAGGAATCTCGACCCGAGATTCAATCGTCCAGGAGTAAGTTAGGAAATCCACGCAAGTCGATTCTCTTTCCCAAGTAGACTCATCGGCCGTGTGATTCCTCCACTGTACTCTGTAGAATTTGACATTTCTGTTTCTGAGCTGCCTCTCTGACATTTCAAGTATCTGTAACGGTTCTTCTGGATAGGTCCAATCATCTTGTAGTTCAATATCTGATAATGGTACTTCATCTGTGGGTTGTCGTAGACATTTCCGAAGTTGGGATACATGGAATACATTATGTATCCTGGATAAGTTGGGTGGAAGCTGTACTTTATAAGCTACTTCCCCAACTCTTTCAGTTATTTGAAAAGGTCCCACATATCTTGGAGCTAATTTCCCTTTGACTTGAAATCTTTTGACGATTTTGAATGGGGTAACTTTAATGTAGACAAAATCTCCAACTTCGAAGTTTAGATCTTTCCTGCGTTTGTCAGCGTAACTCTTCTGTCGGTCTTGTGCAATCTTTAGTCTGTCTCTGATAATCTTGACATGAGCCTCTGAATCTTGAACAATTTGGGGACCCAGAAATTGTCGTTCTCCGGTTTCTGACCAATTCAAAGGCGTTCTGCATTTTCTACCATATAATGCTTCAAATGGGGCCATTTTAATACTAGCTTGGTAACTATTGTTGTATGAAAACTGAGCAAATGGTAGGCAGGCGTTCCATGCTGCTCCATACACAATAGTACAAGCTCTCAACATATCTTCTAGAATTTGGTTTGTTCTTTACGTCGACCATCTGCTTGTGGATGATATGTTTGATCGAAATTCGTGTCGGTGCCCATGGCTTCATGTAACTTCTTCCGAATTTGGATGTAAATTGTGCTCCTCTATCTGAGACAATTCTTTTAGGGATTCCATGGAGTGTCACAATCTTTGTCGGTATAACTCGTGAGTTTATCTTTCCCATAAGTTTGCTTGATTGGAAGGAAATGAGCCACTTTGGTTAATCTGTCGACAATGACCCAAATGGCGTCAAAACCTTCACGAGTTTTGGGGAGCCCAGTGATAAAGTCCATGCCGATACTGTCCCATTTCCATTCAGGAATAGGTAAGGTTGTAGTAACCACGAGGGTTTCGGTGATCTATTTTGATTTCTTGTGAGACATCACATTTTGCTACATATTCGCCACTTCTTTCTTCATTGTCTTCCACCAATATTTCTTTTTCGTGTCTTGATACATCTTGGTGCTTCTGGGTGAATCGAGAATTGAGAGGAGTGAGCCTCAGCTAGGATCAATTCTCTCAACTCCTTTTTGTTGGGGATGCAATAACGACCACGGAAAATGAGAATCCCATGTTCGTCTATTGCATAATCATCAACTCTTCTTTTGAATTTTCTTTTAAGTTCTTGAATTTCTTTATCTTTTTCTTGTTGCCTTGATTTGATCTCGTCAAGAGATTGAATTTCTAGTCTTGCTTCCTCACCTTCTTCTCGTTATAACTAAGTTCGGTCGTTGTATATCTTTTGTAATTCAAGGATATTCATTGCCTTAATCTTATTTTGTCGGGTCTTTCGGCTAAGGGCATCGAGAACCACATTTGCTTTGCTCGGGTGGTATTGTAGATCCACATCATAGTCCTTGATCAATTCCAACCATCTTGACGCCTCATGTTCAATTCTGGCTGAGTGAAAAGGTATTTCAAACTCTTATGATCAGAAAATATTTCGCAACGATTTCCTAGCAGATAGTGTCTCCAAATTTTGAGAGAATGTACTACAGCTGCTAGCTCCAAATCATGCGTTGGATAGTTCTCTTCATGCGGTTTCAACTGTCGGATGCATAAGCAACAACCCTTCTATCTTGCATTAGCACACATCCCAAACCTTGTTTGAGGCATCACAATAAATTTGGAATTCTTTTTCGGGTTTGGTAGAATCAAAAGCTGGCGTTGTTGTTAACTTGGTCTTGATGTCAAAAGCTCTTCTCACAAGCATCTGTCCAAATGAATGGCTTGTCTTTCTTCAATAATTGAGTAAGTGGACGAGAGATTTTTGAGAATCCTTCTATGAATCGGCGATAATAGCCTGCCAATCCAAGAAAACTTCTCACTTCAGTCACTGTCTTGGGTTGGTTCCACTTCATAACTGCGGTAATTTTCTCTGGATCAACTTTGACTCCTTCTTCTGAAATAATGTGACCCAAGAAAGCTACTTTTAACCAAAAACTGCATTTCTCAAACTTGGCATATAATTGATGTTCTCTGAGTCTGGATAATACCATATGCAAATGTTGTTGATGTTCTTCTTCGCTTTTGGAGTAAATCAAGATGTCATCTATAAAGACTATCACAAATCGGTCCAGTTGGTCCATATGCACCAAGTTCATAAGATTCATGAAATATGCTGGTGCATTGGTCAGACCAAATGGCACAACTGTGAATTCAAACAATCCATATCTGGTTGTGAAAGCTGTCTTTTCTCGATCTTGTTTTCGGATCTTGAGTTGGTGATAACCTGAACGTAGATCAATCTTGGAAAATACTTTAGCTCCTTTGAGTTGATCAAACAAGTCATCAATTCTTGGTAATGGATATTTATTCTTAATTGTAACAGCATTCAATCCCGATAATCAACGCACATTCTCAATTCTCCACTCTTCTTCTTCACAATAATCTTGGGGTGACCAAGGTGAAATACTTGGTTGAATGAATTCTTTTCTTGTAATTCATCCGCTTGTCTCTTGAGTTCTTTTAATTCGCTTCGACATTCTCAGATCGATGTTTGGCGATCGGCTTAGTGCCCGGAATCAATTCTATGGCAAGTTCTATTTGTCTGTCAGGTGGTCTTCCTGGCAATTCTTCTGGAAACACATCAGGGTACTCATGCACCACAGGTACTTGATTAATTGTAACTGTCAGTGCATTGAGTACATGCTTCTTGGTTTTCTTTACCAATTCTCGATCTGTTTTTACCACCACTGTCTGACCTTCTGGGCTGACTAATATAACTGTCTTGGATTCACAGTTTACTTGGCCTTTATTCTTGGCTAGCCAATTCATACCCAGAATGGCATCTAGTCCTGTCATGTCTAGCTGCAGTAAGTCTGCCTTAAAATCTACTCCTTGTATTTTTACTGTAAGCCCACCACACCCGATATGGGACTCCATTCTAATCCCAGGAGTTTGGACTACATAGGGTTTTGGCAAGGAAACAAATGGTAACTGATTTCTTGAAGCAAAACTCTTGGAAATGAAAGAATGTGTTGCACCAGGGTCAAATAAAACCAGTGCAGGTATGGAATTGATTGGAAACATACCCGCAATGATGTCGCTGGCTCCTGCTGCGTCTTCAGCAGATACATGGTTGACTCTGGCTAAGAAGGTAGGTCTGGAGCGGCCTCTACCTCTACCTGCAGCTGTGTAGTTTGCTATCTTTGGTGGTGGCCGAGGTCTCTTGGCTTTATCTGTAAGAATCCTCCTCTTGCAGTGCCGGTGCCTGTCTGTGGTTTCATTTCCTGCTGCTGATTGAGAACTTGTGTCTTAGCTACTTCTGACGGCAAATTTTTCTTGGGACATTGGTCTCTGAAATGACCAATTTCTCCGCAATGGAAGCATGCATTTGTTCTTCGTGGACAATTGCTTGCTAGGTGATTACCACCACATGTGAAGCACTTAATGGACAGCGGCCGAGGGGCTTGATTTTGCTGTGATTGATTTGATTGAGTTCTTGGAAGAATTACAAGCTGTCGTGACGACTGGGGTCGGTATGAGGATGACCCAGTTGTTCGTCCTCGTTGAGCACCATGTGAAAATGATTGTGGTTTATACATTGCTTTGCGTTTCTTAAAATCTTCTTTCTCATTTCTGGCTTCTTCAGAACTGATAAGACTATCCACCATTTCAGATAGATCTTTGAATTTTATTGCAGAAATGTGAAATTTTAATGTCTTCTGCAACCCAGTTCGAAATTTTCCCATCTTCTTATCTTCATTGTCGACGTCATTTGGAGCAAATCTTGAAAGATGATTAAACTGATGTAAGTACTCCATTACTGTATTATTTCCTTGCTTAAGCGTCAGAAACTCTCGGCGTTTAGCTTCAATGATTCCATCTGGAATATGTGCTTTACGAAAGGCTTTTGAGAATTCCTCCCAAGTGATTTCCTCATTTCTCTGTATACGCTGATAGTTGATCCACCATGTCGATGCAGGGCCTTGTAACTGATGTGAGGCATACAATACTTTTTCTTTATCATCACACTGTACTGTTTGTAGCTTCCTTTCTACATCCAACAGCCAGTCCTCTGCTGCTAGAGGATCAGCCGATGTAGAAAAGATTGGTGGACGGGTCTTTTGGAAATCAGCCCATCGAGAGGTGATTGGGGCACCTTCTCTATTAACATTATTTCCACCTTGTTGACACGGGATCGGGTTGTAATCGCTCAAGAAACTGTATCTTGTTCTAATATTCTGGCCATATTCTGTTCCGATCGATATCTGTTCTGCTCTATCATAGCTAACACACTTGCAATTGTAGTCTGATCGGTGGCAGGTGCACCCCGCCTTGCCGGTCCGATCTGCCGTGTTGGGTCCATTGTGAGAGTCTGCCAGTTGGAAACTTGAGATTAGCTTTGCAGCGGCTTTGGTAAACAAGAATAGATAAGTAAGACTTGAATTTTTCAAGGCAAGTATAGGATGAAAAGGTAAGAATTAAGACGAACAAGACAGAAGAAAGCTTTGAATACAACGAGAGTACTGATAATTAGATAAACAACATAAAGGATAGTTAACATAAGGATTACAATAAGCAAGTGGTATACACACACCACTTAGGGTTCATGATACAACTTGCATTACATTACCAAAAGTACCACTACTACACAGGGTCAGACTAAACTAACAGATACTAACTACTCCTCTCTGGCATCCGGTGCTGGCAAGGTGCGAGGAGCCGCAGGACGGAACCACGCACGGTACTCCCGAGTAGTCGGCCTGTGCCTCAGCGGAGACTGCACAGAGTCGCACGAGGAGGCAACGCTGGGAGACTCTCCGCATCGACATCTCGCCGCCTCGACCGCCTCATGGCGACGAGGGCGAGAGGCAGCCGCTGCGCCTCGACGTGCCTCGCGCAATGCCGCCGAAGGGACCGTGACTCCTTCACGGCCCGCTCGCATCGAGCTCTCGCCGCCACGATGTTGGCGACCCCCGGCAAACGGGGATCGTCTCCCTCGTGGAACTGGGGCACTAAGAAGGCCCTCCCGCCGTCCAACGACCGCGGAATCAGATCAAAAGGAGACTCGGCCAACTCCAGATCGTAGTAGTCACGCAGGTAGATTGCGGCCTTCCTGGCCACATCCTGCAAGGCGTCCTCCTGGCTGATGCGGCGAGCAACGAACCTCCGCTCTCAGGTGCGGGCGGACAGGCAAGGGGATCAAGGTCACCCAAGCCTTCCACTCGTACCTCTCCTGGTCGTGGAAACAGCTGACGGCATGAAACACAGGGGTGTGCCAGCCGTCTGCTCCCAAGAACTGCTGCATCTCCCAAAGCTTGGAAGGCCAACCCTCCATACGCTCAGGACGGGAGTGAATGAAGTGCACCATCTGCCGAAACGAAAATTTTGAAGTTAGACAAGTATAGTAATAAACATTTTGCAAAAATAAAACTTAAGTCGAATCGCACTAAGACAGTAAGATAGCAACAAGAGAGAAGCAAGACAAAGAGTAATACTTATATTTTTCATCAACTTCTTTTTAGAATTTAAATTAGGTTTTGCGATGAAATCGCTTCCTAAATTTCCTTAGGTCTCAACCTACGGTCAAGAAACCTGCTCTGATACCACTTCTTGTCACACCCCCGTTGCCAGGGGTGATGTGAGGACACGGCGTCCCGCAACTATTCACGCATGAACAGTTATGGAACGTCGCGCAAGAGTATACCATCGCAGATTACAGCAAAAGACCAACATATATTACAAGATAAGGTTTAACAACCCGCTTTCTACAAAGCGGGCATGCAAGCCCGAAATATATTACAATACAAAAGAACTACCAGGAACTCGAGCGTATTTGAGACCTAAAACCAAGGATCTTCATCGGGATCGCCTCGACGTTTCTTCAACAGAGCAGCCCTCGCCAAAGATCTTGATCATCTAATGTGTTCAACAAGTCGTGAGCTAACCAGCTCAAAAAGCCACAAAGGAAACCTAGCTTAACTATTTGCACGATTCAACAAAGGTTGGGAGTATACTTGGTTTATTACTTGAGTGGATGCAGTTTTATTTAATAAATCTTTTGGAAGATCAAAAATAGGACTACTTCTTAATTCACAGGGGTTTTCAAAGTTTGATTTACCAACTAATCAAGTTAAACATATTTATGAAAACTACTTAAGCTTTGCAGCTGGAAATCACCCATTTGACACAGCTCCATTAACCGGGAGCACGGCGTATTCGAATACCATTTAATTGACTCTGCAGAGTTGCTCAACTTTACCCACGAGCATTCTTAACCCTCATGACTGAGTTAAGAAACCAGGTCTTTTCACTGCTCAGACCTTCGCTTACACTCTACCCGATAGGTTCAGAATCCACATACCCTCGGGTATCCGTAGGCCAAAACGAACGCCAGTTCCGAGTTATAGGGACCCATCGTTATTGTGTATGGGTTCTACATACCACATACCAATTCCCATGCAGGGCTCCACTTGGATTTGAGCAGCTACTAAACCAGGGTTGACACGTCAACACCGATGGTTGAGCGATTACTATGTCATATGCTTAGCGCAAGGGGTTTAGTCCTTATATTTTCTCACGAGGTCCGCAACCTCCACCTCAGGGTAAACGGTGGGCGAAGACCGTCTCACGGTTTCCCACAACACTCTTACCCTAAATTTCAGATATACAAGACCACCGACTTAGGGTACGGTGTCCCACACCACCCTACCCTAACTTCGGGTTTTTCAAATCTACTGGCCCACGGCCGCAACCTTAGCAGTGTAAAGATTTGCATAATATAAGTATAACCTACACTTATTAATTCAATAATTTAATTACTACTAGGGTTAACAATGGAATGGCTGCAAGTTTAACATGGCATTTATCGGTGGTAGGTATTATCTATATCGCATGTTATTCTAAACATTTTATTTTACATAAACTAACATTTTACAACTAACAATAATGCAAATAGTGTAAAGACTTAATTTAAAAGACATAGGATCCAACATGATCAAGGATTGCGACTTGCCGTGGCCGGGCGACTTGGCGATCTCGTAGGTCGCAACTCCGAATCTCGGTCTTGCACCGAACCTTCCGGCGCCCGTCACTAGCGCAAACACAAAAATAACATAAGTCCTGCTCAATTCTAATTAAGCAAGGTAAAAATAATCTATTAAAGAAAATAAAAGAAGTAAATTGCATAAAATATCAAATAAAAAGGGCTCTTTGAATTTTTAGATTTTACTGGAGAAGAAAATTGTAAATTGGAGTTTACAGATGGGTTTAGAAAAGTGAAAGGAATATTGTGGTGAAATTTGGGAATTTTTGGGATCTTCTGTGATTTTCTAGGATTTATTTGGATTTTTCGGATTTTGAAATTGAGAAAATCGGAAAATCCGATGAACAAGAACGGGCCGGCCCAACCATGATGCAAGGCAGCCCCAAGATCAGGCGGCTCGCGGCGCGGTCGGCGGTCGGCGCCCACCTGCAAGCGGCGGCATGCCAGGTACAAGGCCTCCCCTCGGTCGGATGGCCGACACGTGGCTCGTGTTCGGTACCGAGATGGGCGACAACCAGGCGGTCTCGATCGTGCGGGATAAATGAAATCGGACGGTGGTGAGGAGGGGGTTCAGATCGGGCGGCTGTGGAGGGGGACTTTAAGTAAGATCGGACGGTCCCCAGTGAGGCTATCCGACGATCGATTTTAAAAGAAAACGATTGAGCGATGGTGGGGATGCGCCACGACATCGTCGTCTACCTCTCGCCCGAGTTCTCATGGGAGAAACAGAGCGGCGGCCAAACGGAATGGAGCCACCGAGGGTTCTCCGGAAATGAGGTGGGGACAAGTTCTTTGGGGTGTGGAAATCTGCTTCGGGGTTTGGGACGACGCAGAGGCTCAACGCGAAGAATGGCGGAGAAGAGTCGGCGACGATTTTCCGCATCGAGACCATCGGTGGTGCTCGAGCAAATTGGTAGCTCTTAGAGCTTCTGGGGACATGGGGAACTCGGTGGTGGCTGTGGCTCGAGTGGGAAGCTCTCGGCAGCCGCCACAGTGGCCCTTCTGCCGATGGCGAGCTTCGTCGCCCGAGGCGGAGAGGCATGCACTCGGTGGGAAGTCCACCATTGCGTTCGGGAGAAAAAGGAGCAAGTCGGCAAGAGTAATCGATTTTAATGAAGAAAAGAAAGAATGAGGCTCGGGTGATCACCGGAGATGAAGAAGACGATCGGCGACAATGCGGTGATTAAACTCCAATCGGTGCTCGGGAGCATCTAGGGAGTGAGGGAAGTGGTCGGAGAGGTGGTTAGGCTGCTGGGTGGCTCGAGGAAGGTCAAGCGACGAGAGGCCGAATGGAGAAGCTTGGGGAAGACGATGGCGCGAAAGGGGTGCGGGTGAGTGCGGGGTGGTAGGGTGAGTTTGTCCGCGGTGAAAAAGAGATTGAGCGCAGAGAGGGGGTAAAAGCGAGGCGGAGAGTGGGAGTAGGTGGCGGCATCATGCGGGTGGCGCGTCCGCGGAGAGAGAGGAGCTACTGGCGCCACCGCGGTGGGGCGGCTGAAGTGACGGCAATGCGAGTCACGAGCAACGTGGCGTCTTGGCGAGCCTGCCACCGGCCGGGCGGGCGAGGTGGCAAGGCGAGCGGGCGGGCGCGGCGGCGAGCGGCGGCGGGCGAGGCCGACAGCGGGCCCCGAGGGCGTGTCCGAAGACGCGGCGGCGCGAGGCGTGGGCGCCGGACCACGTTCGGCGGGCGGGAAACCGGCGCGGCCGCCGGCCGTCCCCGGCGCGAAGCGCGCGCTTGGGCCGGCGGAGAAAACGGAAAACGAGAGGGGCGCTGGGGAAAAGAGAAGGCGGAAAAGGATAAAGACGCCAGCGCCGAAGGAAAACGTTTCGGCCCAGAAAGGAAAGCGGAAAGAGCCGGAAATTTCCCAATTGGGAAAGTTTTCAAAATTCACTCAAAAAAATTCAGGAAAAATTAGGAAAAAAATTTGGTTTGAAATTTTGAGGTCTTTCAGTAGGTGAGGACTATTGATGTGCTCCTGTTCCTCCGCATGAGTACTCGATCGACTCCATCCCGTCGAGCTCCGGCCACTCTGTTTGTGTTGGTCCCCTGTAGTGAAGGCTTTGGACCTCACGGGCAACAAACCAACAGTGATCGAGCGGATGGCAAAAGGCGCTCAAATTTCCAGTTAATCTGCTACATATGATAAAGCGCGTGCGAGTCTACAGAGGTGGTGGCCGTGAAGCAGTACGTACCTGCATAAATAAAACCCAGAGAGGTGCTTTGTGCTTGAAATAACTGATCATTTGCTTTAAACTTAAGGTGTAATTGATGATTTATTCTATGATATCTCATTAACATATGGGTCCCAGACCCACGTATCAGTGACATAAAAATAGTAAATCATCAATCGCACATTAATTTTTAGGGCAAATGATCAGATGCTCTACCTGCTTTTAGGTCTTATCTGTGGTAAGCAAACGTCCACACATGATAAGAAGAAGAAAAATGGAGCTGCAAGCAATCACCGCTTTGTTGGATGGAAAGCTACTGTAAATCAGAAAGGGGTTCTGCTGGAATAACGTGATCGAATTGAATGATATACGAGAGAAATCGAAATGGGCATTTAGAAACACAGATTTCTCGAGACATCCAATTGGGCCTAAACGTTCAGTTAGGCCCAGTTGCAGACGATACATACTCTGTGGCTGATAATTTTTTATTATGATGGCGACAGATGATAGAAATGTTGATATAGATGGTGCACATAGTTTTAGAGATTGAGAAGCTGTTTGAAGAAGTGAATTCAAGAAACCTCTTAGAGAAACCAATTGAAGAAAAAAGAGACCAAAAGTACAGACCAAATCAGCGGCTCTTTGAGAGACTTTTAGGTGACATATTGGACCTTGACGTTGATATGAGCCCATTTAGCTCATACATGTGAACTGTCCCAAATTAGGCCCTGAAAATATTATCGCATCCGGCCTGGCCCAATTGGCTTAGCTTGACACAACAACCTTTCTACAAGGCCGAGCACAGTGGAAAAAAGCATAGCCCCGCAAATGGGCTTTTTGCCACTGGGAAACTATGGACCAAGGTTAGACGGAAAAGCTGAGGTGCGAACCATTATGTAAAAATGGGTGAGACTATGTAACTTAGGTGAGAAGTATAGAAAGAATAAGGATCATGAAAAGGTGAGTTGGTATATGTGGTGCATCAAGTGAGACGATTTAGGAGAGCCTAAATGTGTGAAGATATGACGGCTAGTTATTAGACACTACGGGCCATGTGTCTAAATATGTGAAGATACTTTGAGGTTAAGATGAAGACGGGGTCAAGAGAATGTGCTCGGAAGTTTCGTTGAGGGTATTTGGTAAATTGGCTAAATAACGGGTTAGTGCTTTGATCAAAACTGCGGCGTGGAGAAACCCAAAGGAGAAGTGTAGGTCAAGAAAAGATCAATCGAGAAAGAGTTAGCGAGTTGAGTCTTGTAAACGTTTGGAGAAACATGTTTAAGCTCAATAACCTTGTGATTTTTTTGTTTACGTTTCTATTGCCTTGAACAAATCTCATGCAAAACTTGAAAGTGTTTAGATGAGACCTGAGCAAGTTCTTGATATGTGAGCTTTTATCCCAAGAGATTTTTAGGTCTGAAAATAGGAGACCAGTAGGACTAGCCTCAGACCTACGGTTAGACCGACCATCCGGTGTGACCGGTCTCAGACTGACGGTCAGACCAACCCATCAACGACGGTCTAATCAAACCTATGTAAAAGACTGCTGATTTTGTTGGCCCTATTGCTAGCTTTGTTTTGTTTCGTTGTGGTATTGTGATATGAATTTGGTGGCTTGATAGTCACTCGAGTGAAAGTTTTGAATACATCTAGGGAAAAAAGATTCGAAAATCATTCACCCTCTCTAATTACCGACATTAGTCCTACAATTTACATCGGTGCTAGCACTATCGTTTTGCATATGGGCCCTATATAATTTCATGTCGAATATAAAATTGGTAGGTAGCTAGGATAATATGGACTTTTGGCTTTGGGTTGTAAATAATAACAACTTATAGAGAAACGTGAAGAGAGATACTCGCGTGCGATTTTAGCTGATATAAATGAAGTTACTGTAGTGTATGTTACAATCGACTAGTAAACCACGCCTAAAAAGATACTCTGTTTGAAAGTTAGGTATTGTAAAAAATTATTTATTGTAGAAAAACAGTTTTTAGAATCCAATATAAACAACTGGACTGATCAACAACCAGATCAAATGATGATAGGCCTTCGATCCCTCTCATTCGCGCCACCAGACGTCTCCACTAGATAGCATTTTCATGTGATGCACTGATCGTTCTTGACTGGTAGAAGAAGAAGCTACCGATAGATCGGTCGGTCGAGCGTGGCATCCGCCGGTGCACATGTGACAGGTGAGCGGAAGGTGAGCGGATGGCTTGGCGTGCGTGCGTGGGCTTGTCACGCGCGTACCATTGATTGCGATTTCTTTCTCCGCGCATGGCCCGCAAACCGCAGCATGCGCGCGGCGCGGGCCACGGTTGGGTTGGCGACACCACGGAGGGAATTTGGGCATTCGGAAACCCGTTGGAACAGCTGGCTGTCAGATTTTAGGATAAAGGCGAAGCTAAGCACATCTTGGGTTATATCATCATGCTGCTGACCAGATCATCTCGCAGCCGTGAGGGACAAACAAGCCAATTACAGCATTAGTTATTTAGACTTTATTTAGTTTGCTTACTTCTCGCTAATTATGTTTGTCAACTTCATGACTCCCTCTAGTATGCTGGTAGCCACCAACTCGGTAGGGCCTTTTTCCCTTTGGTGCCCATCCGCTATCCCTAACTATAGGCTCATCATATTAAGTTTTCTTGTATCGTCGATGTTGCGCCACTCTATCTTAATAGAAATGATGATGTACTTCAATGCCCCCGCTATTGCTAGCTCTCAATACTACCCTGTTGCTTTCTTATTATCATGATTGAACATCACTTCACTATTCTTAGTTAGAATGTGCGAGGTTTGAATTACGCAACACGACAGGATACACTCAGACAGCTGTTTGAAACTACTTGATGCTCTGTTGCGTGCATCCAAGAGACAAAAATTCAGCTTTTCGATCAACAGACCATCCCGCAGATCGGCGGCCAACGACTCTCAAGCAACGTCTACTTGCCAGCCAATGGCACTAATGGGGGTGTGCTGCTCCTGTGGGATGAAGACATGGCCGAAATTACCTCACCTATTTCGAGAAATCACTCTCTGACAACCACGGTTTTCCTTCGGCAATACAACACCACTTTTCTGCTAACAACGGTCTACGACCCATCTGAGGACAAAAACCAAGCCATGCTTTCTTCAAGAGCTCAACTCTGTCGTGCCACTAGCTTCGACGCCATGGATAATCCTCAGAGATTTTAGCCTCATATATGAAGCACGTGATAAAAGCAATTCAACCTAAATCGGAGGCAGATGGGCCAGTTCTGAGCATTGCTAAACTACTGTATGCTCAAAGAAATTGCAGTACAAAATAGAAAGTACATATGGAGCAACGAACAATAAGACCCAATTATTGTCAAATTAGATAGAGTATTCTGCAACCATGAGTGTGATATCCTCTTCTCAAACCACTTGCTACAGGCGCTCTCCACCTCCATGTCAGATCATTGTCCACTCCTCGCTAGCGAAAATGGACCAAGGAAGCTGAGAAACTTCAAATTTGAGAACTTCTAGCCACGGTTGTCGGGATTTGCAACTGTAGTATAAGAAGTATGGTCGGCTCCCTGCCAACGCACAAATCCCCTGAGACGCCTAGCATACAAACTGAGACACACTGCTAAGAAACTAAGAGAGTGGAGTAGAGAAATACTCAGTGGTGTGAACCTACAGCTCATGCTAGCAAATGAAGTAATCCTTCGACTAGATGTGGCACAAGAAAAAAAAACATTGCCACCAGATAAATTCGAATTAAGAAGGACGTTGAAACAAAGAGTGCTTGGCCTAGCGGCCTGATGCTAACACACGTTTTTTTCACCTGAAGGCGAATGTGCGGCGGCATAAAACCTTCATCCAAGCACTCCAAACTTCAAATGGCACTGTCAGTTTTCATCAAGACAAGGCACATGAGCTTCACATCCACTTTACTGCCATCATAGGAACAAGGACAACTCGGTGGCACGACATTGATTGAACTGAACTAGGATTGCCTCCCCATGACTTGTAGGTTCTGAAAGCCCCTTTCACTGAGGCAGAAGTGTGACATGCGATTGCGTAGATGCCAACAGAAAAGTCTCTTGGACCAGACGGCTTCACAATCATCTTTTATAGGCACTGCTGGGATGTCATCAGAGAGGACGTCATGATGGTTTTCCAATGCATGCACAACTGCTCGGTGAATGGTTTTGATCCTCTTAATGAAGCAACCATAGCGCTAATACCAAAATAGGTTGGAGCAGCGGTGGCAGCAGATTTCTGGCCAAGTAGACTAATTCACTCTATAACCAAACTATTATCAAAAGTGCTTGCTATTTGGATCTCTAGACATATAGACATGCTGCTTTCGAGTTCACAGAGTGCTTTCATCAAGGAACGATGCATTCAGGACAACTTTCTGTTTGTTTGGAACCGAGTAAGAGCATTGCACGAAAGTCGTACACCAGCGGTAATGCTCAAACTGGACATAGCCAAAGCTTTTGATTCCGTATCCTGAGAATACATACTGAACCTTCTGCAAGCCAGAGGTTTTGGTCCAAAATGGATAATGTGGATGGCAATCTCCTTTGCAACATCATCTTCAAGGATTCTGCTTAATGGAGTACCGAGGCACCAGATAAAGCACAGGAAGGGATTGCACCAGGGTGACCCCCTTTTGCCATTCCTCTTCATCCTGGCAATCGACCATTTACAGTGCATCCTACATATTGCCACTGAGCGAGGGGTTCTAACACCCCTAAGGGGTCGAACTGCAACAATGATAGTGTCACTTTATACAGACGATGCGATATTATTTCTAAACCCAAATAGGACACATATAGAAGCAACAATCGCCATCCTAAAAGAATTTGGAAGTGCCTTTGGGTTGAAAAAAAACTAGATAAGAGCTCGGTCGTCACAATAAGATGCCAAGATATTGATGCCCAAGTTGTCTTGCAATCTTTTACGGGAGCCCAGGTCACGCTCCAGATCAAGTACCTTGGCTTGCCACTAACCATGAGAAAGTTGCGCCGGAATAATCTTCAGCCAATCAGGATAAGGCAACAATAAGACTAGCGAGTTAGCAGCTGAAGCACCTATCTCTAGGAGGACGACTCACACTCTTAAAGTCAGTTCTTAGCTCACTCCCGACATACCTGCTCACTGCACTCAAACCGCCAAAAAGATTCCTTAAGAGTTTTGACAAGGTCAGACGAAACTTACTTTGGGCAGCAACTACAGATACACATGGAGGGAAATGCAAAGTTAACTGGAATAAAGTTTATCGTCCGATAGAGCTAGGGGGATCGGGAGTGTTGAATCTATAGAAATTTGAAGCCGCATTGAGACTCAGATGGCTTTGGTATGAATGAAAATCGTCGCAAAAACCATGGGTAGGGCTTCCAACGCCCTGTGATAGTAGGGACAAAGAGCTCTTTGCAGCGGCCACTAAGGTATACATAGAAAATAGACACAAAGCAAAATTTTGCACCTCTACTTGGATTGATGAAGTCGCACCATGTTATGTGGCCCCAAAATTATACAAACATTCACAGCGAAAAAACATGTCAGTTGCAAATACTATCCAAGATATAAATTGGATATGAGACATCCAACATAGTCTCACAACCAACCTGTTAGTTGAATATGTGAGGCTATGGGGCAAGGTACAACATATTGACATCAATCCAGATATTGAGGATGAAATATAATGGAAACTAATTATTGATGGCGCTTATTCAGCATCCTCGATCTATCGAGCACAGTTTCTAGGATCAGTTCGAACTTTATACCAAGCCATCATTTGGAAAGCTTGGGCGCCCTCGCGCTGTAAGTTATTCGCTTGGTTGGTGTTGCAGGACAAAATCTGGACAGCCCAAAGACTATAGTCTCAAGGATGGTCAAACAACTATTTGTCAAATGTGCAATAGAAACCTTGAAACTACAACGCACATATTCATCGACTCTCCGACAATCTGGCAGATTTGGACTCAAATAGCAAAATGGCTGCATCTACCGATGCTTGACCCAACAAACTGGGGCCAACCGACAACAATTGAACACTAGTGGCTTAAGCGGGTTGACTCCCTGATCGGCCTCACAAAGGCTATGAATACACTCATCATCCTTGTCCTCTAGCAATGATGGAAAGGAAGATACAAACGTATCTTCCAAAATAAGCTTTCGACACAACGTGAGATCTTTTGGTTGGAGCAAAACATTTAAAGAAGTTAACTGAAAGAGCCAACAATGATGTGTAGCAGGGGCGGACCCAGGGCCCGACGACCACAGGCCCCGCCCGCTCATCACGCACGTCTGACTCCTTTGAATATGGCTTTGTGGTGCAAACAGGAAAAATACGGTGAATCTTGTAGCCAGCATGGATACATAGTTAATTAGGAGTAATGTCGTAGTGAGAACCAGTGTTGTGAAATAGGCGTGCATTCATTGGCCGTAAGGGCACCACCAAACAATCAATGGTTATGCCTCCGATTAATTAGAATTTAACGGACAATTATATATTCTAATGTAGTTTAAAGACCGGGCTGGATATGGCCGGGGATTCAAGATGAAGTGCATGTTCATATTGGTTTTGTTTTTAGCTTTTACTTAAATAAATTAGAAACTAAATAAATATTTGATCTTTTTAAAATGATTTCTTCACTCCTCTTATTTCTGTCTCACTTCAGAGATAAGACAAAGGTAACAGCCGCATCACACACCCCACTTCTCTCATTTATATCTCGTACACGTATCACTCATTCACTTTCTTTACCGCTTGTCATTTATTCTAAAAATCATTTCTTTTAATCATTACTTATTTATTTTTAACAAAAAATCATCAGCCACACGGCTTCTGAGCGCTTGTTATTTAGATTTTGTTCTATTATGTTTCTATATTTTGCTTGTATTATGATCTATGTTTCTGAGCACTTGTTATTTAGATTTTGTTCTTCGCTCAGGCTCGTCAAATTCTCTGGGTCCGCCACTGATGTGTAGCATGCAATGTCTAACTCACCTTATCGCCTCCTTAATTACTTATAAAGAGTAAATCTTTTACCTTTTTTCTCCGCCACAAACGTCACTTATATTTCCTGTAAATTAATCATATATAATTTTTCCTTCAAATATATCATCAGCTCGTTTCATGGAAGCGCGGCTGTGCTTAGGAGTACGTAGTAGGACACACTTGCATGGGATGGGAGTATAGAATGTTTCGCTAGCTTGGATGGACGACCGGTCAATCCTCGCGATACCTGCGGCGCACAACGTTTTGCATGTATTTCTAGTCGATGGGCCCACAGGGCAGTTGCATGCACCCGGTGCGTATTCGGTGCGTGGCGCCCCACTGTGTCAGACGCTTGTCGGTTCCGGTACCATTTATTTCTAGTCAGGCGACGTACGGGCAGTGTAAATGTTTGGGCGTGCTGCATGCCTGCACCGTCCTGGCACCACGTACAGCCACGCCGGGGAGGGAGTGGGGTGGAAAACGGTAATAAATAATTCGTTTTATTTATTATTTATATTTAAAAAATATAAATATAATAAGTAAAATTTGTATTCGAAAATGTTCATATTCGTATTCGAGAATATTTGTATCTGTATTTGAGAATATTTGTATTTGCATTTGTATTCGAGAATATTTGTATTTGTACAATCCGTTTCTAGAACTTATAAAAAATTCGTATAAATTTTGTTATTAAAAATTAAATTTAGATATTTTAAAATCGATAACCGATAAAAAATCGGCAAAATCAGGAGCCGAACCGGACCAGCAGTACCATGCATGGGAGCGACACGGTTGTCCCGGCACGGCTGGCCATGTCTAATCGCAGCAGCTTTTTAAAATCCAGCCCCCCCTCTCCCGGCGCGTTACAACTCTCCCACCACCCAAACACCACCCACCACTGCCGGCAATGGCGGCGGCGTACGGCGCCGAGTACCTGCGGCAGTTCGAGAAGGAGACGGAGTGGTACAACGAGATCTTCCTGAGTGCAGTGGTGCCCGGCGACTGGTGGCGCGGGCTGCCGCACCCGCTGCGCTCGTGGCTGCGCAACTGCATCGGCGGGTACCTCGTCTACTTCATCTCCGGATTCCTCTGGTGCTACGTCATCTACCACTGGAAGCGCCACGCCTACATCCCCAAAGGTCCCGCCTTTCCCTCCCGACGCTCTTGTTCTTGGTTGATTTGTTCTTCTCTGGGAGTTTAGTGGGATTTGGGTGCCTTTGCATGTGTATCATACCCCTGTTTCCTTTGGAAATTATGACTTGACATTTGGGAGGCTTCGTGCTGATCTTTCATGTGCGCGGCGTCGCGGCGCTATCAATCTACTATATTTGGTTAAGGTGCTTGTGTGGAGAAATGGCTGTACAGGATTTGCTGGTGCACTATCTGGTTGACCTTTCGCTCTGTACTGTCGACGTGCTCCTCTTTACCTTTCCTTTTGGCTGGGTGATGAGGTGGGTGTGGGGATTACGTTTTGGATTGGATTTCAGGCTCGTTGATAGATAGAAATATAACCTGAATAGATCTTGAAGGACGTCACAGGATAGAGAAGCAATCACTGGACAAGTGTGCAAATGCATGCGTGCATTCTACTTGTTAACTCTACATATTTTCTCTGTTGCCCAAGGCGGCCGCCTAGCCCGCCTAGGCGCTACCCTCCCGCCTTGTTTAGCAGATTTTTCCATCTAGATGGCCGCTTAGCCCGTCTAGGTGGTGATTAGGCCCTAGACGCTGGTTTACGGCTGTCTAGTGTCTTGGTGAACACTGTTTTTTTTTTACGTTTCTTTGTAAAGATTTCGGGTTGGCTAGGCTACCATATTGTTTGAAGCACTGGGCAGCTTGTCGTTTGATCAAGATTGGTAAGTCGTTTGTTAATTGTTGAAGGCTGAGGCGAGTAGCATCCTGCAACTAATGATTTATAGTTTAACCAAACTATTCTCAAGATCTGCTTTTAAACTGGTGGTGCATTTTACTACTATGTTCTTCTGTTATTTTTTACATCTCTTCATGCTCTTGGCAAGATCGCCCATCAAGTTCAGATCAATGGATAAAGAGAGCTTGCGCGCTACTTATCTATTTGGACTACTAAAGTTTTCTGGAGTTGTTCTTGATTACTTTGGTCGGCTTCTTAACCGAACAAACTGAACCGAAAAACTGAACCAAAAAACCGAACCGAACCGGTCAACTCGATTTGACCGGTATTCGGTATTCTGTTCGGTATGTGAAAAAGTGGCATATCAGTGATTCGGTTTTTACGGTATAAACCGAGTGAAAACCGAATATACCAAAATAACCGAACAACCCAACTCCACTGATCTGCTCGCCGTAAGCTCAGGGTCTCAGCCCACCAGCCCACTAGGCACCGATGGCCCGTCGCACGCGGCAGCAGACGCCTTCAACCCTAGCCGCAGTCCTGTAGATGGCCATACCCAGACGCACAGTCGCCGCTCCCCTCCCCTCGCTCTCTCTCTCTCTGTTCCTCTCGTCTTCAATCAAACCCTAGGCGGCTAGGCGCTCGGCGCTCCGACCGTCCGCTGCTCCAAGCCTCCGACCTCCGGTGCTCCCCCAGTCCTAGGCTCGGCCAGCGGCCACTCGGGCTCTGGTGCTCCACCTCCTTCGGTGCTCGGCTGTTCGCAGACTCATCGGCCATCGGGGCTCCCTCTCCAAAGACGCCGGCGCCAAGCCCCCGCGACCCGCGTGGATCCACCGACAACAGCACAACGCCGTCGAGTCGTCGACTAAGTACCAGGTCTTCTCCTGTTCTCCATTCACTAGATCTAAAATTTTAAATACTCCAGTAGACCAGTAGAGTAATCCGACCTCCGGTGCGCCCCTAAGCTCGGCCGGCGGCCCGCTCGGGCTCTGGTGCTCCCAGACGTATTTGTGACTAGCGAGTATTATAGGAGCTTGGGAGCTAGAACCGTGAAAGTTTAGCGTTCTCATGAATGCCATGCTATTATCAAAATAAATGTTGTATTGGTCAATTTTAAGTTTGTAATGCTACATCTACTGCTATAAGCCTGCAATAACTTGCCTTAGTACTATTAGCTAGGTCTTTTTTCCTAATTACTAGCATAAAATTATCTTTGAGATAAAGTGATATATTATTTTAGGATACTGTCATTCTGGGATGCCACTTTTTGTAAGCAAGAAGATATCCATATATGTTGTTGGATTTAGTACAAAATTGCTGAGGCATAATTTTTGTTGTTCCAATGTTTGAAGGAAGAGGTGGGTGGCGTTGGAAAGAGAAAGAGGCCTTACCAAGTCATGCTCACCCGCCTGCTCGCTTTGGCAGCCCATGCCTTGGCAGAGGTTACATTCATAAATGCATCTGTGTGTTCTTTGCATGTTCACAATTGGATCACATGTTCCCCAAATTTTGTCATCTGTAATGTGTAATGTTAATTACCTAGACAGAGACCAGACCGAAACCCACGAACTTGTGAAAAGAACTGCAGTCTTGAAGATGAGATTAACTTTTAGCAATTCGCGCAAACTTTGGTAAAATTGGTATTAACCGATACCGTACCGAAATAAGATGGTATTTACCGATACCACACCGTATTCTGTAAAATACTATATTTCTTCGATTACTAAAATCGTATTTACCGATCAAACCGTATTTATTAAACCGTATAAAACGAAAAAATCGAACGAAGAGTCCTATTTCATATGTTAACAAATGGACGTTTGTACCAAGTTGTCGACATTCGTGTTTGCTATGCGTAGATAAGTTAGATACTCCTTTATGGTTTGTCCTGAGCATTTTCTGAAATGTCCTTCCCTTACATATGTTGATACTAGGCAACCTGTCGTTTAGGAATAGACGGGAGTCACGGGACACCTGTGTGTGGCAAATATGGATTCAAAGGCATGTGGCACTATGTACAGAATTGCACTATATTTTTTTTCACACACACTTTCTGGACCACTCGACTAAATGCTTATCATTGAATTCACAGCGCAGGCTAGCCTGTCTTCTTGGTTTTAGAGGACTGTGCACATCTCAACAGAACCGAAGAAACCGGACTGAAAAAACCGGATCAAATCGGTTAACTCGATTTGATCGGTTTTCGATATTCAGTTCGATTTATATATTTTAGATTTTTTCATGTTCGGTTTTTTAGAAAAAATCGGCTAAAAACCGAAGAAACAGAAAAAACCGAAAAACTAGCCATATAAGTCTGGAGGATATATATACACGTACATATCTGATCTATGATCCTTTTGCCGAGATGCATGCCTCCAGTTTCACCTCCATCTGTGCATATCACCAGCATAAGGCAACCATATTATTATTTCATGTGTAGACTATTGATTAATTTTTTATGGTTGCTAAAAATAGGCAAAGCATATCATTAACATGAATTATTATGCTTTATTGCTTTATGCTTATGCCGTCGAATCTCTATACTTTATTGGAGTGTTTCTAAAGTACTAATTCTATTGCCAGTAGTATATATATTATCTCCTACTCGTCTCGCTAGTCACTATATTGTTTGCAATTTGCATCAACTTTAGTAAATATGGTATTTACCGATACCGCACCGAAATAAATTGGGATTGATCAATACCGAACCGTATTTTTAAAAATACTCTATACTACCGAGCTAACAATACCGTATTTACCGTATATACCGAACCGATTTTATCGAACTAACCGAATGCACAGCCCTTTTAGTATACTTGTGGCCAGTGACTGTTGACTTGCATTTCTTGTGGGACCAAGATGCTTTTGTGTTACTTGGTGGTGCAAGCCAAGTGGGATAGAACCTTTTGAGCTGGATTTCTTTCTTGTTTGGAAATTAAATTCCATTTTGTATAAAAATCATTTTCTTACACCCATTTATAAAAATGTCGCATTTTTATCGGTACTTACGTGACCCGTAGTTGTACCCTCCTAATTGATGACCTGCAATTCTGAATTGATTGCAGTGCTGCTTAGTAGTTGCTTTCGCACAAAGGGAGAATATCAGATTTGTAAAGTTCTGTGTACATGTTAGCACGGGTTGCTTTCTTAAATGTGTAACGTGCTTTCAGCAGACCATGGTCACCTAAGACCAAATGAACAATTGATTGAGCTTTTAAAAATCCACGATGATGGCATTCATCATGCACACTTGACTCCTCGTTTTACTTTTTGCAGTTCCTCCTATGGATTTATTTAGGGCAATTCTGAAACCTTTTGTCTGTTGGTTGTATGTGATAAGGGCGATGCTGAAACCTTATGGCACTTGATGCAGATTCTATCCCCACGGTAGAGTCTATGAAGAAGCAGATAATTGTTGCGTCAAAGGCGATGCCTGTCTACTCTGCTCTTCCAACCGTATCTGAGTACATGATTGAGAGTGGATGGACACGGTGTTTCTTTAATATCAGCGAAATTGGTTGGCCAATGTACCTTATTTATGTGGCGTTATATCTCATTACTGTGGAGTTTGGAATTTACTGGATGCACAGAGAGTTGCATGACATAAAGCCATTATACAAGTACCTACATGCAACACACCACATTTACAACAAGGAGAATACCCTGTCACCATTTGCAGGTAAGTTTTCAATACCTTACTGAGCTCTTGAGTGCTCCAATGTTTTACTTCTGATTGGCCAATGTCCAATGTTTTACTTCTGATTGGCCTGTTTTACTTTTGATTGGCTGATTTTTTTTATGTTAGCTCCTTTGGTGGTGAGAATTGTCTTTTCGTCCAACATACTTCTGATTTATGCATCATGTGCTTTCCAGGACTAGCATTCCATCCACTGGATGGGATTTTGCAAGCCATACCGCATGCGTTTGCTCTCCTCCTCCTCCCAACGCACTTCAGGACGCACATTGCTCTCATATTCATAGAGGGTGTGTGGACAACTAACATCCATGACTGCATTCACGGCAAGGTTTGGCCTGTGATGGGTGCTGGCTATCACACAATTCACCATACAACTTATCGCCACAACTATGGTCACTACACCGTCTGGATGGACTGGATGTTTGGCACTCTTCGTGAGCCAGGAGATATCCTCAAGAAGGATTGAGTTGCTCAACCATGTGCTTTCATTTCGTCTTGGTAGCGCTGTGAAGTGTAGGGTTTTAGTCTGTTTCGCCTGCTCAATACTGTCTGTTGCCTTTCGAGTGTCAATGTGCCGTTTCAGTCTGCTAGGTGAAAACAATGTGATTTTTATTTAGCTTTGTTCCTCATGATGCAGTGAAATTAAGAGAGATCCTGGATTCCTGGTTTGTATCATTCGGCACCTTGATGTGTTCTATATAGGTTAAAATGCTTTTCCTCCACCCGAGTTCATTGCAGTTTTCCCGCAGTTTTCTGTTTCTGACGGAGCTGTGTGGGCAGTGGCGTACAGTAGTTAAAACACTGGTATGGAATCTCTGGCCATGTTGCTGTTGTCTGAAACAGATTAGATTTGCTTTCCATGTCAACGAGCGGTGCCTGTCCGTGTATCTCTAGTGCTGTTCTCGATCGAAGTGGCCTTCTCTTTTTATCGTATATCTTTAAGAAGTTTATTCATTAAAATTGAATTCACTAGTTCGGTGAAGAGCTACGACGAAATTCTACAGCAACAAGCTAGGCATGTGTTTTTTCCTGGAAAAGAACATGTTCATTTCCATGTATTTACTTAAAACTGCAGAGTTGATTGAGGAGCGCACTTTGTCGGCACTCAAAGCTTACATCCCCGTGTCTTCTGACCACGACAAGCTGAAAATGAAACATGGAATTATTTTTGGACTTGCTAGTAGCCATCACTATCCATATGAGCGAGATCATAATTTTCAGTTCAGACAAGTGACATGCACTGCTCTTTATTTATTCCCAAAAATAAGTACCTGCAGGAAAAGGGCCAAACAGGCCCTGGAGTGACTGCCCATCTGGTTACACTGTTGACAGTAGTTGGGCTAGATCGGGCATAAAAGATCAGATTTTGTTTTGGGAGTCCAGCCGAAGCAGGCCTGGTACTTTGGCCCATGGTGACGCGAAAGGGAGCAGGAAATCAAGCCCGACTGCCGAGGGCTCCGCGTTTAGGCAGCTTCGTCGGGCGCCTCATCACCATGCGCCGTGCCGTGCAATTTCGTTGGGCGATCGAAGCGCGCGATGCTTTCGAGTCGGTGTTAAAGATCCCACTTGTCGACTCGGCGCTGAAGAAAGTCGAGTTTTGTTACGGAAGGAAGGAAATTACGCAGAGATATTGTTGTCGTTTACTAATGTGTATCTTCTACCGTGATCTAGCTCTCCCGAAATAACAATCTACGATAATTATTTCCTTGGTCCAGTTACGTGCACACCAGTACCAGATTGCGGTCTCGCTTCAACTGGCTTACGGTTTAAGCTTCTGACTATGATTTATGGTTAAAACTGTACTGTAGCGGCTATTAGTTTTTTTCTAAAAAAAGAAAGAAAAACATAAAAATATTTAAAAAAAAATGTTATATCGAAACGGACAATGCAAAAGAATAAAGGAAAAAAAAGAAAAAAACCGAAACAAAAGGCCAAAATAAGCAGAAATTAGAAGTCAACGCGTTCTAAGTGGTTGTCGGCTTAAATAAGTTGAAAACAAAACATAAGCTAGAAGTTGAAGCCGTTTGGAGCAGAGCCTACACTCGATCGTCAAAATTACGTACAGATTTATGGTCATACATGCACGGTGTAAAAGGTCTAGCTTTCTTTCCTGTACGATCACGCTTGACAGTGTCGTATTGCAGTGATGGATCTAGAGCAAAAATAACACGAGGATCTTATGTTTGTACTTATTAACACATCTTTCAATAATGTAGTAGATAGTAGTGCATTCTAAATTTTGTAACATCACTAACTTTATAACAAAGTTCAATGATAAATAATTATTTGTCAGACAACATACTAAAATCAAGAAACCTACTATTAGTGAATGTTTTAGGATGAATCCAAGAACCTACTATTACATGTATTTTTTTAATATCTTACTTTGTCAACGTCCTGCGTGTCTTTTTTCTTTTCTCTCCTTATTTGTCAACGTGTTTAAGCGTTCTTTCTTTTAGATAGATATAGTTCTTGATATGTAGGATACTAATTTTTGACATGTGAAGACACATATTGTGTAAGTTTGGACAACAAAAATTAAAATCGGTACAGGGCATGTGCCCCTACATTGGATAACATGCATCTGCCCTGGTGGTATTATGGTGGTGATCATTTTGGCTTATTTTTGGTGGCTTATGGCTGAAAAGCACTGTAGTCATGAAAAAAACAGAATGACAGAGGCTTATTTAACATAATTAAATTTAAAAATTTAAAATATAAAAAATATGTTAGCCCATCACAAACAACGCAAACGAATACGAAAAAAGAACCGCAAAAAGCTAAAAAAGCCAAAATTCAGAAAATACGAAATTATGAATAGTGAAAAATAAGCCGTAAGCCGGTGAAGTTTCGAAACGAAGGGCCTATGCCCCAGAATCTGGATTCGTTACTCCCGATAATTGTTACTAATGTTGTATGATCGAGGTTGCCTCGCCAACGATCGAAACTCTCAACTTGCAGATAAGAATTAAAGTAAACAAGAACATAAATATTTAGTCCCGGACTTCTCTTTTTATTAATCCTTCTATCCGTAGGTTTATATGTACAATATACAGCCTCTGCCTCTTTTTATATAGTAAGAGACGATGTGCCTCTCTAATAGAATAAGAAATATATGATTAAACTAGCTAATTGCTTAGTGGGTTAGCTGCTCTTTAATAGGTTTTATTTAGGTAAAGTATCCATACCATCAGGCTGTTTGGAATGAGCCGATACACAACATCTAAGTTTGTTGAATCGCTTACGATTGGGTTTCGAAATTGTTCTGATCCACGCTGCAAAAGCAGCAGTACTCCAGTCGGATGATCCTCCCGTTTCGTCTTTGCTTTGCTGCCTCGCTCGTCGTTGTTCACTCGGGTCGTTGGTCTCAAATCTACACGCGGAGAGAGACTGACGTGTGAAGAAGATTCTCTACCTTGTTGTCCGTCCCTCCCTGGTCGAGACAACGATGCGATGATATCGACGCATCGCTCTTTGTTTGTGCTAATAGTTTTTCACTCTGATAACGACGACTTGCCGATCGACGTGTCTCAAGCCACACCGGAAGCTACATCCCGTCGGGAAAAGAACTTGTTTTTGCCTGTTCGATCGGTACGCGTTAGTTTTCTGGCTGCGCGCGTAGTGACAGTGTGCAGTGCCCATCCTTTACGTTTGTTTGGGCTTTGAAGCTGGATCTGACGGCTTGTCGATTGGAGTAGTTGTTGCTATACTGCCGGAGCGCAAGATTAGGTAGGTAGCTTCTGTAAGGGTGAAAAGTGGATATAAATTATCTGTAGCATTTGGTTATCGTATTTGATAATATATGAATATGGTATATATTTTTCATCCGATTAGCAATTTCTACCTCATTTGTATACACATTTGAATTCACATAAAAATATAGATGAGAAGATGGTATGGACTTTTACCACCTGAAGTATTATTTTATTAACATTATTCGTATTCGACGAAGCAATATGCATATTTTATTACAATACGACCAGTTAGCTGGACATGTTTTTTTAATTGAATGTGAACTCGTGTTTCTTTAAGTGAAGTAAATGCATTAGAATGATTAAGCGTGATTGTACGAGGATAAAATGTTATTAATGTATCCATACTATATAAGTTATGAGGATATCTGGATCAAACCGAATTGAGTAGATATTCGATCCGAATTCGTATTCGTTACAATATTCGATTCGTATTTGAGAATATTCGGATTCATATTTGTATTCGTTTACAAATACAAATACGAATGCGGTTTGGACATTATCTGATTCGTTTTCACCCCTAATATTTCGTTAGGAAATATAAGTAAATTGTTCTTTTTTTATCATCTTAGTTTTTTTAATGACTAGTTGATATAAACTCAATATGATATCACAGCCAAAAGATCTTAGTTTAAGATCTGATTGTCCCAATTAAAAATAATAAGTGCAGCACACTTGTACTCACATCTTAGGTCTAAGAGAGAGATACATGAGGAGAAGTGTGAAAATATAAGTACTTTTATATTGGTTTTTACTGGTGGCTTTTGGTTGCAGTTGATTAATAGAAGTGGCTGATGAATAGTAGTGCATTGTGTAAGAAAGATGGTGCAACGAAAGTACGTTATAATATATAAAAGCGAAAAGTAGTGACGATAGAAACGGTTTATACAAAGTTGGGACGTTCGTATTTACTATTATCTTTGGAAGCAGAAATAAAAAAAAGTGACCCATTAGCTTAGGTTTTTGTGTAAGGTGCGTGCAACTCAATATCTTGGGAGTGAGTGTTAAGGTCCATGGATCGCGTATTCGCGTACATGCAAGTCGTGGCAACTGGAGAATTTCGAGACCAGCGAGCTAAGAATACTTCATCCTTCATGGATCGAGGAGATTGTTTCAATTCGATCTGTGACGCGCCTCCTTGTTCAAATATTCCATGATTACTGCATGTGATTAGTCTTGCAGGCAGCTTTAAGACGGGGTTGCTCATTAGAGCTTATAAGCTCTAGTCGTAGTCTTATTTAGTATTATAGAAATTTTATTTTACTGTAGTTGTTGTTAATGTTTTTAAACGTAATTATTTTTTTAAAAAAATAGTTATATGCTCATAGATAATACAAAGAAAAAAATTAAAAAAAATAATCCAAAAAACAAAAAATAATACAATTAAAAAGCTAGAAAATCCGAAGCTAAAAGTTAAAAAGGTGAAGTTTTAATGAGCACCCCACCGTGGGCAGGCAGGCAGAGATATTCCCTTTGATCTACGTGACCGTACAAGTCCGCGTGACTTACTATAACTAGCCGATTATTGCAATGTTCGATTTGGATTTCCGAAAAGTCGATGGACAGCCGACTGAATCACTGTTTCTTGGCGCATGTTTTTCTTTGAACCTTTTATGATAAATCTGTAATAAAGGTCTGTTCTTTTTTGACGCGGTTTATGGTTTTTGGGTTATTCGTGTAAGAGATTACAGAGTAACACAAACTCACGTGTGAATTTTATAGATATAAATGAAGTCGGTATAGTGTGTACTATAATTAATTAATAGACACTATTTTTAAAAAAATATTCTGTTTAAAAAATAGTTACTGTAGAAAAACCGAAAAACAGTTTTTAAAAACTAAAAAGAACATGACTTCAATTCGCTCATACATGTACCAGCTACTTGTCATTAGCAGGAATTAATGCAAGCAGGGGAATATGTCTAGTGTAATAAACCTTTCGCCAGGTGCTATCGTACTAGCCTAGCTGATAGTATGACTACATAAGAGTTAGCTAAAGCAGTTATCTTGAGCTGGTTGAGGTCAAGAAATCGAGTGCAGACAGCGAGAGAGATGGTAGACCTAGCTAGTATGTATATTTGTCAAACGCAAGAAACAAAGTTTACATGTAGACTCACTCACTCTGCGTAGCAGGCGTGCGTTGCTTGCACAGCGTGCTCGATCGAGATCGGCTCTGGTGCAGCCCTGCACATATTATTAGTACGTGCAGGACCAACCCTATTTTGCCAAGTGTCATGTCAGAGGATGAGAGGCTCAGGATCTGTCAATCGAGTTTTAGCACGGAGCAACCCTCCTTATTTGTTTCCGGTTGCCGTCATGGCTTGTCAATTGCTTCCTTCCTTTTCTTCTTGAGATGTTGCAGCCATTACTCCTCACGCAAGCAGGGAAAACTAGATTGTCAGATCCCATTCGTTCGGTCGTCTCATAGCACTGTTTGATGCGTGGATGTGTCTAGGTATCACATAGATTTTTTTAATAATTATTTAAATTTAGATATGATTATTGAATTAGAGATCTAACACCCCTTTTACTTGAAGGGAGAGAGATTTTTTTGGAGGGAGAATAATTTGTGGCCGTTGAATCTTTAATCTAATTATCATAAATATGAATGATAGATAGGAAGAAAATAACCGATTAATGTTTACATAATTGATGCGTAATCTATATTTTGCATCCTTGATTTGATGATTGAAGAATAAGAGGGCAGATCAAATTTGATGATTTGTTCAGGAATAAAGAGAGCAGGCACCTCCGTTAAATCTAATCTTAATTAATAGACCATGGGCCCTATTAGCGGGACACTTGGCAAAATATAACCGTCCTGCACATATTACGTGCAGGGCGAGCCGATCACTGCTCGATCCTACGTTTTTTTCTTTTTTTGAAATGGGAGAAAACACCCAACTCCTATTATTACAAACCAGAACCTATCGCGGTCGATCCTACGTTTGATTGGGACAAATTTTGGTTGATTTCACATTTCCACAGACGTTTCGGTCGCAAAAGTCCCCAGCCATCGAGTTTCATACCATCTCTTTCGTTGTCAGTAGCCTCATGAGCGTACAGGTGTACAGCGCCAAGTACCTGAGTACGGCCGTACCTGCCAAAATGCTTAAGAACTACTAGAGCAAATAAAAAGTTGGTCAACTTGGTTGCTAGTGGCAACTTGAATATACTAAGTGATGTTCATTTTGGCTTATTTTTTGTGGCTTATGGCTGAAAAACATTGTAATAATTGAAAAACATCAGAATGATGACGGATATTTAACATAATTAAATTTAAAAAAAATTAAAAAAATATAAAAAATATGTTAGTCCATCACAGACAACGCAAACGAATACGAAAAAAAAGAACGGATAAAAAGCTCAAAAAAAACCAAAACTTCAGAAAAAGATGAATTTATAAATAGTAAAAAATAAATCAGAAGTTAGAAACTGAAACCGAAACGAGCGGGGCCTAAATGATGTTCATGTTGGAAAAGGACAGTTAGGACACACGGCGTTGAAGTAACGGCTGCATCCGCATGTGTCGGTACTTGCGAGGGACTGAGGCGGTGATTGCCGCATAGAAATGGCGACATGTTTGATTTATTGTTGCCGTCGGTCTCTGTCGTGAGCACTGTTTGGACTGGAAGGCGAGAAACTTCTTCGTGGTATCAATGTGCTTGGATGCTCATCTCTTTTTAGTTTTTGTTCTTTATCAAAGGGACTAATTTTTTAAACATACATTTTTTAGACAAAATCTATAAATAAATTGTAGTATATACTGTACCGACTTTAGTTATATCGGCCAAAATCATATATATTTGTCTCTCTTCATACTCTCTCTCACTAGCAACCAAAATTCAAAAAATCGTAAGGCATAAGTCCAGTAAAAAAAATCCACTCGTTATATTCACCGTCACTCCTTCAAAAAGTTTATTCTTTTAGGCCTCACAAAGTAGCATTCACCACCATCAGCAGAGTAAAGCAGTGTTTGGTTTACTACAGAGCTCGAGCATAATGTGAATCAAGCCGTATAGTGTCTGAGCTCCCAATAGAAATTTTGCGAACAATTTGTTGATTCAGAGAGTCAACTAGTACTATGGACTATGGAGTATGTCTGCACTGTACTGTACGTTTGTGAGCTTAACTATACCTTAATTTGCACATCAGTATTAAAAAGAGTGTCAATTGTCAAGGGCTCGGTTAGTCTTCCCCCCCTAACATTACTCAATTGTTCTTGGTTCTTGGCGAACAGGAAAGGCCACTGAACACTAGCTAGAGACCAAGGACTAGAACAAACTCTGCTTTTGGCTCAATTATTTAATAGTACTTACCAACTTTGTGCCCTTTTCTATCGTTGATGTTAGCCTAACAAGACTTTGGCATTCCCTGAAGTGCCCATGAAAAATTTACGCTTGGTCTTCTCGTTTAAATTGACTCGTAGCATGCCAGATCGAATGGCGCAAGGGTTTTTCTTCCATCCTTTTTTTTTATTTTATCGGAGAAATGTGCAGCTTCGAGATCGATTCAGCACGGTCATTTAGTTTTGTAAATTCTGCAGATATGCGAGGAATTATTCCTTCTGTTTGTTCGGTTCTTTAATTGGCTGCTGATTCATTTCAGATTTTGCATAAGAGCCTGACAGGAAGCGGTCGAGATTATCCCTCTAGAAAAATAACAGGCGAGATGTGCACTGCAACGAATTGATGGATGCCCATCAAGTCTACACGCGTCGTAAGACTCATGGAGATTCTGTAAAAAGAGTGACAGGCATATGATCGAGCATGCATGGCTTCAGCTGCCAACGATGAAAACGACCTTGTCCATATGAAATCCAATCTAATAATTATGTTACTATTTAACAAGCTTGACGAGTGGGATAACGCGTTTCTGTGACTTTTCCAAGGCTCCCTGGGGCCTAGATCTTCTGTTCATTAAGAGCAAGGACTCTTTTTCTGGCTAGCTTGAGCAATCCCTCCATCGGTTGCCCTATATTAACACTGTAGCTTCATAAAATTGATACGTTAATATGCCGAGATTTGATGGAAGGAAAAGAGTCTAGCTTGGAACACAGGAATTTTAGAAACAATTCTATTTCCACATTTCAAACGTGGGTCTTAGGACATATATAATAGTATAGATAATTACTATCTATAATACTTCCTACGTCATTTATAGACAACACTAAAGATAAATTCTATAATATACTGTCTTTTTATATATCTCTATAGATGGCTCATCTACGTATAATATGTCTTATTTCTTATGTTACAGTGGACTACTGTATGAGAAACAGTTTAATTCTCTATACTCTCCCTCTTCTCTATATCATCTTCTGCTCTATATGGTAATATTTATAGACAGTATGAAACCAAAAGTGGCACCGGGACACAAAGTTATACTCGTAGCATCAAAAGCCCCAACAGGGGAAACGATTGATGGCCACATGCAGGGCCACAAAGTGGGGCCTGTAACCTCGCGGCAGTTCTGCTCCGTAACTATCCTCAGACTTGGAGCATTAGCAAGTCAAGGTCTTGTCCTACGTGTAACGCGTCTCTCGTTACAATATGGCCCCATCGCACCAACCAGCGGCTGATGCGTCGTGGCAAGTAACCGCGTGACCCACCAAGCGACGACTGCTTTTAGGAGGACCTGTATTTTTAACAAACTAAACCGATTCGGTCTAACTAAAAATCTATCTCGATAAGTTTAGTTTATTAGATCATCTAAAATAGTCCTGGCTATGGTCACGGCTTCTAGCTTTGGTCCAGGTCATGGCTTCGAACTGTGGCGTAGACTGAAGTGTTATTTTAGAGGGAGAGAAGAAGTGTTATTTGGAGTAGTATTGGGCTAGTTGCATTACAAAAAGACATTTCAAGGCGAGTTCTTCACCTAATGGCGGTTAAATTCGTCTTTCGTGTACCACGTGCGTCCAAAATATTGGGAGGATGGATACATGCTTAATTTAGATTCTGTAGTATCGTATGGTGCAATTCGAGAGGATGAATGATTGCCTCCGCTTTATGATACATGAAAACAAATATCAAACCAGAAGAACTTGTATCAAGAAAATATTTCTTTGGTCTTTGCATGTGCAGGGGGTGTGGAGACGGTCATGGTCAGTGACGAGGAGAACCGGGACTAGAATAAGGAAATCTGAGGTCCAGGTGGTCGAGGATGTCACGCTTGGTGGTCAGGCTCACGCTGCAACACGTGCAGATCAAAGGTGGTGATTTATAGAGAAGCTACGGACAGTGCGATCCAGGAGACTTTGACATGAGCGGTGATGATATGTGGAGAAGCTACGGACGGTGCGATCCAAGAGGCTTCGATACGAGCGATGATGATGCGTGGAGAAGATATGGGAGGTGCAGTTCCGGAGGCTTCGACACGTGATGATGATGCATGATGAAGATACAAGAGGTGCTGTTCTGGTGGCTTCGTCATGCGGTGAGATTGAAAATGTTATGGAAGGAGTCCGTAACGAGAAGGATTAGATTTTGGTTAAAACCCGTGTTTGGAAAGGTTTCGAGTCCATTGATTTTCGAAAGAGATAGGATTGCATGTCCAAGTTGTTAAGGACACGGTTTAAGATGTATGTGTTTGAGGTGAACACGGTTTAGAACTCTAGCATATAAAAATAGGTAGAGACTAAGGGTTTTAGCATGGCTTTGTGGAGGCTTTTTGTGCTAGAGTTTTTAGGGGTGCCGTGAGGGCGCTTTGTAGCCACAGAATATGATCCAGAAATAATAGATCAGATCTATTCTAAGAAAAGTTAGTCGATATCGGTGATGTGTTTTTCGAGCATCCTTTTTCCTGTGGTTTTGGCGGCGGTGTACTAACACATCTTGATCTCGCATGATACGAGCACGGTGTTGTCTTCGGCGTATTCTCGTTCGAGGTCGAAATCTACGATTACCTTCCATGGTCATTCTGTCGTTGTCAAAATGCTGTAGTCGAAAGCTGCCATGGTTGAAGTCTGATGTGGTCGAAATACTATGGTCGAAACTTCACGTGGTCGAAGCCAACGTGATCGAAACCGATTGTGGTCGAAGTCTAACATGGTCAAAGTCTGCCGTGATCAAAATCGAACGTGGTCGAAGTCGGACATGGTCGAAATGACATGATCGAAATACCGTGGTTGAAGCTTTGACGTACTCGAAATGCCATGATCGAAATACCATGGTTGACGCCTGTCGTCGTGCCTGCCGATTGGACCATCCATCATAAGGCCGATCGGACTACCGTCCATGGTCGAAACCAGACGTGGTTGTTCTTCTGTAATCATGGTGCTTGTACTGCCGTGGTCGTAGTTTGCCGATTCCAGTTCTGTAAAAGAGCACCAACCGAAACTTTTCGAAACGCAAATTTCAATGCAACCTAAAAGTCAATTGTTCATCATCAATGAATCCACGATGACCACATGGTCAAACAGATTCACAAACTTAAATCAAATTCGCAGCATCTGATGGATCTTATATGTTTGGTAGTTGACCCAACACTGAGGAAACTCTGAAATATTTAGAGCACAAAATTAGTAATGGAATAGGCTTCAATAGAGTATCATTGTTCCACTCTGATCATTGTTTTGGAGAGTTGTTAGTGCAATACATTGTGAGATCCACAGTGGAAGCGTACCACCGTATTAGTTGAAGATGGAGCAGACTTCAGTATTA
The DNA here is from genome assembly GCA_036346245.1 of Bonia amplexicaulis. Taxonomy (NCBI): domain Eukaryota; kingdom Viridiplantae; phylum Streptophyta; class Magnoliopsida; order Poales; family Poaceae; genus Bonia; species Bonia amplexicaulis. Next base: position 39,094,342 of record CM070736.1, on the reverse strand, counting down.
GTTAGTCCATCTTTGTCGGTTGACAAGACCATCAGTCAGTTTAGTTGATCAGTAACAAAGACAGGATATGCCACTCTCTAATTGAAAACGGTTATTTTTTCCAGAAATGAAAGTCCTCCATCTTTCACAAGTTCTCATGCATACGTAGATACGTTGACAGTTTCCCAATTATGCTATTTGAGACTTTGGTTATTCTTGTCACCTTTTGATTGATGATCACATCTTCAGCTCCCAGCCACCCACTCAACTATATATTGATATTCTCTACGCTGCTAATTTGAAGAGAATCTGCTGCTCTAGATCGCCAAAATTTAGCCATATGTTCAATATTCAGGTCAAAACTTTACACACAGGCCATTTGGGCCTCGCTGAAATACACATTTCTCTGAGTACAAATCAGTGATATAGTTGGAACCAAACCAAGGCTTCAAAAAAATATCTTCTTTGGCAGAGTTAGAGATGTTGCCTCTCTTGCCAAAAATATAGACCGCAAAAACATTAGCACTTAGGCCTCACATGTTCTATCATGAGAGCCATATGTGTGTGTGTTTTTGAAAGTTATCAGGGTCATATGACTCATATATGTAGATGTACAACAAGTGAACAAATTACGCAAAGAACTAGTGTTAACAGGAGGATGATTTACTTCTTACATGTAACTAGCAAGATGGCCCGAGCTTCACTTAACTTAATTATACAAATAAGTAAATATCTTGTATCTTAGTTTGAATTCATTCTAATTAAAACAGGAAATATCTATTTTTAGCATCTGTGCATTGCATGGCTAGATTAATATAATTTTGTTGTGTAAAATTTCAGTAATGATATCATATATAACGGTCAGAGTTGTAGTATTGCTAATTGCTATCGCGTGGAGCCTACTTGATTCGCTTTTGACGCGGTCATATGGAACAATACACCAACCCATCTGCACTAAGCCCCTTCCCCACATTATGTAGGGTTTGTCTATGCCTCAGTCGATTGTTTTCGTTGATGAAATCAGCCGAATTCTTGAGCTGTTGGGCTGAAATCCAACGAACTCAGTCCCCCTTCCTATTAAAAATGGCCGAACAAACCCTAGCGCCAAGCGCCAGCTGCTCCATGCCACTGCCGCCCACCACCGCCACAAGTACCACATCGAGCACACCGCCTTCCCGCTGCCTCACCGACAATGCCTCCAATGCCAACAAGGCCCTCCGTCGAGCCCCTCCTCCGCCGCTGCCGCCTCCCGCACCATCACCCCCGCATCCTCCCTACGCCATCCATCAGTTGTGCTTGTTGATTATTGTAGGGTCCACCGAACTAATAGCTAGATATTGTTTTGTGAGAATGTCTAACTATTTCTTTTTTCTTAGCAACTTCAAAACATCCATCATGGTATAACAATAGATGTAAATTCTGTTCTTCTTGTGTCCTCCATTACTTTTGTTCCGTTCTTCAGCCACGTATCAGAAAACGAACAAAGTTCGAAGCAAAATACTAATTCATCAAAAGCGGGGGAAAAGGTACATTGAGAAAATTTTGTTTTCTGTGGAAATGACGGCCGCTTTTGATAGGTCGCCGCAACGCATGTGGAGGCGCCGGAGAATAGAGAGACGACGGAGAGCACGATTACGTTGACCCCTGTGGGTCTCCGATATTTGTGGGTGTGTCGCTCGGTTGAGCTAAAATAAATTGACTTATGGTTAAAATTATGCTGTAACTGATTAAAATTATACTGTAGATGATGGTGACTTATTTGATGTAACTAAATTTTTTAAAAAAATTAAAAAATAAAAATAAGGTTAGCCCATCATAGATAACATAAACGAATATGAAAAAAAGAACCAGCAAAAAAACTAAAAAACCAAAAAATATGAAATCTATAAATAATAAAAAATAAATTAAAAGTCAAAAACTCAACTTAAAATAGACGGGCCATAAAAACATTACGTCACTTGGCTACTCCAGACTGAAGTAACCTCCCTCCCCCTCACCTTCCCGGAATCTTCCCTTCTTCTTCCCACCCGCTCACTGTGAGAACCAGCATTGCGGCTGCTATATAAGGCAGGAGTTGCTCCTCGCTGCACCCCTGCACAAACCACCCCAACCCGCACCACCTCTCCTTCTCGTCGAACCAAATCTCCTGCTTCTCTTCTTCCCTCTGGAGAAAATAGCTACGCAGAAGAAAACAAGAATAGGAAAAAACACTTGCACTTGGGATAGCAACAATGGCAGCGAAGCGGCTTGACGATGGCTTCGAGCAGGACCCCGACCAGCCCGACGAGAAGAGGATGCGCCGCTTACCGTCCTTCTCGACGTGAGCTTTCTTCTCCTTGCAGACTGGCCCTTGCTCTTGTGTCTTGTTCATGGAAGCCTGCTTCTAAGGCACGTTCGGACATGTGGTTTTCAATTCCAGGGTGATCAGGGAAGCCATGGTGAGGAAGCAGATGCAGAATCTCTTCGTGGTGTTGGAGCCTCTTTTTCGCAGAGTGGTAAGCAGGAGATTTGAAAATTGCTACTTGTTCTTACTCGATGAGTCACGTATCCTGATTGCTCTGTTTCTTGATAACCTGCAGGTGCAGGAGGAGCTCCAGGCAGGACTGGTGCGCAGCCCGCGCTACATCGAGAGGTGAGTGTTTACAACAACGCAATCTAGAAGAATACTAGCATAGCATGTGACCCTATTGATCTATATCATTGTTTGATCGGCACTGTTCAGGTCGCCGGAGATGCCATCATTTCCGCCGGCTGCGTGGAAGCTTGCGTTCCGGAACCTGCCGGTGCTCCCGATTTTCACCGGCAGCAAGATCGAGGACGCCAACGGTGACCCCCTCCAGATCATTCTAGTCGACACGGACATCGGCTCGCCGTCGGCGCTCCCGCAGCCTCTACGCATCGAGTTGGTCCCGCTCCTTGGTGACTTCCCTCCGGACGACCGCGAGGAATGGTCCGCCGACGAGTTCTCGAGGGGCGTCGTGAAGGAGCGCGCCGGGAAGCGCCCTCTCCTCACCGGAGACGTCAGCCTCACCATGCGGGACGGGTGCGCCACCGTGAACGAGCTCCAGTTCACGGACAACTCATCTTGGGTTCGGTGCCGCAAGTTCCGCATCGGCGTCCGCGTCGTGCCGGGCAGCTACGACGGCGCGAGAATATGCGAGGCCATGACTGACGCCTTCGTCGTCAGAGACCACCGTGGTGGACGTACGTTGCTGACTGCTCTTGCCCTTACGATACCTCTGTTTTGCTCTGCTGTGAACTGTACATGATTTGAGTTTTTTTTTTTTTTTTGGTGCAGTGTACAGGAAGCACTACCCTCCTGTCCTCGCCGACGACGTGTGGAGGTTGGAGAAGATCGGTAAGGAAGGAGCTTTCCACAGGAAGCTGGGAGAGCACCACATCAGGACTGTTCAGGAGTTCCTGAGGATGTTAATGGTGAAGCCCGACGAGCTGCGCGCAGTAAGTTTTTTATGGGAATTTGATCTGACTGGCAAAGCTTCGCAGGCTCGATCTTGTCGTGCGGGTTCTGAACTTCTGATCACTGTTTTTGCCGGATCAGATACTGGGCGACGGCATGACTGACCGCATGTGGGAGGCGACGACCAACCACGCGAAGACCTGCCTCCCCGGCGATAAGGTGTACGTTTACAGCGGGCATCACGGCGCCATCTACCTGAACTCGATCTGCGAGCTCGTGAAGATCGAGCTTGGTGGCGTGGAGTGCACACTGCAGCAGCTGGACAGGGCCCAGAGGGTGAGTCGTCCGCCTACTTTAGCCTTGAGAACGCCATACATGCCACGCACCGGCAAGACGAAGTTTTTCTGACATTTTCCGTTGCGTGCAGATGTACGTGGAGCAGCTATGGCTGAAGGCGTACGACCACCGGAACAACCTCCAGGAGGCCGATGCTGTAATGCTCCAGGGCCACGCCACCACCAACCTCCCACTGATGCAGAGTAAGCATCTGAACAGATATCACGGCCAGTTTTTACAGCTTCTGAGTCCTGAGCTGTTGTTCTGATCTCTCGTGTTTGAACAACTTTCAGACGCAGCACAGGTCGCACTGCCAGCGCCTGCGGAAACACCTCTGTGGTTGCAGAACAACCAAGAACTAGACTTCCAGGTCGACGAGGTTCCCCAAGCCAACTTTGCCTTCCAGTGGTCTGCTGGCCAAGTGTTCAACATGCCAGGTTAAGAACTGCATTGCGAAGACTCAAGATGTAAGCTGCAGGAGCAGGGCAACATGACCTGCAAAGTTTCAGCAATAGGGTGTACATTAACCAATACTACTACTTACTAGTATGTCTAGCTACCCAAGTATGTCTGTGTGTTCAGGTAGCACGAAGGTCTAAGGGTAGGTGAACTTGAGCGGATCTCACTGCTCGCAGAGAATGTGGTGAACATCGGCGAGCAGCGAGAAGAGGCTCGAGTGCAGTATTCTTTGGTTCAATTCGTATCCTTTGTTGTACTTTTCTTCTGCTAATCTGGTGTTCTGCCCCCAAATGTTGCATGTAATGTTGGGGTGACCACTCGGGGCAGGAAAACAAGTCTGATGCCTGCAGAACCTGTAGTGAAACAAGCATTTCTGCTTTTTGTGTCCTGTAACATCCAAGTCACAATAAAGAAAGGCAGATGCCTTTCTGTACATTAGTCTTTGGTTTCCAAATTTTTCTGTTGTGGTGGCATGAACATAGATGAAGCCTGAAGGTGAGACAAGGGCTTGACTTGCTGAGTTGCAATGGCTGCTACGGTGAGAGGCTTTTAAAAGGTGTGGGATGTCTTTCTATACGGTTTTGCTATTACACAATCCATTGAAAAAAATTTATCTCTCAGTCATTTGAAGTTGCACTCTGCTTTCGTAATACAAGTCAAAATTTTGAACTAATTGGATCAAATTCAGAATCAGATACACACGTCTCGAAGCTAATAAGAGGCAAGGAAAATCATCGTAGAGTTAGATAAAAAAAATCAATGAAATTACAAAAAGCAAAACTGAGAAAGCCTTCACCATCTGTCAGTCGCCCTCTCCTTGACAAACAAATGGTAGCAACCCAAAGGGTAGCCAGGTGGACCGGCCAAGTGACTCGGTTGGAGAATTAAAAGTCTCAAAGAGTTTGCGCGTGAAAGATGAGAAAGGGACCCAAAGCCAAAGCTGTCCTGTTTGTTGTCGCTCCTCCTCTTTTGCTGAAAGCCTAGGCTAAAACAGAGCAGGAAAGCAGAGCATCAGGTCCGGGGCCAACGATTCGTAGCTGCTTTGATAGGCCGGCCCCGTCCGGTACACATCCATCTCCTCCTTAACATCTCTAGCTGTAGTGGGCACTCTGAGCCCATTGACATGCAGTTTTAAGGCCCATCTAAGCCCAGAAAAAGCTCGTCAGGTCGTTTTGCTCACGCAAGGACAATCGGACGTGTACACGGTAAATGATAGTAAAACGATCGATCGGCTGTTTGTTTATTTACTCTACCTCAATCCATCCGTAACACACACAAATACAATACCCTTTTTCTTTTTACTGTTTGACCACACACACCATGCGGCCTAACGATAGAATACAATTTCACCTCTGTATGTTTGTAGGAGCGAGTAATCCCAATCACAATAGTCCACGTGTACAAGTAATGTCGCGACCAACTGAACACGGCGGCGTCAAGTTACAAGTCCACGTGGAGCACGAGAGGCGCGTCCCCCTTGCTGACGTCGAAGGCGCGCCGGAGCTCCCCCTCGCCGGTCGTGAGCTCCACCACGTACGTGCCGTGGAAGCCCCTGAACCTGAAGTGTCCGCTGCTGTCCACGTGGCCCCGCGCGTGCGACATCCACTCCCGCCGCAGACCCACGTACCTGCGCGTTGCACGGCAAACATGGAAAACTTATCGTTCGATGGCGGCACAAGTGCAGTGCAGTGCAGTGGATCTGTGGATGGCAGAAATAATCAACCTGTGGCCGGCCTCGTTGAGCGTGCCGTCGGCGTTGACGAGGTGGGCGTGCGAGCGCCACATGTTGCCCTGCATGAACCCCCACAGCATGATGCCCTCCACGGCCGGGTGCGCGAACGCCTCCCGCAGCATGATCTCCAGGTCGTCCGCGCGCAGCGACTCGTCGGACGCCGACACGTCCAGCTCCGTGATCCACACGGGCAGCTCCGTCGCCGCGAGCTTGTCCAGCGCGTCGCAGATCACGTCGCCCACCGGGTGCGTCACGTGCCCCTGCACGCCGATGCCGCCCACGGACGCGCCCCGCTTCTGCAGGTCGGTGATCAGCTCCACGTACTTCTCCGGCGTCGCGTTCGGGTCGTTCTCGCTTTCCACGTTGTAGTCGTTCACGAACAGCGCCGGCGCCGGGTCGATCCGTGCCGTCTCGCGGAACATGTGCGCGTTGATGTCGTCGCCGAGCCTCTCCTGGAAGAAGGCGCCGTGCAGCATCTCGTTGTTCACCTCGTACTGAGGGAACCTGCCGCTGTAGCGCGACACGAGGCTCCTCAGGCGGCCTTCCACGGCGGCGCGGAGCTGGTCGTTGTTGAGGGCCCGGACCCACGGCTGCACGGTGTTTTCGACGGCCCAGAAGACGCAGTGGCCGCGCACGGGCTTGTTGTGGCGGTCGCAGAAGTCGATGAGCTCGTCGGCGTCGGCGTAGCTGACCTGACCCTGCACGGGCTCGGTGTGGTACCACTTGAGCTCGTTCTCCAGCACCGCCCAGTCGAAGTGCTTGGCGAAGAAGTCGACGAAGGCCGGGTTCTGTATGGCCGCTTTGTTGATGCAGGAGCCGATGGGGAAGCTGTTCTGGACCTGGAGGACGCGGATGGACGCGCCGGCCACGCTCGCCGCCGCATCCGTCCGGCGGTTGAACTTGAGCACCACATCACGCTTGCGCACCTACGGACCATGAACAATGGGAGGATCCTCAGTATTTGCAGAAAATTGACCTGCTATAGTAGATTCCTGGGGCAAATTTCTTCATGATTTGCAGATTTTTAGTTGCATGTTAACCACCAAAGTATAGGGGGAAAATAGCGTATGCTTGAGTGAGTATGACGCAAATAGAGCAAACTCACCAAACATTTGTTTGCGAAATTGTCACTTGCTCCGTTGCTCACTGCAATCATACGTGTTTATTGCAGTATATATATGTACGGTATTGAGTATTGTCATGTGGGTCATTGTTTCTGCATGCGCTTGACTGCTTGAGTGGAATGTACTACTCATTTGTGTAAGTAGAGAGTAATTTATAGAGCGTCATGTTGCTTATGTCATCCATGTGACCAACTTAAATTTTTTTTTAGTTAAGTGTTATTCCTCTCTACGCAAAGCACCACAAGTTTTCGTTTAAAATTCCTGAAAATACCAGAATAGAGTAGCGGTATACTAATATACTCATCTCGATGTGAGATATTTTAGAAGATTGGTTAGAAATTGATTAATTTCTTTGTAATAGATATGTTTATTCCATTTGTCCAAATGAAAAATAAACACCATAAGAAACGTAACAACGATCAAAATAATCAATTGAATATAACACCAAATTAACAAGAAAAATGCTAGCATCAAACTGACGAGAAAAGAACCCGACTTGTTCATACCTTGTCAGTTTTTTTCCTCAGGTGCCTCAGCCTCGCAATTTTGTTCACCGCAAACACCTGCAGGTCCATGACCTTGAGATCCACCCCGGCCGGCGGTCCATGGACGTAAACCTTGGCGCAGCGCGGCTGCTCGTCGACCCGGAACAAGCCCTTGATCTCTCCCCACTTTCCCGCTTCGGCCACAACTACGCAGCCACCGGCCGGGCGGCCGTCGCCGGTGCAAACCACGACGCGCACGGCATGGCACCCGTCCGCGCCGGGTCCCAACCCGACCCAGCCGGCCACCCGGTACGTGATTTTGGGCCTCGGCGCGCATGAAATCTCCCGGAAGAGGCCGTCCTTTTCGTCGGCACGGTGCGCGGCGAGGACGTACCGGCCGCTGGGCTTCCTCCGTTCACGCTCGGCGGGATCGTCCGCCGTAGCAGACAGCGAAGGAAGCGCGGCCGGTGCCGGATCGTCGTGCACGGACAGTGTGCACGAGCCAGACGGGGCCCAACCGGCTAGGCCGTCCTCCGAGTTGCAGTTCTCGACCAGGTTCATGCCAAAGTGCGTATCCTCCTGCATGCGGCGCGACAGCACACGAGTAGAGTTGTCTCAGAGAAAGACACGTGTCGTGCATACTATGCATGCTTACGATGTCAGAGATCGCTAGCTAGCAAGCGATCGGTGTGGTTGAGGCAATGATAGCAGTTTGATGTACATATATATATGCCAGACAGCTCATGGAATGCACATAGGGCATCTGTTACAAGCTAGCTTGTTCACTTGCTTGGCTTCAAAGAAGGGAATTGGGAACCAGTGACAGGAACCTAGAAGAAGTACATGAGTACTTAATTCGAAACATTCAGGTTTGCAACAAATTAAATTCTGAATTCGCGGGGTCAGCTAGATTATATATGTGACAATGCCCAAGATTGAACACTAGCCAATGTCATGCTTTCATCCAAGAAAAACAATGGCATGACTGGCATGGTATGTGAAATGCATTATTTCATTCAAAAGGCATGTTTGCATTTAACATCTGTTTGTGGGATCCATCAGGAATATTGTCATCAATCAGTGCCATTGCATGCATGATGCAATCTTGAACATGATAAGTTGACAACATGCAAAGCAGAGAGAAGGCTACTGGTAGATACCCCGTGTACGACATAATAGAAACATACCTCTACGGATGCCATATCAACAGCTCGAAGGGACGCAGGAGCAAACACAGAAGCTGGAGCGCGAAACGTGTGTGTTGTTATGGCCGCGCTTCGATGGCAAGTGAGGGATCACAGGCATGCGGCTGGGGCAATTTATAAGGCGTTTTAGTTAGTTTGGTCGGCAATCGCATCCATCGCGACACAGCGAAAAAGGTCGTCTCTCTTGCCGAAAACCGGTGTAGTATAAACCGGGTTTAGCTCCTACAAACTCGTATCTTTCTCTTATCTTTTGTATAACAGTGAAGTCTGGGCAATGCAAGATTAGGCAAGCCGTATCGCCGGATCGTGTGTCTCTGACATGCGGGACCCGATTTACCTCATGGCCCACGTCTCAGGGAGTAGGTTAAGAAAGAAGAACACGTAATTGGGTCGCTCCGCTAATTGATTGGCTTCTTACTTTGTTACCGTAATGATCACTAGCAACATCCAAGCAACTCCCCGATATCCTTTTCTTGGCTTTCGTAGGAGTAAAAGTTGATCAATCCTTCGGTCGCTGGTAGGCGATCGCATAGTAATATATATTTGCATATATAGTATTATATTTGCATGGGATAGCCAAATGAGCGAGCAAGTGGTAGCAACCCAGCAGCCAGTCCGTGGAACAGATATCCCGATGGGTCCGTTTACATGTACTTTTAACCCATGACCCACTGGTACTAGATAGATACTAGTAGATGTCTAGATCTAGCAAAGTGCTTGAATTTTGTGAAATCTGAACGACGTGCTTTCACTGTTGCAGCAGCCGTCCCATTACATACGTGATGGGCTCCAACTTTGCCCTTTCGACGAACCAAGTCGCAAGCCATAGCGTCAAGCTACGGAAATCGGCCGGGGCAAGAAGTTGTTGTTGCGTACGTGACGTGTCTAGAAGGAGCACACGTACATGGTGTTCGAGCCTTGGACTCTTGGGGTCGTGATCTCGATCGCAACGGATCCACGGATGATCTGTGACGTTCGTTCTTGAATCTTGACGGCACAAGCAAGCTGCCGACCGAAGCAAGCATCCTAACGCATGCAAAAATCCTTGCTTCAAAAGCATTGAAACACGTCCACAATCTGTTCACAAAAAAAAGGAGATATTAATGCCTGACGAACCTTGCACCTGCAAATCGCAATAACTTTCATATCTAGCTCTCAATAAATCTTTTCCTTGCGCCATCGAACATGTATCTTCGAATCTCGAAAGGCGTTTGAACAGAACCTATTCTCTCGGATCATCTAGAAGGCCCGAGAGGGTTAACTAGCTAGCTGAAAGAAAAACATTAATCAAAACACACCTAACGTGGTGGAATCTCATTTTTTTTAGGGATTCTCTGTCGAGCTCTTTTACAGTACACTCAATTCAGTATGGACTATTCATTATTTTTTATTCAATGCTGTAGATCAGTTAGGATTTCGTTGAACTACACCTGATAGTATGTACGGTAGAATCCTGAGGGGGTAGAACTGTCATTGCCCAATCGCATGGCACGAGAGATTTTTTAAAACCCTAGTTGGGTTAATATATAGTAGGAATACTCTCGGATTTGTTAATTACAAAGAAAAATCTATTACGCAGCCCTAGTCTTTAAACTTTTCACTCTCAAAATATTTTTCCACTCCCACTTGTAGATGATAAGTGCATGGTAAGAAAAATATGTAAATTTGTTAAATTAGATATACATATGTCATATTCACTCTCATATGTTAATAACTCATTTAGTTGTCTTTAAAAATTCTTTCTCTCAAATTATCGTGGACGAAAGGCTTAATAGGACTGACCCATTCAAGTTGGGCCTTTTCAATTGCTGGTCCAAATGGCAGAAAGGGGCTGCCCTCAGAGGTTCACCTTGGTGGCAACATATCTAGTACTAAAGGCTTTTCAGTGCTAAAGTGCTAAAACTCATCAGAGTCGTTTGATCTAGCTCGTGCGACTCAGATCGAGGAGGGTGGAATGCTCCCAACTCACTTAATCCATCTTGCAGAAACCCCCGTATCTTTTTTTCTTTGAGAATAAACCCAGAACCACTATTGTGTCATTCTCGCTCCAAGCAATGGTACCCCTTTCCTCCTCTCGCTCAAGCAGGTGTCATTGTCCTCCCCCCCCGTGGCTCGCCGTCCTCCACCACCACGCCGCCACCGCCTCTTCGGCTAGGGTTTGGGCCAACGTTGTCACCTCCTCCACCACCTCACGACCCCTTCCTCCATCCCCAACGCCAGCGCCTCCCTTCCCATTGCACGGCCCCTCATGCCTCCCTTCATCGTCACCACCGGCGCACTAGCGTGCCGCCCTTCGACCTAGCAACGCGCCACCGCCCCCTCCACCACCGGAACCCCCGCCGCCCCATTCTTCCATTCTAGATCGGCAACTTGATCAATCTTCCATGTCGCTCCCCTTCGGGCCGACCGCCATCGCCGCCCGAGGTAAGACACGTTCCTCTCTTCCCCTAGAGTTGTCTATCGATATTGGTTTTGTGGCTGTGTGATGCAAAAAGAATAAGATAGATTGGAAATGGTAATGAACTAGCTACTTATGGGTTGGATTAATTCTGGATGAGTAACAATTGTGTCGATGGATTGACAATGTTGGTTGTGTGTTCCCTGCCAGTTAATTTCTGATAATATTCTTTGGCATGATGTAGAAGGCATGGAATCGATTCAGTTTGGGCCCCAATTTAAGGTTGATGATGTGCTGTGTTGGTCTTTGGACCACGTTTTACACCGACTATTGCTGTTGATTGACATTTGGGCTGTGAAGCTTCAATTCGGGCCCAACCACGGACTGGCCTTGTTTGGATCCTACTCTGATAGTCCAAGGTTGTCCGGCCCATTAGCCTAGACACAAACAACACCGTCTCAACGCGGAAGAAAGAGAACAAATTACACTGAGATCTCTTCATGCCTCACCAAGTAAATAATGCAATCAACCAGAACAGAAAGAGCCGACCCGTGCAGCCTATGGATCTGTGGAGTAAAGCCCAATTATGATTGGTCTCGAGACAATAAGAGCAAAGCCCAACTATAGGAGTATCCATCTCTACGTGGTCTAGGTCCATGAGCCTACAAAAGACTCGGCCCATTCTTGGCCCACGCTACAATCGTCCCCGGGCCGGCTGTTGGTTGTGGTTACGTCCGGGGGGTTGCCGCGCTGTCCCGCTCTTTACACAGACCAAATCGCTACGAAAAATCCTCTAAAAAAGAATCTCTACGAAAAATTCCGACAAAAAATCGTGGAGATGGGGGGGTGGTGTGGTGCAACATCGTGCAAAATTTTGTCCGAAGATAAGAGCAGCACGGGGAGAAATTAAAATGAGAAAAATTAGATGAATCCATAAGAAGTAGCATCTTTCTGTATCCAAAATTACTGGTGTTGGCAGCGTTTCTTTTTCTGAGAGGATCCTCAGGAGTCAGGACGTTAGTTATTTGGAACTTAGAAGAATGCTTCATTCATGGTGAGCACAAGCGGTCTTCAATTTAACCTAAATTTCGGTCCACCATAAAATAGATGAATACATAATTCGATGCCTCCGAGGGCCGCAGGGCCGGCCCAAGTTGCCACCAATTCAACCTAAATTCGCGGTTAGCCCACTGACATGTGGGGTGCGACTAACATGGCCCTCCTGTTGGCGGCACTAAAGCACGTGCGGCGATTTTGGATCGGAAAGAAGCTGCGCGATCCAAATTCGGAGGGTGGAAGTGTAATTACAAAGCAATTGGAGGGCCCTTGTCGAAAACTCCATTTGCGACGCTATAGACCTCGATCTGAACCGCACAACATGATTGGACAGCGCACGATGACCCCAGGTCGGTGTCTGCTGATACGTGGGGCACGTGTGTCCATGTACGGCCCACATAGAAGAGTCTACGCTCTGATCCGTCCCCAGGCCAGGTAACTATTCTCACGGTAATGATTCGCGTCCTGCGTCTGAAGAGACCATGCGTCAGAACCTGGACACTTCATTCACTCTGTACAGTCACGCACGAGCTATCCCCCATCTTTCTCATTACCTACACCCCCATTTTCTTTATCCTCATCTTAACCTCCTCAGCACCTCCTCTTCCGGTGGCTCAACGGGTTCAGAGCCAGACTACTCTCCCTTACATCCGCTCCACTCACTCCCCCAGATCCACCTCGTTCCTGCTTTGAATCCACCAAACTCCTCTCACTCCCATGCTAGATCTGAGACCTTTTGTTACTCACCATGAGGTCTAACTCCTACTTGGGCGTCGCTCTCAAGTCTCAGCAACCTCTTGTGGGAGGCAACGCTGCCATGACGTACCGAGAGAAGGGGGAGCTAGGCGGGTGATGGGGGCCGAGGGGATGACAAAGCATTCTGATTATTTTTTTGTTAGCAACTGTAGAACATTTGTCAATGACTTTTAGCATATAATAGATCTTAATGTACTGTTTATTTAGCAACTCTAAAATACTTGTAATCGACTTTTAACGCTACTGATACTAGTATTAGTGCTCACTCCTTTTGCGGAAGAGCTGTTGAATTTGATAGACCACTTTATAGGCTTCACAATGGCCGTCAAAATCAATCAAACACTACGTTCTGAAATAGCTGAGCTACCAGGATACTAAGGCACGTTTGAAACACAAAAATATCACATTTTCTAATAAAAGTGAATTTTAGTATGAATTGACGGAGTATTTCCTGTCATCCATAGATTGTGTCTGTTCTTTTAGTTTCGGTTTTTGGTTGAAGTTTTTAGCTTTTATGCTGTTTATAAGTGTTGAATAACAAAAACTCGCATGCCGTTTTAGCTGATATAAATAAAATTACTACAATATGTATTACAATTAACTTACTTATAGACTTATCTTAAAAAGATATTTTATTTTAAAATTGGTTACTATAAAAAACAAAAAGAATAGCTTATAGAAATTGAAAAAAAGGCTGTTAACATCAAATCACAATGTCAAGTTGTAAATGCCGTAGAAAAAAATCAAGCGGGTCTAGATCAAAAAACACATCAGCAAATCAAGCATACATATAATCGTAAACTGGCCATGGCAAATTGGTAAGTATACATCGATCCTTATTCCCGTTTTATATTTCTAGGTCAAAATAATGCTAAACGCACACCGCCCTTTCTCCCCCATTACATCCATTACTCCTCCTTAGCCTTGTCAGGGAGGCCAGCGCCGGCGTCCGCGCCGTCATGGGACATCATCTTCTTGAACTCCTCGAAGCCGACGCAGCCGTCGCCGTCGACGTCGACGGAGGCAATCATCCTCTCGCACTCCTCGGCGCTGCTGCCCTCGCCGATCCGCCCAAGGACCTTGCTGAGCTCGGCGGCCGTGATGCGGCCGTCGCCGTTGACGTCGTAGACGTCGAAGGCGGCGCGCAGCTCCGCCTCGAGCTCGCCTTCCCGGCGGCGGCCGCCGTGTAAGGCGGCGAACTCGCCCAGGTCGACGAAGCCGTCGCGGTCGGTGTCGAGCTCGTCCATCATGGCGGCGACCTCGCGGCCGCCGGTGGAGGAGCTGGGCGGCGGCGAGATGGCGCGCGAGACCGCCGCTAGCTCGGACGGCGAGATCCTGCCGTCTCCGTCGGTGTCGAAGCGGGAGAAGACCTTCTCGATCGAGCCGTCCGAGGCGATCGCCGGGGGCTTCTGGATCTGCTTCTCGGCGGGGTTCGACATGGCTTTCCTGTGTGTGTCTTGCCTAGCCTGCTGCGAGCGAAAGTGAAACCGAAGCGCGTGGCCGTAGGGAGGAGCACTGTGTGATGTGAGAACTTGGAATGGGCTCTGCGCTATTAAAAGCCGGGCGCTCTCGCGTACTGCTGAGCACACGCTATTGACACGCACAGTCGTACACGACAGGAGCCGCGTCGTGGTTAAGCCACGCGGACGGGTGATCTGCTGGGTGGTGCGAATCGCGGTGTAATGAGGCAATTTTTCTTCCTCTCGCTGGAGCTTCCTCCAAGGTCGGGAGAAGTCGGCAGCCAGCTGAATCACCGGCCACGTCTGTGTCCTACATATTTTTTACCAGCATACACTCCGCGTCAAATTGGCTAGCCCGGTTCGTTCAACTTGTCGTCGTCGTGTGCTCGAGATAGCGCCGAGGTAGCACACGGCAGATCGACACATGACGATGGAGGTGTGAAGAAAATGACTGATCAGATTGCTGTGAAGAAAGACTTAATTAGAGATTGATTGAGGAGGCCGCGCCTTCGACAGGAGGGCATCTGTTCTATTTGTAACATCACCAAGACTACATTGATCTTCGTGATATGTGCGCAGTTTATATTGCCATCTCCGAACTTTATCTCTAGCAATTGCTTCTGTCGTTCTTAAGGTTATCGTGCATTCGTGTAGCACGTACGGCGTGACATCATCCTCTTTGTCGAAGCGTTAGAAATTTTCACGTGGACATACAAAAGTAAACCTCCTCGCGTAAGAATAGATCCGCTCGGTTAGACTGAAAAGTTGTGATTTATAGTTAAAATTGTACTGTAGCGACTGAAATTGCACTATAGATGAAGATAACTTATTTGGCGTAATTAAATTTAAAAAAATAAAAAATAGAAAAATATGCTAGCTCATCATGAACAACGCAAACGAATACGAGAAAAAAAGAACCGGAAAAAAGCTCAAAAAACTAAAAGTTCAGAAAAAGATGAAATTTATTAATAGTAAAAAATAAGCTAGAAGGTAGAAGTTAAAACCAAAACGAGCGGGATTCTAGGCGGATTAACTAATTCTGACGTTGTTTACGCGAATATTTTCTTTCGCGAGGAGTTCACGCGAATATTTTTGCCTCCTAAGCAAAAACATGGAGTGGAAACCCGGCCCATCCAATTTATCCATTTTAATCTATCAAGCCGCGAATGCCAGCCCACACATCAACTGCGTTGGCACAGCCCGTTAACGTTTTCTTGCTTGACCCAGAATCAGCCTACTTCAGCCTCAGAATCCGAGGTCCATGATAATGCGGAGTCCGGACTGCTGACTTGATGAATCTCGCAATGCCGAGCAGGCTCAGGGCTGTTTTTTTTGGGCTTTTAAAAATAGTTTTTAATTTTTGCTACAATATCTAATTTTTAAAAGTAGTATTTTTTAAAAACAAAATATATAAGTTAATTATAGTACACGTTAAAAATCTAATATCTGTACCATTTAAAATCGTAAGCGAGTATCTCTCTCTATAATCTCTATCGTAAATAGCTAAAATTTAAAAATTTCAATCAAAAATTATAAATCACAGCTATAAAAAAACAGGCTCTCAGGCTGTCACGCACGCATGGCCCGCGGCCCCGCGCCACCAACCCGGCCATTCTCGATCGACTCCAGAAAACTCGCGCCAACCTGCGCATCCAGAACAAGCGCGAAGCAGCGGTCCTGGACCCTTCACGACGCATCCAACTGCATCATCATCCATTCTCCTATAAAAGCCCTCAACGCACGCTCGACTGTCTCGAATCACACGAACCGAGGTCTGAAGCTGGCGGGCAATCAAAACCGCAGCACCGCGCAAATCGATTGCCGGTAAGTTAGTATGTCTCTCGTGCGGAGCGGCAACGTGTTCGACCCGCTCTCGGTGGACTTCTGGGAGGCCGCGGACCCGTTCGGCACCGTCTGCTCCCTCGCCGAGCGGTGCCCCGTCCTCACCAATGTCCGCGTCGACTGGAAGGAGACGCCCCACACGCACGTCTTCAAGGCCGACCTGCCCGGCGTCCGGAAGGAGGAGGCCAAGGTCGAGGTCGAGGACGGCAACGTGCTCGTCGTCAGCGGCGAGCGCGCCAGGGAGAGGGGGGACGACAAGAACGAACGGTGGCACCGCGTGGAGCGCAGCAGCGGCAGGTTCGAGAGGCGGTTCCGCCTGCCGCGCAACGCCAAGGTGGACCAGGTGAGCGCGTCCATGGAGAACGGCGTGCTCACGGTCACCGTGCCCAAGCAGGAGGTCCAGAAGCCGCAGGTGAAAGCCGTGGAGATAACTGGTTGATCGATCCGTTCACTGCATGGTCACAAGGACGCAGAAAAATTCACGGGGGCAAGCTGGGTTTGCTGCAGAGGATTGAAGGACGAACTGAATAAGTGGCTTCTCTACGTACCGGTTGTACACATACGTGTTGTGTTCAGTGTCTTGGGGTCCAGTGTGTGTATGATTTGTAATAAACTTGAGCTGTCGTCACATGCCAACCGAGTACCGAGTCGTATTGGTCAGTGCCGGTCCTGTCGAGTTTGTAACATTATACTGTAGTGCACCAATTTTACCTCCGGTCTTGCGTTAGGCTGTGAAGCTCCTAGGGCGTGTTTGTGATTCACCACCACGTGTTGCTAAACTTTTTTGTGTTAACTGTTTAGTCCTTAGCTACAGATTTGACGTGCTACAATCTTTTAGCTATCAAATCTA
Organism: Bonia amplexicaulis; assembly: GCA_036346245.1. Taxonomy (NCBI): domain Eukaryota; kingdom Viridiplantae; phylum Streptophyta; class Magnoliopsida; order Poales; family Poaceae; genus Bonia; species Bonia amplexicaulis. The sequence continues at coordinate 39,077,242 of CM070736.1, read as the reverse complement.
CATGTTAATATACTCGTATTTTTGTCAAATCTTACGTAGGTGTGGCCATAAAAAGTGTGGCTTACCACATTTTGCCACAACAAGGTGTAGCAATGTGTCCATTCTCTTTTACTCTGTTTTAGACATTAATGTTGATGATAATAGAATAATCCTTAAATTATTATGTTATTATATTTCTTAATATACCCCTTATCGATAAGAGATAAATATGGCATAATAGTCGTAAGCTCTTCTACGACCATATGGTCGTAAGCTCTTCTACAACCATATAATTATAAGACTTACTACGACTATCTCTTTGTCGTAAATCCTTCCACAACCACGTAAGCGTAAGTCTTATTGCTACTATCCTCTTGGTCGTAAGTCCTTTTACAATCAAATAGTCGTAAGTTATTCTACTAGAGCATGAATGAGAGGTCTACGACATTGACCTCGTAGAGCATGTCATCCCCGTCGTCCTCCCCCGCGCGGCCGCGCCGACGGTTGGCGACCTGAGCAGCTTCCTCCTAGCGTGGGCAATAGCAGGGAGGTACTACAGCACGGCCTGGTGCGGCGGCACCTGCTCGTACTTTGCCTCCTGCCACAACCCCGACCGCGAGAATGCCACCTTTGCCTAGGTCACTCCCTTCACTTTTCTAATACGCTTTTCCATCGTTAATTCTTAGTTTTATTGGAGGATCACATCGAACACCACCGTAAAGGGTGAGGCGTTCGGCCCAGGCCTTGATACTTGGGCTTACATAACTTGGGCTAGGCTTAGATCAGACTCCTGTCACTCTCTATTTGTACTGACTTCTATTTCTGGTTTCTATTTAAAAAAACTAAAAGCCAATACAAATATTCAATTTTTTTTGAAGTGTTCTCCCCTCCTCTCTCACCGTCTTGCTCTAAAGATAAGATAATGGGTTACGAGTGTATCACGCACCCTACTCCTCTCGCACCTGTTACACTTACAAATCTCTCACTTACTTTTTACACTACTCATTCCCTCCTTTTAAAATTATTTCTTTCAATCACTGCCACCCATTTTTAGTCAAAAAAAAAACTATAAACCATCGATGCGAACGGCCCTAACAGGACTCGACGATCGGAGCACCAAGGCTTAAGAGGACCGTACTGGACAAATCATGTTCACAATCTAAGCTGGTTGCTGGGACGAGTTTGGCCCATCAGTATAATAGGCATCCCATCTCCCAATATACGGTTAGCCCATAACGGCCTCGCTACACTCCATAGGCAAAGGCCGATCCGTCCCTGAAGCCCATTAATGCCTCGCCGTAGGGCCGTACTAGGCCCATGACGAAAGCACGCTTCCCGTTCCATCTGCGGCGTCCTCTCAAAAAAGAGGAGGAAAAAGCTATCTGCGGCGGCCCCGACGGGGTGGCGCCGCCGTCCCAGGTGGTAGGTAAGCGGTGACGGCGGTGGCATCTTTTGCCATCGAAGCATCGGCGGGAGGCGCGCCAGCACTTCTCGGACTAGAGTATAGAGCCGTGCTCCTCGAGTCTAGTCCGTGCTGTGCTCGTCATGATACCTTAGGAGGCTTAGCTCGAAGAAAGGATTCAGGGAAGACGCCTCGTTACCGGGGCATTTTTCCTCCATGGTCATGTCGCTTTGTGCCACATAGCTACTTGGCATGTCAATTTTATCTCTTACGTGGCTAAGGTATCATACTCATAGCCCAACGGATACCTGGCTAAGGTATCTCTTCCCTCGTTCAATCAATTCATGTTTATCCGCGGATGGAGAGCATGGCAAGAAGTCAGGCATTAACTTGATCGTGACAGGTAAAATCTTCACTCTCACTGCTAACAACAGCAATCTGATACAGTACCTTCTGAATTCTTTCTTTACACACACACACAGTACCTTCTGAATTCTTTCTTTAGAAACCAAGAGTACCTTCTGAATTCTGATCAACAGCACAATCCAACACACACACACACACACGGAGTAGCGGAGCAGCTATCGGAAAATAACTAGTCAGTTAATGCGCGCTGCGATATCAACTTATATTGCGTTATTCAACATATGTATTGATTGACAGATGTGAGCAATGTTACTTCTCGCTGTGGTGCACTCTGAGTTGTATTTAATTTTCCTCTTTTTTTTAAATATTTCAGTTTCAGTGGCAACGGCTGTAACTTCTGGGTTGCTTTTAGTATGATTTTACGTTGTGCTGAAGCTATTTTGGAAAAAAAAAACCTTCAATATTCGGCAGAGCAACACTGGAACAGACGAACAGTGGTACTAAAGAAAATATTGAGCTGATACTATCCAAATATGGGATAGCCCCCAAAAGTACGAGTACACTGAGCTGACAAAGATAACCAGATCTTTCAGTGAAAAACTAGGGGAAGGCGTATACGACATGGTTTTCAAGGGTACTCTCAGGGATGGACGCTTGGTTGCCGTCAAAATTCTTCATAACTCGAGAGGCAATGGCGAAGAATTTATCAATGAGTTGTAAGCATTGTCAACACCTCTCATGTTAACATTGTTTGCTTACTTGCCTTTTGTTTGGAAGGATCAAACATCGACAAAGGTCTGGTGTACGAGTACATGCCAAATGGATCATTGGACAGGTACATCTATTCTGAAAATCCAAAATCGCCACTAGGGTGGGTACAATTATATGAGATAGCAATTGGCATTACACAAGGGCTAGAGTATTTGCACAGAGGGTGCAACACTCGCATAATCCATTTCGGCGTCAGTCCTAATAACATCCTTTTAGATGAGAACTATTGTCCAAAAATTGCTGATATTGGTCTGGCCAAACTCTGTAACCCAAAGGAGAGTTTCGTCTCGATGGCTGGTGCACGAGGAGCCATCGGCTTCATTGCTCCGTAAGTCTGCTCCACAAGTTTTGTTGTTGTCTCAACCAAGTCAGACACTTACTGTTTTGGAATGATGCTTTTAGAGATGTCTGAGGGGGAGGGGGGAGGAATGTGGATTGTTAAGACAAACGATGGCTTCATGATCATTTAGCACAAGGTGGTAGACTGGAAACATTTGAAGTGACAAGCACAACAGAGGAGTTCGCACGAATGATGTCCTTGATTGGGCTGTGATCATACAAATGATGCCGGAGACTCGCTCTTCAATCACAAAGGTTATAGACATGCTACAGAAGAGTGTTACTGAATTAGAACTTCCACCAATGCAATGCTTATCTTACCCCTCACAACCATCAATCCAGTCAATCAACTCAACTTATGGAGAAGCTACTTGAACCTTCAGGCCAGTCTTATCACAATGTAACTAAGCAAAAGGGGTGTACATACTTGTATAGTAATACAATTAAGAATTGCGTTTCTTCAGGATTTGGTAATCAGTCTATTCACTTTCTTTCTAGTCTTCTGTTGCTTGCCTTTTTAATGTACAAAGATGGTAACGAACTATTTCTTTCTCGTTGCAGGTGCTTCCCAAGTTGCATTCACTTATAGAATTTATTTGCCTTCACTTCATGGTATGTTTTGGTATTCCCCGGAGTGATTGTACCCATTTGATCATCACTAACTTCCTCCTTTTGTTTCCTTTTTGAAGCTGATGGATTGCATCATTATTACTGCTTTTGTTGAGCGATTTGGCAACTGATATGACGAATTTCTCAGATAATGCTTCATAAATCTACGATTCTTTCCTTCACTGCGAAGACACCAGCCCTATAGAACCCTGGAGTCGATTGACATGCAATAATTATTTCTTCGCGTAGCTGCTAAGAGACTCGGAATTTCGTTCCGGAGAAGACTGAAAATTTCGCATGGAGTACTACGTCCCGTGCTGCCAAAACTTCAATTCAGGATGGCACCGTTGATCTGTCTGGCTAATGGCCACCAAGCATTCCACGGACCAACTCCAGCCAAGCGATTAAAAGCCAAACACATCTTCTTTACCTACTACGAAACTCGAATGCATTGATTAAGAAAGAAACTGCGAGCTAGTGGTAGCAAGCAGCGGTTGTTGATATGTACCTCTCATGGAGGAATGGTCTACTTCATGTCGTTGGGATCGCAAGTTTTGCGTGGCCCAGAACGTTTTCCGGCACGGAGAATCTCTTTGTGGTGTCCATTAAACAGAAACGAATCAACCACTGTACAGGCGTACATGTCATCGGATCAAGAATCGACAGTTCGGACCGGGCACGCTGGAAAAACGGAGGCGTCTGAAAGCTACATTTTTGGCTGAATAAGTTGTTGTAAAACGCACTGCGAATATGAAATATCGAAGAAAGACAAAGATTTAACATGAAGAGTACTTATAGAAAGAAAAACCAAAGCCACATAATCGACAAAATCACTGTATGAAAAAAAAGTTATAGAACGCTCTTGATGTATTGCACGAGTAGATAATTTAAAGCGTGCCATCCTATCTATCACAGGGCTTACAAGGGTTTATAAATAGTTTTAGGAATGAAAGTTTCAGACAAGAAAAAACAGAGTTCTAATCGACAATGGAAACAGAGATCTACTCAGAAACTAAAACAATAACGTGCTCAAAGTCGGGAACAACACCTCGCTCGAAGACGAAATAGTCTCACAAAATATCGATGAAGAGTTGTAGTCGGAAACTCCTTGAGTAGCTACAGCTGACTCTAGTCGGCGTAAATAACTTTGAACACCATATCTGACGTAAGTCGGTGTAGAGTTCATCACAAACTCGAAGATGATTCAATCATAACCTCTAATTAGTTCATATTAGTATATTACCGACCAGTCATATTGTTTGGCATAAATCTTTTGGACAAAATCTGTTCAAATTCTTCAAGTGATCAAATACAACTAAATTTAGATCATAAAATACAACATACGCTTCATGGACTCTTCACGGCCTTTTTTTTCGCACGGATTAATTTGCCCCGCAGCTGCCTCCGGCTCGGAAGATGCACGTGCCAGTGGATTGCGACGCAGAAAGTTGACGACGCAGAAAGTTGAAAAACCAGAAAGTTGACGACGCAGAAGATTGCGAGCCACTAACTGCAACAACCTCAAAATTCAAAATTTGGACTTCTCTTAAATTTTTTCTTAAATTCTTAAATTCTTACCCAATTTAACTTTCCTCCTTGAAAACAGCTTTCCTTTTGACCCATTCCGTTTTCCCCTGTCCTTTGGCACTCTCCTTCAAACCGTCTTTCTCCTGTGCTAGCCGGGCCACATGGCCGCACGTCCGTGCCACCGCTTGCGGCTGTCTTCTCTCGATGTTCACACCACTGGTGTCACCAGTGCTGCCAGCTCGCCATCGTGCATTAACTCCCAATCCACTCCATGTAGACCATGCTCCCGCCTCGCCTTTTGCACCGCGCTAACTCGCTCGCCGCCACCATGGGTAGCTCGAATCAAGCCACTTCAGTCGAATCCACCACCACCCTGATGTTTCCCGTGCTCTGTAATGGTTAAATCGCCTTTGCCCTCGCCGAAGAGCCACCAGAAAGCTGTTGTGCCGTGACCTTCTCTCTCGCCGTCGGCCATCATCGCTAGCTTCCGTGCCCTCAAAGCCCCAAAAATGGAGTCACCAAGCCTTGTGGAGCCCATCCATACTGGTAATCACCGTCAGCGAGCTTCGAGTCCTCTAAATATCTCCTACTCAATGTAGCACATCATCGAGTTATTTAACCACTCATCGGATAATCTATTGCGCAAATCGGTCTTAATAATATTCATAGCAGATAAGACTCTTTCAACCGAAGTAGTGCACAACATCTTACAAGTTCCTTTTGATAGACATAACTCCTCAAATGCAACTAATCACTTCTTTCTTCCTTTGTTTATACCAATCAATCATCTCTAAAAAATTATTGTTTATGGAAGAAGAAGATTCATCATGTCCATAGAATGCCTGACCTTGCATTATGAGATATGATGCACAGTCTAAAGAAGCAGTCAAATGAGTTTCATATTTGACTTCAGAATCCTTGCTATGAGACTCCATCTTATGAGATACACTTGACTTTACTATTGATTCTTAAAAACATTGCTAGATTTCCTTGCTTTATTGTGGATACTATTAGCCCCACCAACATGAAGAGGAAATGATGTATATACATTCTTTCAATTGATATACCCTAATTTGGTGAAGACATCATGACCAAATTTTTCATCTAAAGGTTGCTACCTAAAAAGAAAGCAATAGAAGCAATAACCCACATTCTTCTCTACACTATATTCCAACCAATCGTACCTCTTAAACCATGTTTCATGGAAGCTCCTAAAATCCTTTCTATATTATTTGCGAGCAAAATTATGACCAACAGGTTGAGTCAGGCCCTTTAATAAATAAGCCCTCCTCACTTGATCTATAATGTCAGGATGAAATTTCTCAATTGGTATACGAAGTGCCGGATCATCCACAATGTGAATATCCGGGTTGAAATTCTTAATACCTTCGGTTTGTTTCCGTGGAAATGGACCAAGTGGTTTCGGTTTGTTTCCGTGGAAATGGACCAAGTGGTTGTGTTTGTGCATCTTCAACATCAACGCGCAAGTCGGCTAAACATCATCAACATGAACTTGCGCTTCTCTGATTGCCACAGCGTTTTCGCTTGCACAGGTACATGGTCTCGAGCTGTTGCTGCTTGACGTAGTGCTAAAATAGCTCTTTAAATCTAGCAAATCAATTATCAAACATGAAAACCAATTACAGATTTACAGTTCATTCAATTTTCAACTGATTTTCTCATTACACTTTGGATCTGGACTTCTTGTTTTGAGATTGAGGAGGAGCCATATCTGTGCACACCCCACCTCGCCGCCTCGATCAGCCCGCCTTGCATGTCCGCTCGTGGCATGCCCGACGGCCAATGCCTGCCTACTCGTGGCCTGCATCCTTGGCTCCTTGCATGCGGCTAGTCTGATCGCCTCCCACCCGTCGGCCCGCGCACAGCTTCATGTAGCCGTTATCGCAGTGCCACCACCCGCCATGCACCGCGCCGCCACCTCAACCTCGCGCCAGGATTGGCCTGGGAAGTTGGCAGTGACTAAGAAAGCAAGCATTGACCGAGAGCGAGATAAAGCGGTGACTGATGACTTATGGGCTAGTAGTGGGTCTCTAGACCCATGCCTCTCACGCATACACGGCCCATGAAGGCCCACACACCCAGCTTCTTCCTCGAAGCCACTCGCTACAAACGGCCGAACACCATGGCCAGTGATGGAATCCCGGTGGCGCGAAGAAAGCAAGGAGGGAGGGAGGGGGTTGTGGGTACCGATGAAGCTAGCTACCTTGGGCGCCCACCCAGCTTTGCTCTATTGCTGGCTCCACCCCTGTGGCCGGCCTTGCATAAGAAATTAAGAATAGACGGAAGAAAAGTGTGAACGGCTTGCCCATCGAGCCCTAACCGACGGATAGCGACCATGCAGCATTTGGCTGCACAATCCATGGACTTCCCGGGGCACCGGCCGGTACGTCAAGGACACGCCTACACGGTACCTGCAGCAGAGTGACGAGTCGTGCGTACGGCCAAGCCTGATCTATCGCGAGGCGAGGTGACGCAGAAATGTGAACAGATTTTGTAGCGTCGCGGTCGGACGGGTCCAAAAGGTATATATGGTTCAGCGACCGCACTGTATGGAGCAGCCAAGCGATCGTTCACACACTGAAGCAAACGTTCGTGTGTGTGTGTGTGTGTGTGTGTGTGTTGTAATTGAGCGGATGGCGAGGCGAGGGAGCATCGCCGCCGTTGATCTGGGGGAGGTGAGCAGTGGAGCCGGCAGGGTGTTTTCTCCCGTGGAGCTTTCGTGATCTCGCATTTAGTCCAAGTGCAAACCTACAAATTGACCCGTTCAGACCACTGGCGCAGCAGCTAGCACATCCTGTCTATTGTTTTCGGCTTTTCAGTCGGTTTTTATCTTAAACTTCTTTAGATGTGTCTAGATATCATCCGGATGTTTTCTTCCTAATAATCATCCAGATTTGAGACCGTTGGGTTAGAGATCTAACGACCCATTTTTTTTGGGGAGGAAAGATTTTTGGAGGGGGTGGGGGGATTTATGACCGTTGGATCTCTAATCCAATGGTCACAAATCTAAATGATAGTTAGGAAGAAAACGTCTTATCAACACCCAACTTCTTTTAGTAATAACCGTTCACTAGCCTAATAAATTATATCTACAAAATAAACTGTAGCTTAAAATAACATGCCACAGAAGACGTTGGCCATCTAGCTAGTGTCAGGTGTTGGCCCATATATAACCGGTGCCTTGCCATTAGCCCAGCAGCAGCTCCAAGCATACAACATACTTGAAGCTAGCTATAGCATATTAGCTTTAGAGAAGGAAAACAAGTTACTAGGTTGTGTGTGATCTATATATTGCCAAGAAGCTAGTGATCGATCGAAGAAGTCGAGTTTGCAAGAATGTCTCTGGTAAGGTTCATTGACACGCTCGCCTTTGACACATGGAACCCCTTCAGCATCTTCGGCACGACGGTGGCCGCCGACGCGTGGCTGGCCAGCGACGCGTCGGCGTTCGCCAACACCTACATCGAGAGCCGGGAGACGGCGGAGGCGTACGTGTTCAGCGCGAGCCTCCCGGCGGGCGTGAAGAAGGAGGAGGTGAGGGTGGAGGTGGACGAGGGCAACGTGCTGGTCATCACCGGCGAGCGCAGCGTGCGGAGGGAGGAGAAGAACCACAAGTGGCACCACATCGAGCGCAGCTGCGCCACCTTCTTCGGCAGGTTCGACCTGCCCGAGGACGCCGTGGCGGACGACGTCAGGGCGGCCATGGACGGCGGCATGCTCACCGTCACCGTGCCCAAGGTGGGCGCCGAGAAGCCCGAGGCGAAGGCCATCGAGGCCGCCGGCCCGTGATGATGCCGATGCCGATGCCGATGCCGATGCCGATGCAGTAAGTTGTGCATATGATCGATCTGCTCGATCGGTTTCTGGGCTTTTGAATGAATGGTACCACCACCACCACAGCACGTACTCTTGACTGTGAGGTCAGTCATAAACGTTCTGTGTAAAGGACGACCTAGCTTGCGAGTAAGGTGGTTGATGTACTTTCATCTGTGGTTTCTTTGGTGTAAGCTGCATGCCTGCATGTAAGAGAAACATATATATATATATATATATATATATATATATATATATATATATATATATATATATATATGCTTGTGTCATGAATGATGATTTCTACTATATCAAAGCTTCAAATTCCACATACAGCTCAAGTTTCTTACACAATGGACTGCTCGATGCGCTTGATTGAGGCCACACTAGGACGCTCGAGTCCACAGTTCAACGCATTGCCATGTCTGAGGTTTATGTAATCGCCTCAGATTAATCGAAACTTCTCACCATAAGCAGGTAAATAGGTAATTATTGTTCCTTTGTTGTAAAAGAACGTCTTCAACAGGTGTAAGTCGTCCCTTTTCTTCTTCTGAGAGGAGCGTAAGTCGTCCAGTGGCAACATGAAGTCGATAGTTGTTGAGAACTAGATGATACCCGCGCTGTTGCGGAAATTTTTAGATATATTCATGGAGACATGCTATTTTGATTAAAGGAGCTGCCACATGAGATGTATTTTTTTTAATTATAGTACATGGATGACTGTTGTTGTAAGAAGCAATCTAACGTGAGATAGATGCGTGTATTTGTAAGAACAAACCTAACGCAAAAGTAATGAAGAAAAAGCAGTACAATTACAAAGGAAAATCTCGAATGCCCAAGGTTAATCCAATGGGAAAATAATTTGTCGTAGGCTCTGTTTGTTTCCACTTAAGATTATTATAATCTAGCTTATAAACATAAGTGGAAACAAACAGTCTAAATTATAAGGTAGCTTATTATAATCTAATAGCTCAGATTATTGTAATCTAATAAGCTCAAAAAAGGAGCTTATTTCAGCTTATAGATCACCTTTTATCTAAATGACCATAAAACTTCAGAAAAATTACCCACCTTTGCCATTCATTAACTCTCCAATCTTTAAACATTATAAGCTCAAGGGCATTGTAGTCTTTAAACATTCGAATACAACAATTCATAACTCTGATAATCCAGGCTGCCAAACACCTGACAGCTTATTTCCCACCAGCTTATTATAAGCTAGCTTATATAATCTGCACATATAAGCTAGATTATAATAATTTTAAGTGGAAACAAACAGGGCCGTAATGTGGAAGCCTGCGGGTGGAGAAAAGTAGCTTTAATTGCTGCTAATGGGGATTGTTTGTTTAGTATATGTCTATATTATTTCGGGCTTTTGATTTCTCCAAAAGTCGAAACAAACGAGAATGTTTTTTTAAGTAGATTCTTCATATGACTTTTTGGACTCAAAACTTGTGTTCTATCCGATATTTTCGATGTCTGTTGCCATCTCAAAAAATACAAAAAAACATTAACAATCATAGCTAAAAAGTTATTAGGCATAGCTGAAAAGAATGGCCCATGGATGCGCCGAGGTGGGCAAAACAGAATTAAAGAAGTTTGCGGCGTCGCGCTGCTCGTGCATGCGGCCTGTGCGAGTCCAATTCCCAACCCTTGCGGTCTAAACAAGCAGCAACAGAAGAAAAGGTGGCCAACCGCAGCCCATTATTCGTCCGACATGTAGCCACGTGCCCACGTCGTAGTAAGTAGGCTCGGACCAGGCGGACAGGCCAAGCAGCCCATCAGTGCCAGCCTGCGGCCTTCCACAGTTCGATCTGAATAACTGTGCAACTCTTGAAATCCACTGATCAACTGCACTTTTTTTCCTACATGACAGTGCACCCAAACAAGAACCAGAATCGCGGCATCCAGTCTCCATTATGCATTTACGATCATCCATATTTCTAAATAAGTGTTAAGTCTTAAAGGCAATATCGTTTATCCATTTATTCCTCCTCATAGTAAGGCCTAACTGCTGCTGAAAATTGACAAGTCATGGTTTTTTTAGAACCAAACACCCTACCGCAAGTATTATGTAATCCTCGCTCGCGCAGACTGTAAGAACACCTGTGATCCGTGGAATTAGTAGACCGCGCAAAATCAAATAATCCTCTGATGAGTTTTCACGAGATATGCAAATCTGATTTATTTATTTTTCGTCAATCAAGCACAAGACGATTACATAGAAGCTCGGAACAAGGGAAGTAGTACGGACTAGTTGCGGACAGCACAACAGCACATTTGCAGCAAACACACATGGACGGACGGACCAAACGCGACTGGTAGCGGCACATCATCACACCGTCTTCAACTCACATCCATGGATGCTTAACCAGAGATCTCAATGCTCTTCACCTCCGGCTTCTTGACCTCGGCCTTGGGCACGGTCACCGTGAGCACGCCGTTCTCCAGCCCGGCCTTCACCTGGTCCACCTTGGCGTTCTCCGGCAGGCGGAACCTCCTCAAAAACTTGCCGCTGCTGCGCTCGACGCGGTGCCACTTGTCGTTCTTGTCCTCCTTCTCCTTGCTGCGCTCACCGCTGATCACCAGCACGTTGCCGTCCTCCACCTCGACCTTGACCTCCTCCTTCTTGACGCCGGGGAGGTCGGCCTTGAAGACGTGCGCCTCGGGCGTCTCCTTCCAGTCGATGCGGGCGTTGGCGAAGGCGGCGGTGTCGTTGTCGGAGGACGCCGGGACGAGGGAGCGGAAGACGCCGTCGAGGGGGTCCCAGAAGTCAGCGAAGGGGTCGAACACGTTGCTGCGCCTCACCAGCGACATTGTTGCTTGTTGCGTTTGTGTGTTCTGAGCTCGATCGATGCTTCTGCTCATCTGTGTGCCCTTCTCAGTGGCTGGAGGTTGGGAGTGAGGCAGGGTATTTATAGGTTCGTAGAGGAACTGTCCTGAACCCTCTGGAGTTCTCTCCATCTCTCCCTCCGAAAGCAACAAAAGCAAAAGCAACGTACTTCCTTTTTATCTGTCTTTCATCTAGAAAGGGACCCCACATTTTGTTCTAGAGCACTCTCGTGCCTCTTATTCTCATCTCTATATCCCATCTTTCATTTCCCCATTTCGAGCTGAATTTGTTCCTTGGTGATAGATCGAGAAAAAGGGCGATAGAGCAGTCTCGTGATCTCTAGATGAAACTTTGAAGGTAACTCGTATCGAACGAATCTGGTCGACAGGGAGAAACGTCGAGAACTGATTGGTTGCCGCCCGCTCAGTTGGGCTGAAAAACTGTGGCTTATAGTTAAAAATTTACTGTAGTTAAAGGTAACTTATTTAACGTAATTAAATTTAAAAAAAAATTAAAAAAATATGCTAGCTCATTACAGAAAAACGCAAACGAATACGGAAAAAAAGAACCGGCAAAAAAGCTCATAAAAAACCAAAAGTTTAGAAAAAACGAAACTTATAAATAGTAAAAAATAAGTCAAAAGTCAGAAGCTGAAGCTGACAATAAAGTTGGTACGGTCGTCTCAAAAAATTTGGTATGGCCACAATATGCCAGTTTCCCTTGTAAAATGAACAACTATTGCTGTGCTACTAGATCACTCACTGTCTCGACCGTATCATGCTAGCTGTAACGCCCCTTTTTTTGAAATAGAAACATTGTTACCTTCTGTAATAGTCTAGAAGTTCAGCTACAGACTAAAAAAATATCATATCTACTCACGAATATTTTAAAAGTTAGTTTGATTAAAATAAGATTTAATGGTCAACTTTAACAGCTTTAAAAACATCCAAACCTAAAATTTACTTACACTCAGAAGATCCAAAGAAAATTTCCATAGAAACACTTGTGCAGCCGTAACGCTAACACGAAAACTTGTAACATCTTTTTTTCCGATCTCTATGTTAGCGGAAAATAAAGCAAGACTGAGTACAACCAACCGTGCTCAATAAGTCACATATGGAAATGATATATAACTACTTGTCAGGATTTCAAGGGATGAGGATATATGGGTTTAACATTTTAGGTAGATGCAGTTTTATTTGTAAATATTTTAAACACAAGAATAATAACTTCTTAAGGAATTGGGATTTCAAAACTTGATTACTAGATTTTAATATTTTCAAATTATTTCAAAATCTAATTATACTTTGTTGTTGAAACCATCCATTAAACACAGCTTTAGTACAGGAAGCACGACGTAATACCATTTATATTAAGGAAGCACGACGTAATACCATTTATAATTGACGGCATATTAGCGTAGCTGATGGGGCAATGGTCTGTGATTATGCTCTGATCTTGAACTTGGAAGAAAATTCTGGAATATAAAAGCACACCGGCGTTTCTAAATCGAAAACTAACAAAAGGAAATGAAATGAGAATGGGCTGCAAATCAAAAAAGAAAAGAAAAAGGGTAGAAAAATCAATCCCATCCAGCACTCTGGAGACTACTCTGGAAAGGAAAGTGGGCCCGGCCCTTTCGTCTAGAAGAAAAACGAGAGACGTCGAGACGACTCGAGAGTGAAGAGAACCAGCTCCTGGCCGACCCTATAAATATATCGCCTCCCACTACGGGAGCTGAAACCCACCGAGAAGATCACCAAAGAGCAAAGCATTCGTCCCAAAGCGCACACTTGCAGTCACACGTAGTCAGTTCATCCAACACACAGAGAGAGAGAGAAGAATGTCGCTGGTGAGGCGCAGCAACGTGTTCGACCCCTTCTCCCTCGACCTCTGGGACCCCCTCGACAACATGTTCCGCTCCGTCGTCCCGGCGTCCTCCGACAACGACACCGCCGCCTTCGCCAACGCGCGCATCGACTGGAAGGAGACCCCCGAGGCGCACGTCTTCAAGGCCGACCTCCCCGGCGTCAAGAAGGAGGAGGTCAAGGTCGAAGTTGAAGAGGGCAACGTGCTGGTGATCAGCGGCGAGCGCAGCAAGGAGAAGGAGGACAAGAACGACAAGTGGCACCGCGTGGAGCGCAGCAGCGGCCAGTTCGTGAGGCGGTTCCGCCTGCCAGAGAACGCCAAGGTGAACCAGGTGAAGGCCGGTCTGGAGAACGGCGTTCTCACCGTCACCGTGCCCAAGGCCGAGGTCAAGAAGCCCGAGGTGAAGGCCATCGAGATCTCTGGCTAAGTTTGTGCAAGTCGCGGAAGTATATCGATCATGAAGTGCCGCTTCACTGTGGAGCCGCCGGCGTACGGAGCATGGATGTGAGGTGGAAGTACGTGGCGTATGTTCGTTTAGTATATTTGGTGTGTACTAGCTGCGTACCATGCTGCTCCGTAGCAGTATGTTTCGTAAGTAATGTACTTTCCCTGTTTTATACAAAGAATAAATAAATAAAAATAAAGCAGTTCATATGGTAATTTATATTCAGATCTTGGCCCCGTTCGATTATCCACTTCAATTCATGCTACTGCCGTGCCATTTTGTACATCAATATGATCCTTAAAATACCATTTTAACCACTAATTATTATTATAGGTCCGTCTAATCGCCGAAAGCAAGAACCAAAACAAACAGACATGACCCAGACTTTCTCGGCCGTTCTCGTGATACAGAAATGCTAGCTACCACTTCTAGCTAGACACTGCCAAGGAGCCAAGTCACATCGTTTTTAAATTTTAAATTTACTCTAGAATACTAGTATCTCGAGAGTACCAAAAGCTCAGATTAATCATTGGATTTTCCTTTACCAAAGACCGAGCTGCAGATCACTTCACTGTACCACAGTCCGTTACTATTTATTATACTAATACAACAGCAACTAGTTAATTTGCCATTATTTCCCCGTGAGCAAAGATCTGTTTAAGTCATGTTATCATGTACCGACATTATTACAAAATAGTAGAAGCCTCAACAGCTAGTCACATACTACCACAGCAAGTAACGAACAAAGAAAGGAACTGAACAACCCGCAAAGCAATGTTGAATAATCCAGTTTGTTAACCGTGCTCAAAGAGTCGGGTCGTGATCGCAATCGAAGATCACTGTAGCAGTTGTGGTCATAGAATCCCTATAGTAGTCGTTTGGCACATGCTCAGTCCACGCGAGAGCGAGTCTTTTGGTTTTGTTAGCATCATGTGCGACATGATCTAGTCGTGGGATCGTGTAGGTGGTGGCACAGAATAAAGGTGGTTTAACTACCACGTGTAGGCTATGATTTCCTTTAAATAGCTGAAAGGCTACCCTAGTTTTTCAGCAGCGTAAAACTCTTGTGTTCCTACTCTGTGTTTTCATCTTCGTGCATGTTCGTGTGTAGGTTCAGGCGTGTTGATTGGCTGAAGATCCTGACATTTGATATCAGAGCCAGGGATCACTGATCCACGATGGAACCGGGTGATTCCTCGTCATCCCGACGCTCCCAGTCTTCATCGTCACGTCTCCGAGCTGCACCGACGGAAGCCGCGGTGCTCTAATGGTACAAAGGGTGGTGAAGGAGGTCGGGGGGTCAGTGGCGTACCCAACACTCACAAAGACGAACTATGGCGATTGGGGATGAAGGTCATGCTCCAGGCGTGTAGGCACTGGGACACCGTCGACACCGACGGTGCTGAATTTCAGGAGGATAGGATGGCACTGGAGGCCATCCTACGCGCTGTTCCATTGGAGATGATCTCCACGCTTACCGTTAAAGCAACCGCCAAGGAGACATGGGATACCCTGAAGACCATACGTGTCGGCATTGATCGAGTGCGCAAGGCCAATGCTTAGAAGCTCTGCAAGGAGTTCGAGAGCATTGCATTCCGCGATAAGGAGTCTGTCGACGATTTCACATTACGGCTTACCGGGCTAGTAAACTAGCTTAGCACTCTCAGCGACCCAAAGCCGCCGCACAAGATCGTCGAGAAGTAACTATGTGTCGTCCCCCCAGGTTCTCCCAAATTGTTCTGTCAATTGAAACATATCCTTAAACAAGATCGTCGAGAAGTAACATACGAGATACGTAAATATATCCTTAAACATCTAAATTATATCATTTGGTACTAAAAACTTTAAAACAAATCTAATCACGCAAATTCGCGGACGACTCTGTTAGTTAACGAAGAGGGAACAACAACTCACCCAGATGAATCAGCTCATTAGCAAACTCTATGCTATATACAACTCATCCGCTAGGGCCTTATTTCTTCAGAATCACTACAAAGTGTACCTCATCATCCGCTAGCATTTGATGCTGCCGAGTGTTTGGCTGACAGACTATGGAATCTATGGATAACCGAGTCAGGCGAATACTGTACGCTGTCCTTCAGCAAGTGCGCATCCTCCTTTGGAGAGGCGTTCTTATTCGTCTTTTTAGCTGGACACTCCCCATTCTTTATACAGTTCAAGATCTCCACTACCTCCTTGATCGGCGGCCTCAGATCTCTGTCTAACTGCAAGCACTGAAAGGCCAGCTCGGCTACAAGATCTATCATTCCCTTTGTTTCGCTGTCGGTCTCATAGCCGAGCTCCGGATCGACCAACTGATCAACTTCATGGTTCTGAATCCTGTTGAGAGCCATGTTGCCCAAGTTAATATCACTGTGGCTCCTGCTCATGTCCACGGCTGGTTTTGAGGATATTAGCTCTACCAACACAACACCGAAACTGTACACATCACTCTTATCGGTTAGCTTGTAGCACTGGTGGTACACAGGATCGACATAGCCTGGTGTGCCCTGTGGAACAGTTGAGACATGGGTGACTTCGAGAGGGAACAGACGCGATAACCCAAAGTCTGCAACTTTGACATGGAAACTGCTGTCGAGTAAAATGTTGTTGGTCTTAACATCACGGTGTATGATTTCAACTGCATGGAGGTATGCCAGTGCTTCAGCCGTTTCTATGGCAATGTTCATCCTTACAGGCCATGTGAGACCTCCTCCTGCCGCACGGGATCCATGAAGATGGTCTGCGACTGTCCCATTTGGGATGAACTCGTACACCAGGAGAAGGTCACGGCTGCTACGAGACGTACAGCCATATAGGGTGACAAGGTTCTGGTGGAGTAGGCGGGACAGGATGTCTACCTCATTTAGGAATTGCTCAACTCGCCTGTAGTTATTCTTGTAGAGGCGCTTCACTGCAACGACTCGCCCATCCCGGAGCTTGCCTGGGTGACAGAAAGGTCTGTTAGTCACTGCCAAGTCAATAAGAACAAGACATATACCAAAGAAGAGCTGCACGGAGATCATAGCGTTACAGGTTGACATTTCAATGGCAAAGTTAAGATTGATAAGGAATTTTGCAAACATGTTTTTCACCTTTGTAAACAGTTCCGAAACCACCATCACCAAGCTCCCTTGAGGCACTAAATCCATCGGTAGCCTCTTCGAGTTCCTCGTAAGTAAAGATATGGGGAGACCCACCCAACTCAAGGTCTTTGCTGTATGATTGCATTGAAGACCCGCTACGCATGAGCTCACTTGGAGCTCTATCTTGTTTCCTCCTCTTGCGCTTGTGACAGACAAAGAATACGAAGCACAGTATCAATACACCGCCGGCTCCTACTCCACATGCTGCCCACGACAACAATGTAACAACATTAGCAATATGCAACAACCAAGAGATCTGACGAATTCTGAAACATTAGATTTCACGCCCTTTATCCTCCTAATTCTGCTTCAATCTGGGGAATACAGGAAATGAGAACCAAGGGAATAGACAAGCCGGGCAGCTTGAGGGTTGGTACTCACCGATTCCAATAACCTTTTCCTTCCTTCTGCCTCCTGCATAAGAACAGAGTCTATGAATTATTAGCCATTTATGAAGTAATAAACAGGTTTCTCGTTCAAAAAAAGTAATAAACAGGTACAGTAGTCACTCACGAAATTGAAAAATATATATGTAGGCTAAACTAGTGTTGTTATAACAGCTCTTCCAGCTTTAGTCTAAAGCTGAACTCCCTTTCACGACCGGTTAATAAGATTTAACAGTATATAGGACCAGCACAAAGCCAGGAAGTAAAATCAACAGAATGAATGCCAGCATTGATCATTACATCATTGATCTCAGCACTTGGTTTCATACATATGTGGTCAAGACACAACGAGTAACTGCACAAAGGAGGCCAACATCTGCAAACATATCGGATAGGTTAAATGTTCTAGCACAACTGCACAAAGGTTGGACAAGAGCAACTCAGCACCTGGTCTGATGAAACTTTCTTCCCTTATTGCCACTGACTTTGACTTTGTCTAAAGACTAAAGAGCCATAAAATTCTAAAGTCATGGTCCATGGCCCAACTTCGTTTATATATCTTCACCAGCAACTGGCAGAAAAGGAAAAAAACTTGAAGAGTGAAGACTAAAAGTAAAGTTATTGACTTCACTAGAGCCTAAAAGGGTAAAATAATATTATAAACATAGAGCCATGGAGAGACTTTTCCAGAAGTTTTTCAGTTGAACTTCGAAAGGGTTCGAAATGAATCTGGTTTCAGGCTAGTGAAAATGAGAGGCCAATGAGATTTGGTAACTAAGTAAAGGTCCTTAGTCGAAGTTGCTATTGATTCCTAGGCTCAATACATTAATTATGGGGGAGTCAAGGATACAGTTAGGTATATGTACTTATTTTTTCAGACGGTAAGAAAAAAATAGTCTCTAGGAAGTTCTTAGATTAGAACATTAGCAAATCCTATGCGAACTGATGTGCATAAAAGCCCATCAACCATGTTCTTGTGGAAGAAAATAGAAAATACATGCCATGCTCACAACAGGCATGTAAGACGTCTGACGTCTCAAACAAGGAAAATAGGCATGTAGGAGCAATATGATGCAAAAGGAGGGCATCAAACAAGACAATCAAAATAAATAACAGCTTGGAATCTTTATAAAGAAGAGCATGGCTTCTTTTGAATATTGAATCAATCAGATAGTTGCATCCAAGCCTTGCATGCTACTCCATTTGGTTTCTTTGATCCTTTCTTCAGAAAAAAGAAGAGATTTATCTGAAAATGCCTTAGTTAACATAATGATTGGCAATACCGGTGGGGTCACGCCACTCTTCCGCACTCTTTAAGTATGCTCACATCATTCAGGCATCATTGCTCCTCTAAGCACCAGTTCAAATGAACTACAGTGTTCAATTCAAACAGATGCAATTATATGCTGCCAACAGGTTTGGAACAGGAGTAGGACTTAGAAAAAGGAAAACGTATTGATTGGCAACTACTCTATCTAAATGGACACTTTGGATTCACTGAATCCGTTACTAGCGCCCGCATTGCATGATAAAATAGCTAAGAATTGACTAGGCAAATTCATGGTGAAATTTTAATTTCCTGAACTCACCGCACTTCTCAGGGCGCATGCTGCCGGAGCAATTGCACGCGAACCCCAGGCCTTGGTCGTTGTACCTGCATTCCCCGCCGCTCGCCGAACATTTGGGGCAATTCCCTGACACCACCGCCCATTCCAGGAGAAACCCATTCCTCATTCTGGCAACATAATCGTCCCCATTCCTATCATAAGCCTCAAGAATCGGCACAACTGAGAATTGGCAGCCCCGCTGGATGCCCCCCTGGACACTGCGGCTGGCGAGCTCCCCCTCGCCGCCGAGCCGGACGAAGGAGTTGCTGTCACAAGACAGGCGGCGAAAGCCTGCAGGCGGAACCGGCTCCTTACAACTGGAGAGGAAGAGCAGCTGGGTGTTGGCTTTGCTGATGACAAACGGCGCCAGCCCGATGCCTAGCGAGATGTTGAAGGGCGGCGCCGGGCAGCCCGTGGCGAGCGGGAGATTTTCATCCACCACATGGAAGGAGTTGTTTTCGTTGAAGATGCTGACTACCCGATAGGACTCGTAGATGGAGCGGCGGAGGAATGCGCCGCTGCTGTTGCACTTGAGCTGGAACGAACGGGGACCGCATGGCGGCCGGCCGGGCTCGTCCAGCCAGAACGGGTAGGAGATGGTCTGGTTCCCGCATGCCTTGGGCGAGCAGCTAGGCGAATGTGCCGGGCTGGCCGTCGCCGGCAGTTGGAGAAGGTAAGCGAGAAGCAGCAGTAGGAGCGGATGCGCCATGGATTGGGGATGGCGGGGGAGTGGGGGTTGATGCATGGCAGCATGGGCAAGAAGAGGAGCGGGCATTTGAAGGAGAGGTGGGGAGAAAGCATGGTTTGACCGGTCAAGGTCCACGCGCGGATGATTCCTCCTCATCCTTTTCTGGTTGGTCTTGCAGTTCTGATTACATATGAGAGGTGGGGAGAAAGGACGGTGGCCGATGCGGTTTGACCAGTCAAGGTCCACGCATTTACGATACCAGAATTTTTTCTTACTGGTTTTGCATTTCTGATTCGTTTATTACGGTTTTCCACTTGCTTTTAGGGTAAAGGTAACATCAAGTCTTAGATTTTGCATCTTTTTCAAGGAATCCAAGGCTTTGGTGTAAAAGTTTCATAAAATCCCAGATAGACTATCTGTGTATTCATCTCGCTCCAAACTTACACAGTCTACTGATACGTAATAAAAAAATACATTGTATTTTTCAGGTATACATACTACACCCATATACGCCTCTCTCATTCTCACCCTGCCTCACCTCTCTCTCCAAACAGCGATGGCAAAGACGGCAGCGACGATGCCATCAAACCAAGGAGAAGACGGCACCGCAACCGGCTACACAGGCCCCCACTACTGCCGTGTAGCTAGGCATCATTGGTTGATTGATTGCCGGGCTCGATACTTACGTTGGCACCAGATTCTTTCGAGACTTAAAAGCTGATGTAAATAATTTGACGAGTGGTTTTACCTGCAGGCAGCGGCCGCCCCCATGTCAATAGGAAGCCATTACTCATGAGCTCCTCGTAGCTGCTCGCGTTCGCCTTCCCAGACGTCCCAAGCACCGGCAGGATGGTAGTACTGCAGCCTTGCAAATAGTAGCCATCGTAGCTGCGCGAACCGTCGTAACGCCCTCCGAGGCGAACAAACGTGCTGTTGCGGCATTTCGTCTCCACAAGCTCCCGGAGCCGCAGTGCCGCCGGCGGTGCCTTGGTGCAATTGTAGAAGATGAGGTTCAGATTGACGGGGTTGATGCTGAACGGGAGGCCCAGTTTGGCGGAGGTGTTCCAGGTCGGGATATGGCAGTCGCTGGAGTTTTTCAAGTCGTCCACTTTGCGGAAATCAACGACGAGCAGACTGCTTTCCTGGTAAGAGATGCTCACGATCACAAACCCGAAGCCTGAACCTGGAGAGCTGCGTAGAATTGGAGTGCTGTTGTCGCAATCGACCTGGTAGTCTAAAGAACCACACGGTCTCTCCGTGTCCTTCCGAGTGATCCAGAACGGGTCGGAGATGGTCAGATTGCCGCATGTCTTGGCCGAGCATCCTTCCCCTCGCTCCTCTGCTGCCCTCGCCGCCGTCGCGAGGATCAGCGGCAACCACCAGGCCCTGACGAGGAATAAGAGGATGAAACCTGGAGCCATGGGAAACATGAGATTTGGAACGAGGGCAGAAACCCGCAAAGGGGGTGAATTGCTGAATCGGCGATGGGTCGTGGGAACTGGGAAGAGATAGACGACGCAGCCAAGATAATAATATATGTGATGATTGAAGAGTGAGTCCTATCTCCTAGTGATAATCAATGGCCGAAACATTTGACTGGTCGTTTGGGCACCCATCGTCCACGCATGCGAATTTTTTGTGCGCCCGGTGTACAGGTCAGCCTTGACCGCAGCGAGCCGTGTTGTGACTAGACCAGGCTGCCCCGCCTGGTTCCGGTTAGTACATGCTCTTGTCGGCCATGTACGTCCATTTTTTTTGTCAAACACATGACGGGGTAGGTCTCTTTTTTCAACTTATAATTTATATTTTTTTCAATAAATAAATGAGATAATTTTTTATCGTTTTTTAACGGCTTATCAGAACAACTTTTTCAAAACGACTTATCAATAGTCGATTCATTTATACGAGCGCTCGTGGAGCATTAGAATCAAAAGTTATCTGGCACTAGTAGCCACTGAAAGGAATCCACCCGACTTTCGCGCTAACCCACTGCTGTTTATAAGAAATACATTGTTGTGGTTGCAGACCAAACAGAGATATGATAGTATGGTAGTGGAGATGTTAGGTGAGCAATGAAAGACCCCAAAATTTCAAACCAAATTTTCTGGATTTTCCTGAATTTTGGTGAATTTTGAAAACTTTCCCAATTGGAAATTCTCCCGAGTGCGCTTTCCTTTTCGCCGCCTCGCCTCCCTCTCCGTTGGCGCCTCCTCTTTCCGCCTCCCTCCCATGGCGTCGCCCCTCCCTTCCGCTTTCTCCTCACTGCGCCGCCTGCCTCTCTCTCAGCGCCGCCTTTCCCCGCCTTCTCCCACCCCAGCGTGCGCCCGGTTCACGCGTCCGCACCGCCCCGCCCCACGCTCGGACGGCAGCACCCCAGTAGCCCATGGTCCGGCGAAGCCTCGCCCGCGCCCGCGTCGCCGCCTCCTTCCCGTGGACCCCACCCGCCGTGCCGTTTTCCCCTTTCCGCGGACGCCTCCGCCCATGCCGCCACCACGCCCACTCCCACCGCCATTACTTCCTGCGAGCTTCGTCACCCTGCGGAGAAGACCCCACCGGCTCCCATCACCTCCGGTTGACTCCCACGTCGCCCGAGCCTTCTCCTCCACGCCTTCCCCCTCTTCTCCCCGGGGTATAAAACCCCCTCACTGCCGCCCCACTTCTCCTTTGCTTCCCGAACTCCCCGACCACCTCCATTCGCCTCCCACCACTCCCCAGAACCTCCTCGAGCAGCCGATTGAGCTCCCTGCGGTGACCCCGTGGACCGATCTTCCTCCCTCTCCTCATTCTTCAATTCCTTGCTCCCGAGCACCACCGCTACTCCCTAATCACAATGTCGCTCTCCCCGACCGGTGATCGCTGTGGAGCTCCAAGACCAAGCTCACCGCCGTAGAAGCACCCTCTCCGTGGCCGGCTCACCCGGGACCTCCGAGCCGACCACCGCCACCAATGTGAGCCCAGACCCATCGACCATAAATCCACCGCCGATTTGGCCTGATCGCCGCCGGTGACCCTCCTCCACCGCCGAGAAGCCATTTCTCCCCTTCGGCCTCCTGCTTTCCCTAGTGATCCTCCGGCTTTCCAAAGGCCCGAAATGGGTTCCCCACGTCGAGACCTACCCGGTGGTGCCCTCCCGCCACCGGGACCTCGCCGTCACGGGAGGCAAGCTTCCCTTTCTCTATCCCTCTGCTTGCACGGCGAGAGGTTGAAGACGACCGACGTGGCGCATCCACGCCGTTCCTCCAAGCGTTATCGTTCAAACCCGTGCGTCGGATGGTCGCAGCCTCGTGGCCGTCCGATCTTCTTAAACACCACAGTCCTCATCCGTTCGATCACCCCATACCGCTTCGCCCGCCCTTCTCTATTCTCAGCCGTCCGATCTTCATAACCCCAGTAGATCGGGACCGCCCGGCCCCGCGCCATCTCCACCGGACGCCTGGCCACGCGTCGACCATCCGCCGGGAAGGCGGCGCGCGTGGTGGGGCACACAAGATGGGTCATGGCGGCCTTCGGCCTTGGCCGCACCGCAGACAGCGATGCCAAGACGCACTATGTTGGGTGGTAAGATCGCTTCATTCCGATTTTCGAGATTTATTCTTTTCCAAAATCCGTAAAGTCTAAATAAATCCTAGAAAATCACAGAAAATCCCAAAAATTCCCAAATTTCACCACTTTGCTCCTTTCATTATCCTGAACCCAGTGGTGAACTCCAATTTCCAAAATTCTCCTCCAGCAAAATCTAAAAATTCCAAGAACCCTTTCATTTGATATTTTATGCAATTTTATTTCTTTTAATTCTTTTATAGATTATTTTCCTTGCTTGATTATTCTCAAGCTAGGATTTATTTGTCTTTTGTGTTTGCGCTAGTTTCGAGATCCGGAAGCTCAAGTGCAATCTCGGGATCCGAGCGTCGACGCTCGAGCTCGCCGAGATCGTTCCAGTTCACTCAAGTCGCAAAACCTTGATCATGTTGAACCTCATGCTTTACATATTATGTTATTATGCTATTTGCATTATGCTAGTTGTGAAATGCTAGTTTAAAGTAAAGTAAAAATGTTTAGAATGACATGTGATATAGATATGTCCTACCACCGAAAAATGCCATGTCCAATTTATAGCCATGCCTTGTAACCCTAGAAATATATATATCTGTTAATCTAGATAACTATAGGTTACTACTATCATGCAAAGTCTTACACTAATAAGGTTGTGATTGCGGTAGTTAGACTTGAAAACCCGACCCTAGGGTGGGGTGGTATGGGACACCGCATCCTAGGGGCGAGAGTGTCGGTGTCTTGGAAAGGGTAAGAGCGTTGTGGGAAACCATGGTCGGTCTTCGCCCACCGCTTACCCTAGGTTGTGGTCGTGGACACGGAGAGGTTGCGGGCCATGTGAAAATATAAGGATGAAACCCCTTATCTTGAGCAACTGTCATAGCAATCGCTCAACCACAGGAGTTGACTTGTCAACACTGGTTTAGTAGCTGCTCAACTCGATTGAAACTCTACAGGCGTTGAGGAGTCAGGAGGTTGAGTAGTTGGATTAGGTGGGCCGTGCTGCGGACACCTAATAACGGTAGGGTTCACTCGAAGCGGACGGGAGTTTCCATGTGCCAGACCCGAGTGAATTCTACCGGTAGAGCCTACATAAAGATTTGAGCGTTGAAACGACCGGCTTTCTTAACTCGTCGCGGAGTTAAGAGATCGTGTGGGTAAAGTTGAGCAAACTCTGCGAGTCAAATGAATGGTATTCGGATCTGCGTGCTCCGGTTAATGGAGTCGTGTCACGTGGGTGATCCCATCAGCAAAGCTTAAGTAGTTTTCTGAATATTTTAATCTGGTTAGATGGTTAATTAACTCTTCATGAAAACCCCTGTTGATTAAGGAGTAGTTTTATCAGTGAGTTTTACGAAAAGGTTTGCAAATAAAACTGCATCCACTCAAGGATAATAAACCCAGTATACTACATTCCTTTGTTAATCCGTGCATATAGTAAAGTAGGGTTCCTTTGCGGTTTGCTGAGCCGGATGTTGGCTCACGGCTTGCTAAATAAATTCTTTAGAAGATCAAGACGAAGGTGAAGGTCTCCCCGTTGAGGAAGTCCCTGAGGGCCTCTTCTTCGACGAGGATCCGTGGCTGTAGGTCTTCGCCGCGCTCAAGCGGATTCTGGAGCTTTTGTAATGTGATTATACTTTGGGCTTGCACGCCCCGCTGTAAAAACTCTGGATGTTAATCCATATGTAAAATATATGCTGGTCTTTTGTTGTAAGCGTGCGATGGTATACTCTTGCGCGACACTCCATAACTGTTCATGCGTGAATAGTTGCGGATTGCCGTGTCCGTACACGCCCTCGGAAACGGGGGCGTTACAAGAAGTGGTATCAGAGCAGGCTCTTTGACCGTAGGTTAAGACCTAAGGCAGCCTAGGAAGCGATTTTATCGCAAAACCTAATTTAAAGACATAAAAAGGGTTTATGAAAAATATAAGTACTACTGCTGTCTTTACCTCTCTTGTTGCTACCTTATCTGTCTTAGTTTACTTCTGCTTAAGTTTTGATTTATGCAAATATTTACTGCTTCACTTGTCTAACTTCAAAATTTTCGTTTCCGGCAGATGGTGCACCACATCTTTTCCCGCCCCGACCGTATGGACGGTTGGGCCCAAGAAGTGTGGGAGATGCGGAAGCATCTTGGAGCGAGAGGCAACTTGATCCAAAGTTCCATCTTCAGGGCAGTTTCGCCAGACCGCCTACGAGTACGAGGCTTGGGTGGTTCTCGATCCGTTGCTGTCCGCCTGCAGCGAAGCGGAGGTTCACCGCCTGTCGGGTGAACGCGACGGCTGCTCGTGATGTGGCTCAGAAGGCCGCACTCTACCTCAGAGACTACTACCACCAGGAGCTAGCAGGGACGCCTTTGACCTGGTGCAGCGTCCGCACTTTGGGACTTTAGTCCCAGGTTCGGTGAGGATGACGATCTCACTTTGGCGGGCATCGCCACCCTTATGACGCTGCAGGTCGTCCGCCACGACGGAGCGGTCAGTGAGGCGAGTTCTCTGAAGGCGGCTTTGGGACGCCTGTGAGGAGGTTCGGCGCCTCGGAGTCCCTTCTTCGCTTTGAGGCCTGGGAGGCGCAGAGGTCTCGAGATAGTGCAGAGTCGCCCGGCCCATTCCTCCTGCTTCAAGGCAGTCTAGGCCCAGCGCCGGATGATCTGCGCGCAAGATCTGCGTGCTCGGTTCCGCCCATGACCCGCTTGGCCCTCCCAGCGCCTGAGGATATGGAGGAGTAGACGCTGACCGCTAGCGTAGCCCGACCTTTTGTTTTAGTAGCAGTACTTTTGTATTGTAATGCAAGTGTAACCATGAACCCTAAGTGGTCTGTGTACCACCTGCATATTGTAAAATTATGTTCATTAATCTTTATGTTGTTTGCTTAATTATCAGTATTTCCGTCTGTGTTCAAAGCTTTCTCCTGTCCCCTTCGCTCTTGTTCTTACCTTTTTCGTCCTATACTTACCTTGAAAAATTGAAACTTACTTATCTACTCTTGGTTGCCAAGATCGCCGCAAAGCTAATTCCCGATTCCCAATTGGCGATGGATCCGACACGGCAGACGGACGGACCGGTGGGCGGTGCACCGCCACGATCAGCGACGCTAGCCAAGATAATAACAATGTTAGAGCAA
This sequence comes from Bonia amplexicaulis, assembly GCA_036346245.1. Taxonomy (NCBI): domain Eukaryota; kingdom Viridiplantae; phylum Streptophyta; class Magnoliopsida; order Poales; family Poaceae; genus Bonia; species Bonia amplexicaulis. The sequence continues at coordinate 39,050,764 of CM070736.1, read as the reverse complement.
ACCGCCAAGAAGGAGAATGAACATCATCTGCGAGTGCTTGATCGAGAAGCCTGTATGCTTGAGCAGATAGCAGCTAGATCTCCAGGCTTCCAGGGTGGAGGCAATATCCCTCGGGATGGTGCACCAGTTTCCTCCCGATGGGCGACTTCACGAAAACCCGATCACGACCTTTACCACCTCGGTGATCCCCAGTGGTGAGGACCGGTTGGTGGATGTGGAGAAAGCTTGAGACCGTGCAAAGGCGACGACAAAGAGAAGGTGCTTTATGCATCCCACCGGTTGCGGTCTTCTGCGCAACATGGTGGATCAACTACCAGCGTACCCAGAGAGACCGAGAGATTGATTGGGAAGAATTCTCCAAGGCTTTCCGCAAAGCCCATATTCCTGATGGCATTATGGAGGCGAAGCGCCGAGAATTTTTGGCACTCAAGCAAGGAGGTCGCACCATTATGGAATACCTACACCAGTTCAACCATCTTTCCCGATTCGCCCCAGAAGATGTGGATAAAGAAGAGAAGAAAATGAGCAGATTGTGGTTGGGATCGCATGATCCCCGAAATTCCACATTTCACTATCAAATTCCAAGACACGAATGACATGGTGGATAGCCTCATCACCTCGTAAGAAGCCCGTAGTGAGATGGAGGATTACGAGCGTAAAGCAACGCACAAATCACAGTCCTCCTCCCACGAGCCGCCAAGCAAGACTATGGGGTCGTCGTCTTTTCGATCCCAACCTCCTCGGCGGTATGTGATGTCAGCCAAGAGTCGTCCAGACAGTCCCAAAGAATACAACTCCCTTCACCTTTGGCAATCGGATGCCCCACTTGTGGAGGAAACCACCTATAGCGGTGTCTCGCGGATCCAATGCTTGCTTCCACTGTGGCGAAATAGGGCACTCTGAGATTAGTGTCCCAGAAGAACTTGCCCTCCGTCTTGCAAAGCTTCAAGTACAGAATCAGCAGCAGGAGTCAAAATCACAAGCAGCCCCAAGACCCCAAAGGAGGATACTTGCGGATCAAGGCGTGGGACCGCAATCACCGCGGAACGGCGAATTTCACCTCTGAGGCAGGGCAGAGGCCGTGCAGCCTACATTTTATGCAAGGGTGAATCACGTGTCGTGAGAAGATGCACCGGAGCCGCCGATATTATTGCTTGTATGTTCCCAATCAACTCCATACCGCATTGATTTTATTTGACCACGAGCAACACATTCATTTATCTCAAGAGTTTTGTCCTCAAAAATCAGTTACCCTCAGTTTCTTTGCCAAGACCTTATGTGGTTGAAACCCCAGGGGTTAGAATGGAGTCCCACGGTGGGTGTGTTGGACTCAGTATAAACATCCAAGGGGTAGAATTTAAAGCAGACTTGTTGCAATTAGATATGTCAGGATTAGATGCCATTTTGGGCATGAACTGGCTAGCTAAAAACAAAGGCAAGGTAGACTGTGAAGACAAAACAGTATCTTTGGTCAATTCTGAAGATCAGAAAGTGGTGATAAAAACAGACCGAGAAGTGCTGAAAAGTGCGAGAAGTCGTATGATCAACATGTTGACAGTCACCCCTGAGCAAGTGTCAGTGGTACAAGAGTACCCAGATGTATTTCCAAAGGAATTGCCAGGCAGACCCCCTGACAGGCAGGTAGAGCTTGCTATAGAATTGGTTCCAGGCACAAAACCAATCGCCAAGCACCAATACCGGATGTCAGCCAGTGAGTTAAACGAACTCAAGAAACAGCTAGATGAGCTGCAAGAGAAAGAATTCATAAGACCAAGTGTTTCACCTTGGTCGGCCCCAGTTCTATTTGTGAAGAAGAAGAATGGAGAATTAAGAATGTGTGTAGATTACAGAGGTTTGAATGCTGTCACCATCAAGAACAAGTACCCACTGCCTAGAATTGATGATTTGTTTGATCAACTCAAGGGTGCCAAAATATTCTCCAAGATCGACTTGCGCTCAGGTTATCATCAACTCAAGATTCGAGAGCAAGATCGAGAAAAGACAGCCTTCATCACCCGATATGGACTATACGAGTTCACGGTCGTGCCCTTTGGTTTAACCAATGCACCGGCTTATTTCATGAATCTTATGAATCTGGTGCATATGGACCAATTGGACCGATTCGTGATAGTCTTTATCGATGATATTCTGATATATTCAAAGAGTGAAGAAGAGCATAAAGAGCATTTGCACATGGCGTTGACCAGATTGAGAGAGCACCAGTTGTACGCCAAGTTCGACAAATGCAGTTTCTGGCTAAAAGAAGTGGCTTTCTTGGGTCACATTATATCTGAAGATGGTGTCAAAGTTGACCCAGAAAAGATTGCCTTATTATGGAATGGCAATGACCCAAGACGATAATGAAATAAGGAGCTTCCTTGGATTGGCGGGCTATTATCGCCGATTCATAGAAGGATTCTCAAAATTTCTCGTCCACTTACTCAATCTGGCGAAGAAAGACAAGCCTTTGTCAGGATGATGCATGCGAAGAGAACTTTCGATTCTCAAGACCAAACTAACAACGACACCAGTGCTGATTCTGCCAAACCCAGAGAAAGAATTTCAAGTCTATTGTGATGCCTCAAAACAGGGACTGGGATGTGTACTCATGCAAGACAGAAAAGTGGTCGCTTATGCCTCAAGACAGTTGAAGCCCCACGAAGAAAATTATCCCACACACGATTTAGAGCTAGCAGCTGTGGTGCATGCCCTCAAAATTTGGAGGCACTACCTGCTAGGAAATCGATGTGAGATATTCTCAGATCACAAGAGTTTAAAGTACCTCTTCACACGACCCGAGTTGAATATGAGGCAACGAAGATGGTGGGCGATTAAAGATTATGATGTTGATCTTCAATATCGTCCCGGCAAGGCCAATGTGGTTGCCGATGCCCTCAGTCGAAAGGTTCGACAAGACAAGCCAACCACCGCAGAATATCCACGAGTGCGTAAAGATATCTGCGGTCGAATTTGGTGATCATCGAACAAGGCGACTGACAAAGACTAGAACTTGATACCGCTTGATGCACTGATTAAGGCAGGCCAAGATGAGGATGAAGAGATTCAAAAACTGAAAAAGAAGGCTCAAGAAGAAGTTTCATCGGAGTATGCAATAGACGAACAAGGGATCCTTACTTTCCGTGGTCGCTATTGCATACCCAACAAAAAGGAGTTGAGAGAATTGATTCTGTCCGAAGCTCATTCTTCTCAATTCTCGATCCATCCAGGAGGCACAAAAATGTATCAAGACTTGAAGAAAAAGTATTGGTGGAACCAGATGAAGAAAGAAGTGGCAGAATATGTAGCCAAATGTGACATCTGCCAGCAGATCAAAATTGACCACCAGAAACCCTCAGGATTGCTACAGCCTCTACCGATTCCCGAATGGAAATGGGATAGTATCGGCATGGACTTCATTACTGGACTTCCCAATACTCGTGAGGGATATGATGCTATCTGGGTCATAGTTGATAGACTGACCAAGGTGGCTCACTTCCTCCCGATCAAGCAAACATATGGGAAGGATAAACTCGCCGAACTATATTTGACACGAATTGTGACACTCCATGGGGTGCCCAAGAAAATTGTGTCAGATAGAGGAGCCCAGTTCACATCCAAGTTCTGGGAAAAGCTACATGAAGCAATGAGCATCGACCTCAATTTCATTCGAAGATATCACCCAGAGCATGATGGGCGATGTGGAAAGAACAAATCAGATTTTAGAGGACATGTTGAGAGCTTGCACTATTGTGTACGGAGCAGCATGGAATACTTGCCTGCCATTCGCTCAATTCTCGTACAACAATAGCTATCAAGCCAGCATCCAGATGGCCCCATTTGAAGCACTTTATGGCAGAAAATGCAGAACCCCTCTGAATTGGTCGGAAACAGGGGAACGACCCCTCATCGGACCCCAAATTGCTCAAGATGCCGAAGCACATATCAAAATCATCAGAGACAGACTGAAGATTGCCCAAGACCGACAGAAGAGCTATGCAGATAACCGCAGAAAAGACCTAAGCTTTGAAGTTGGAGATTTTGTGTATATCAAAGTCACCCCTTTCAAGATCGTTAAAAGATTTCAAGTCAAAGGCAAATTGGCCCCGAGATATGTGGGACCGTTTCAAATTATCAGAAGAATTGGAGAAGTAGCTTATCAAGTACAGCTACCGCCCAATTTATCCAGAATCCACAATGTGTTCCACATATCCCAACTCCGAAAATGTCTACGCCAGCCTACAGATGAAGTGCCCCTGTCAGACGTCGAACTGCAAGATGACTGGACCTACCCTGAAGAACCTTTGCAAATACTTGAAACGTCAGAGAGGCAGCTCGAAACAGAATGTCGATTTTGCGAGTGCGGTGGAGGAATCACACGCCGACGAGGCCACTTGGGAACGAGAATCGGTTTGCGTGAGATTTTCCCAACTTACTCCTCAGGCCAAGTTAATCTCGGGTCGAGATTCTTTTAAGGGGTAGGTTGAAAGACCCCAAAATTTCAAACCAAATTTTTCTGGATTTTCCTGAATTTTGGTGAATTTTGAAAACTTTCCCAATTGGAAATTCTCCCGAGTGCGCTTTCCTTTCGCCTCCGCCTCCCTCTCCGTTGGCGCCTCCTCCTCTTTCGCCTCCCTCCCGGTCGCCGCCTCCCTTTCCGCTTTCTCCCTCCCCGCGCGCCCGCTCTCTCTCTCAGCGCGCCTTCCCGCCTTCTCCCACCTCACTGCGTGCCCGCCCGCCCGCACCGCCGCCCCGCCGGACAGCTCGCACACCCCAGCCTCATGGTCCGAAGGAAGCCTCGCCCGCGCCACGCGTCGCCGCCTCCTTCCCGTGGACCCCACCGCCGGCCGTTTTCCCCCTCCCGCGACGCCCGCCCATGCCGCCACCACGCCCACTCCCACCGCCATTACTCCCTGAGACGGTCGTCACCCTGCGCGAGAAGACCCCCACGGCTCCCATCACCTCCGGTTGACTCCCCACGTGCGCCCGAGCCTTCTCCTCCACGCCTTCCCCCTCTTCTCCCCGGGGTATAAAACCCCCTCACTGCCGCCCCACTTCTCCTTTGCTTCCCGAACTCCCCGACCACCTCCATTCGCCTCCCACCACTCCCCAGAACCTCCTCGAGTAGCCGATTGAGCTCCCTTAGCCCCTAGCTCCACCGCCGCCTCTCCCTGTGCCGGTGACCCCCGTGGACTGATCTTCCTCCCCTCTCCCTCATTCTTCAATTCCTTGCTCCCAGAGCACCACTGCTACTCCCTAATCACAATGCTGCTCTCCCCTGACCAGGTGATCGCCTGTGGAGCTCCGGACCAAGCTCACCGCCGGCAAGCACCTCTCCGTGGCCGGCTCACCCGGGACCTCCGAGCTTCGACCACCGCCACCAATGTGAGCCCCAGGACCCACTGACCATAAATCCACCGCCGATTTGGCCTGATCGCCGCCGGTGACCCTCCTCCACCGCCGAGAAGCTATTTCTCCCCTTCGGCCTCCTGCTTTCCCTAGTGATCCTCCGGCTTTCCAAAGGCCCGAAATGGGTTCCCCACGTCGAGACCTACCCGGTGGTGCCCTCCCCGGCCACCGGGGACCTCGCCGTCGCCGGAGAGCCGAAGCTTCCCCTTTCTCTATCCCTCTGCCGCGCGCGCCGGCGAGAGGTTGAAGACGACCGACGTGGCCGCATCCACGCCGTTCCTCCAAGCGTTATCGTTCAAACCCGTGCGTCGGATGGTCGCAGCCTCGTGGCCGTCCGATCTTCTTAAACACCACAGTCCTCATCCGTTCGATCACCCCATACCGCCGCCCGCCTTCTCTATTCTCACCGTCCGATCTTCATAACCCGATGGATCGGGACCGCCCGACCCAGCGCCATCTCCACCGGACGCTGGCCACGCGTCGGCCATCCGCCGGGAAGGCGCGTGCGTGCGTGGGGCACACAGATGGGCATGGGCCTTCTTGCGCGCATGGCAAGCCAAATGCCGAGCCAGCATTGTTGCGGTGGGCCGCCCAAGATCTTTATTCATTCCGATTTTCCTGGATTTATTCTTTTCCAAAAATCCAGAAAGTCTAAATAAATCCTAGAAAATCACAGAAAATCCCAAAAATTCCCAAATTTCACCACTTTGCTCCTTTCATTATCCTCGAACCCGATGGTGAACTCCAATTTCCAAAATTCTCCTCCAGCAAAATCTAAAAATTCCAAGAACCCTTTCATTTGATATTTTATGCAATTTTATTTCTTTTTAATTCTTTTTATAGATTATTTTCCCTTGCTTGATTATTCTCAAGCTAGGATTTATTTGTCTTTTGTGTTTGCGCTAGTTTCGGAGATCCCGGAAGCTCAAGTGCAATCTCAGGATCCAGAAGCGTCGACGTTCGAGCTCGCCGAGATCGTTCCAGTTCACGGCAAGTCGCAAAACCTTGATCATGTTGAACCCCATGCTTTACATATTATGTTATTATGCTATTTGCATTATGCTAGTTGTGAAATGCTAGTTTAAAGTAAAGTAAAAATGTTTAGAATGACATGTGATATAGATATGTCCTACCACCGAAAAATGCCATGTCCAATTTATAGCCATGCCTTGTAACCCTAGAAATATATATATCTGTTAATCTAGATAACTATAGGTTACTACTATCATGCAAAGTCTTACACTAATAAGGTTGTGACTGCGGGCCGTTAGACTTGAAAACCCGACCCTAGGGTGGGGTGGTATGGGACACCGCATCCTAGGGCGGAGAGTGTCGGTGTGCTGGAAAGGGTAAGAGCGTTGTGGGAAACCGCGGGTCGGTCTTCGCCCACCGTTTACCCTAGGTTGTGGTCGCGGACCTGGAGAGGTTGCGGGCCATGTGAAAATATAAGGACTGAAACCCCTTATGCTGAGCAACTGTCATAGCAATCGCTCAACCACAGGAGTTGACTTGTCAACACTGGTTTAGTAGCTGCTCAACTCGATTGAAACTCTGAGCGTTGAGGAGTCGAGGTTGAGTAGTTGGATTAGGTGGGCCGTGCTGCGGACACCTAATAACGGTAGGGTTCACTCGAAGCGGACGGGAGTTTCCATGTGCCAGACCCGAGTGAATTCTACCGGGTAGAGCCTACATAAAGATTTGAGCAGTGAAACGACCTGGCTTTCTTAACTCGTCGCGGAGTTAAGAGATCGTGTGGTAAAGTTGAGCAAACTCTGCAGAGTCAAATGAATGGTATTCGGATACGCCGTGCTCCCGGTTAATGGAGCTGTGTCACGTGGGTGATCCCATCAGCAAAGCTTAAGTAGTTTTCTGAATATTTTAATCTGGTTAGATGGTTAATTAACTCTTCATGAAAACCCACATTGATTAAGGAGTAGTTTTATCGGTGAGTTTTACGAAAAGGTTTGCAAATAAAACTGCATCCACTCAAGGATAATAAACCCAGTATACTACATTCCTTTGTTAATCCGTGCATATAGTAAAGTATGGTTCCTTTGCGGTTTGCTGAGCCGGATGTTGGCTCACGGCTTGCTAAATAAATTCTTTAGAAGATCAAGACGAAGGTGAAGGTCTCCCCGTTGAGGAAGTCCCTGAGGGCCTCTTCTTCGACGAGGATCCGTGGCTGTAGGTCTTCGCCGCGCTCAAGCGGATTCTGGAGCTTTTGTAATGTGATTATACTTTGGGCTTGCACGCCCCGCTGTAAAAACTCTGGATGTTAATCCATATGTAAAATATATGCTGGTCTTTTGTTGTAAGCGTGCGATGGTATACTCTTGCGCGACACTCCATAACTGTTCATGCGTGAATAGTTGCGGATTGCCGTGTCCGTACACGCCCTCGGAAACGGGGGCGTTACAAGCAATGCTTTCTTGGGCCTTTCCCTAAGGCCAGGACAGCGGTATATATATTCATATGGGGAGTATTTTACAATCGTGTCCTTACACCTGAGCATCCCTCTTAAGGGCATTTATATCATTATACATGTCTCATTCTAGGCTTTACAACCTTCTAACAGGCCGGCTGGGCTTGTGTGGGCCACCCCTACAACATACATAATATTGCTTTCCTGCACACAAAAATAGGCTCAACTATCAAAAAAAATAGGAATGTATTCGTGCTCCATGTGATTTTTCTGGCCTTGAGAGTACTCAAATTTTGATTGATCCAATTTGCGTCGTGATTCGTGCTTCACATGGCTCTGATAAACCGGCGGCGGGACTCCAGCGAGGTTAGGATTAGGGTTAACCTATGCCTGCGGTATAGGGGGGACCGACGGTGGTGCCACTGCAACCGCGGGTCAGAGGAGGGCGATGGAGGTCAGTGGCGGCACCATCCTCAAGTGATTAGTAGGCAGTGGGAGGTAATGGTGGATCTAGCTGCGGTAGCCGTGGGAGAGGAGGAAGGGTGGCGGGAAAGCTCACTTGAGAGGACGAAGGAAGGCGCAAGGGAGGGAGCTCGATATGGCGGGGAGAAGGCGGCATGGGAAGGAGTTGGGAGCTGCAGCGGGCTCGCCACAGATGCAACACTGGGGACGATGACGACGTGGCACAACGGTAGGTGGTGGCGCGGGCATCTACGACAACCAAGGGCAGACCCAAGATAAAAATTGAGTGGGGGCACAAATGATTTTGGGCTTAGATTTTGGCTTTTTTGGGCTAATTCTATTTCTAGGCCTAATAGGAGCATTTTTGTTGTGTCAGTGGGGCACAAATGATGAAATTTTAATCGATATAGACGTGAGCTAAAAATTGAGTGGGGTCATGTCCCCACTGGGTCCGCCCCTGGCGGCGATGGCGGTTAGGTGGCGGCGGCTAGGGTTTAGAGGGAGGGAGGAGGAGAAGGGAATTTATATGGATCGGAGAATGAATGAGATCCTTTAGGTCTAAATCAGGGAAATTTTTATTAGTAGATAATTAGACGAAAACCGGTTTTATCGATTTGCATGAATTTTGTTAAATCTAGAAGAATTTTTTGCCGAAATTGTTTCAAAAAATTTGGCTAATATTTTCAACCAATTTTCAGCCAAAAACTGGGCATTTTTTAAAATTCAAAATTTGGCCCGAAATCCTCAAAAAAGATTTGATTTTCGGTCCTATCGGCTCCTCCCAATTAAAATCTAAAACCGACTTTTTAAACCCTGATCTAAATTCAATGACTTAAAATTTAGGTAACTGTAACAAAAACAAACACTCACTTTCCTCTTGACACCACCTTAATTTATGGGCAATGCAACCGAAGCTTCAGGAAAGTGCTACTAATATTCTTTTCTGGATGGATCGGTGCACTAATGAGTCATCCATCTGTTTCCGGCGAGGGTACCCTGCCAGGGAAGGGAAAACGATGAGGACCGTACGCGTTTACCCGGTGAGCGCCAGAAACGGCTCCAACTTATCTTGTCGTCAACGTCGCCACTTGGGCAAATACACACACAAAACAACAGTCTCGCCTCTCCATCCGCCTAGCCACCCGAGGGATTCAGGAAAGCCGAGTTTACTGACGACTGACGCACGCGCGTACGGGCCAGAAAACAAGGGTGTGTTTGGTTAGTGTGCAAATTTTTTTCGCCAAAATTTAATTAGTCCCAACAATTTACCACTTATTTACATGGTTGCTAAATTATTTGACAAGTCTATAGCTCTATGGTGATTCTCTGAGTACTTTTTTTTTATGCCAAGCTTGGCCAAATTGTGTGCAACCAAAACCCAAATTTTAGTTAGGGCTGATTTGGACACCAACAAAATTTACCCCAAATCTTACATGCGGCCTACGCTATGAGAGATTGAAAGGATAGGACTAACGCAGCGCCGCCGCCAAAATGCAATAGTGCCATGCCGCGAAATGCAACGGTGGATCGGTATAGCAGCAGAGGAGTAAATGATGTCTTTAATTTTTTTTAAGTATTCAATGATTCTTCACTCCAATAGCTATGAGAACTATGAAGATCAAGAAGCCAAAATTCTGAACAATTGCACTGTTACAGTAAATTCGGTTCGGTGAACAATAAAAAAAATATTACTTCAAATAAAAAATCTATAAACTTTTGATTCGTAGATCTAAAAAACTTGAAACTTGAATTAAGACTAGATCATGACCTTAAGAACCTATTCCAACCAAAAATCTTGAAAGAACTCATAGCATTGGGATCTTTTGGCTCGTGAAGCTCTGCTGCACCAAACCTAAAAATAAGTTAACTCTCAAATCAAAACTTTAAATCACTTAAATTTTGGTATACACCTTCTTTAGAATGCCAGGAATGTATTACAATCAATGATCAAGAAAATAGTTGCCACAATTCTGATATTTTTCCGTTTGAACGAAGATTGCACAAAAACGAGTTAGAAACCAAAAACAATGAATATGACATTCTTATAAGTGGATAATGACCCAGATGACTTAGATGTATTCCCACATATCATAGCAAACTAGAATACTAAAAAATTGAGGTCGGAACAACTATATCAAGAAATCACTCAGAGAGACCAAAAAAAAGCAAAAACCAAGTTTCTTCATGAACTTGCCATGAAAGTGTCTAGATGGGTAGAGATTGGTTTCTACAGGTTATCTTCATCTCTTACACGTATTTGGTGCAAGGTCAAGAAGGGGAGGAAGGAGGAAAAGTCAACTAAATCTAGAGCAAATCAATCAACATAAGTGAGATTAATGGAGATAAATAAAGATTGATGTATTTCTATTTTAGGATAAAGGTTTTATAGCTACTCTACTTAGAGGACAAGAGAGCACACAACAACACTCAAATTTTTGTAAACCCTAACTCTAAAACTCATGAACACTTAGTTTCAAGAGAGGATGATTGGATGGTTAACCATAAGTCTTAGTTTGGCTCAGCTCATTCAGGAAACAAGCTAAAAGCCTAGCTCGACTTGGCTCGTTTTCTGGCTCGAATCAGCTCGCGAGCTGCACAAGCTCCCGGTGCATCCCCACCGAAAACAACATCAAATACATCCCTCTTCTCCAACCTCACCTCCCTCCTCCACCACCACTGTCAGACCCGGATTTTGCAATCCAGAATCTTCGTGCCTTCTCGCATTATTCCACGGATCGATAGATAATGCACACAGATACATTGCTGAATCATTTCATACATCGCGGAGTTCACAATAAGCCATAATATTATTACATTGCAAAGGTGAAGTTAGGCCTTCACAAAGGCGCGATTATTCTGATGAGGGCCAAACAGGCCAAATATTTACATTACAAAAGTCTAGCAGCGGAAGAGATACAAAGTAGGCCTTTAAACCACAAGCAAAGACTGAGGGCAAAAGTGGTCATACAAATATTCTAGGGCTCTAGAATATCTGGATGAAACCACACCTTAGTCTAGATGCCTAAGGTTCTAAGCGCGGATTATTCGTCCTAATTCCCGGCGTGGTCTTCTCCATCTGCAGCAGTGCTTCCTCGTGGCGTCACGGATCTTGAGCTCCCGAATCGGATTGTTGGTTTTGCGAGAGTGAGCACACTAACCACCGTGCTCAGCAAGTCAACACACAGAATGCAGTAGGTAGTATGCAAGGCTTTCAACAAAGGAAGGCTCAGGTTATTTTGTTTGCTAAAATGTGCTTTTTGAATTATAATATTTAAAACTCCCTATGACCTAGCCAGTTGGACTTTAAACATGATACTCAATGACATGTACATTTATTTCTATCGAATCAGAGACCATCCACCATTTACATGGTCTCTGCTTCTCATACCATACCTTCAGCGTATAGTCGCTTACATTACCACTGGGACGACACCCAGGACAATTCAAATAAGGGCCTTTCTCTGCCCTCCACTTTTCCAATCCCACCTTTTCAAAGTTTTTGAAACAGAACTATATCAAGTTAAGTTCCCATGTCCGCCCATGATCGTGGGCACGGCTATTCGAATAGTTTTTTTTACTCTGCAGAGTGTGTACACTTTACCCACATGAGATAGATCTGCTCATTGCCCCACACGGTTCCTTAGCCATGCGGTTGAGTAGACTATCACAGAGCTTTTACGATGCATTTTCCTAGCAGAGTTACGACCGCTAAGGTTTCCACTTCCTCCGGGTACGACCACCCTTCCAGAAGCCTCCTCTTGCGCCATCACGTCGGAGGATGTGGCCATCCTCTACCCTTGTGTTCACACCGACGCAACTCTTACTAAGTCAATGCAAATTAGTTGGCCCTGCCTACACTTTGCCAGCATGTGGTTGCACATGTTATATCGTGGGAGGTCATCACAAGATTCAGTCCTTAATGGCTATCTGGGCGGTTCTACCACAATCCCCTTGTGCTATCACGGCACCACTTTATCACAAATCTGTGCTATCACGGCACCATTCAACACGCACACCCTTCAACCACCCGCCCAGATAATTAAGCATGTAGGATTCTTTCGGACGAAAAGTACACTTATACCAACATAAACCAGTCATCATCACAATGACTGCCCAACACTGTTTTCTTTAGTTTACAAGATATGCTAGGGTGCTCTTACACCCTTGTTTATCTAAACAACTTTAAGCATGCATTTATAATTATAGACTTAGTTTCAAAAGAGTTGTAGCATTATTACGTTTACTAGGGTGACAAGGATCACATAGCCAAAAGTATTGCAAGGGATATATACTAAACCAGGAGATCATGGACATATATCTAAAATCTGAAATTGACATGTATAGCAACATAAATATAAGCATGCAAATTATAATACTTGAACCAAAATACTTTATTGAAAACATAGGCTCAAAATGATCAAAGTATTGACTCGCCTTGGATGCAAGGGTCAGGGTTCGGGGTGTTGGAGTCTACGGCAGCGACAGCTTCCTCTTCTTGGGCCTCGAAAGCTACGTTTTATATGCACGAAAATTTAGATAAAAATCATCACAATAATCAAATAACACAATAAAATTTGAACAAGCTTCAAAAATATTGGTTCTGGTTCCATTAGGTAGCCCTTGATTTTAGATGAATTTAGAAATTGGTTTCACTAAATTTGGAGCTAAAATGAACAAGTTATGTACATTTGAATACTTTCGGTTTGAATAAATCCTAAAATAACAAACTCGACATGTGGGACCCATCGCCCGGTGACCGGGCTTCATGCGGCGCCGACACGGGGCCCAGCGCAGGGGGCCTCATGCGCCTTGCCAAGACCGCCTCGACAAAGTGGGGCCCTACTGTCACCGCCAGCATACTGTGATCGGCGATAGATGGGGCCCACTGTCGGCGTCGGTTTTTAAAGAAATGGCTCACCTCAAGGCTGCGTGAGCGGGGCTCGAACGCCGAGGGAGCCAGGGGAAAGAGGGTCACGCCGCTAGCCACTATGAGCGCATCTCAACCCATAAGGGTTGAGATTACCTGAGGTAGCTCGGCGGGCGGGCGGGGCAGAGGAGGCCGGAGGCCGAGGGAGGCGGTGGTCGTCGCCGGCGAGGGAGGTCCGACGATGTTTGGGGGATTGCCAAAACGCGTTCTTGCACCGTGGTGAAGCTTCCGCCGAGTCGGGAGGGTCGGGGATCGCCGGAGAAGGGTCGTCGTCGTCGGCGGCGGCGGCTCGGGGAGGTTCACGGCGCCGGCGAGCTACGGTCGTCGGCGAGCTCGGGAGATCTTGGAAATGCTTGGCGACGGTCGGGAGGTGGTGTTGGAGCAAGGAATCGAGCTCCCACAGCTAGGATCGGTGTAATCGCCGCGGGGGCCGGCCATGGGGGGGAAGAAGGAGGATCGCCGACCTGGGTGGGCTGAGGCGATCAGCGGTGGAAGAATGGGGAAGCACGGCGATTCTTTTGAGACGACCCACGGGCTTTATAGCCGACCGGAGCGGGCGGCCACGGCGGACTGCCAGGACACAGGCGGGCTGCCGTCGGCGGTCTTGTCGGCCAGCGACCACGGCGGGGGTGTGGCGGGTCGTGGGCGGCGTCGTGGGGTCTTTTCCCCATAACGCCCCTCCATGGGTCTCCGCAAAGATGGGTCTTTACCTGCACGGCCGCGAGGGGTGTCCGGTCGTCTTGTGGAGGAGGAAGAAAGGGAAAAGCACTGACAGGGGGGGGCCGCCGCGAGAGAGAGGGCGGGAGAGGATCCGCGGGCGGCCGAGATGGCGTCCGGGTGGGACGTGGCGCCATCCGGACCGGACGCGTGTCGGCCGAGGAGAGAGGAGGCGGATCCGGGCGGCGTGGGCGGATCCATCCATCCCACGCGTCGACCGGGGGTTCTTGGGGTTTTATTTTTGATTTTGATTTTCCAGAAATGCTGGAGGACTTAATATAGCTCGGAAAAATATGAAATTACCACAAAAAATTCTAGAAAATTCACAGGAATTCCTAGAGGTATTCTTGGGTTTAAGAAAATCATTTCCCCACAAGGTGGTTGTTTCATTTAATATTCTTGGGCCCAAAACCGGTTCCTTTTCTTTTTCCTTTCTTTATTGTTCTCCTCTTTTCTTTTATAATTTTTATGATATTTCTATTTTGTGTACAATTATGCTCTTGGCACTTTTTTGACAAACTTATTTATGTTACTTTTGTAAATTTTTATTATGGATCATCTTTTCAGATTCAAATTCAAATTTAGAATTCCATATTAATAAAACATGTGGGTTCTTCTTTGAAGTTTCTCAGAAAAACATTTTTAGAACCCAACTCAACATAATGTATTACAGAATATTTCATAATATTTTATTATACAATTCTTCTTAGTTTTCAGGGTGTTACAACCACTCCCCTGCCGCCTCCTCCCCCCATGCCTTTGTCTTCCTCCTCCTCCCCGTCCCCGCCGCTCCCACTCCCGCCACAACCACCCCACCCCGCTCGTCCTCGTCGCCATCCGGCTGCACAGTGACTGCTGGGGCCTTCATCTACGCCGCCCTGCTCCCCATTGACGTTGTCAAGACCTACCTCCAGGCCAGCACGGCGTCCCGCGGCTCCTGGCAGGTCTTCCTCGACATCCTCCGCACTGACGGCCCACTCAGCACCCGCGAGCTCGCCAAGTAGTTGCTCTGCCCTACCTCCCCCCTTCCTCGTGCCCCCGCTCATTGGCGCCAGCGGCAACGTATCCTCCTCCGCAATCATGGTCCCCAAGGAGCTCATCACCCAGTGGGGGGAGCACACGGCGAGGGGGCACACAGCGGGGGAGGGGGCGCTCCTTGTCGGATTAGGAGAAGTAGTGCTCGACGACGTCGAGGAAGTGGTCGTTGTCGGCCACGGAGTAGCGGGGTCCTTTACCAGTAGCGCCCCCGTGTCCCGGAGGCTGGCGCTCACCTCTTGTAGAGTGCACACACCCCCACCTCCGCCGTCAGCGCCAGACCTCCAGCGATTTGCAGGTACGATGCAAGATCCACCATGGGGAGGTACGATGCAAGATCCACCACGGGGAAGTCCATGGGTAGGCATGCGGCACGATCGGTGGGGCGGGAGAGGAAGGGGATTGCCGGATCGGGGCGGGACGGGAGCCGAAGACGGAGAGGATGGGGAATGCCAATCGAGATCGGGATCATGGGAATGCCAGATCGAGATTAGGGGCATGGCTGACTTGTGCGGATAGATAGCGGACTGGAGGACTGCAGGCACAAGCCTCGAACTCGGCTCAAATTGTTTACGAGCTGAGAAAGTCGCTCGGCTTAGCTCAAAAATTCACGAGCCCGAGCCGACTCGTAAGTCTCGAGCTATTTTTCCAGCCCTATCTGACACCATCTCACAATGTACATGGTCTTAGAAATGTATGATGTTTTAGAAAAAGTGCAATCAAAATTTTTTAACGTCGACTACTTATATATAAAAAACTATTTAGATTGTTCAAATGAAAATGATATCGATCATTAAACTAGTTATGAAAATTATTTCCATAACATAATAATTTTATATTTTAATGAACTTATTCATGTAAAAAGTAGTAGTCAAAGTTGTTTGTTTAAGACCGCGACAATATCTAAAACGTCGTACATATATTTTTTAACAGAGAGATTAGATTAGTAGAATATACTGTAAAAATTCTCACACAAACAAAAACACTCTCCTCACAGCTCTGAAGTCTGAAACATTTACGGAGTCTGCACCCGAGAAGCCGTCGACAACCTCTGAACCCTCAACTGCTGTTATTGGAAGTCGTGGTCGTGGATGGGCTCATCCACTGGTACATGACGGTGTCAGGCGAGCCGTCCCTGCTCTTCTTCAGCAAGCCCATGTCATCCTTGACGCAACCAACCTTCTTCATCTTCTGAGCCTCTCTCAGCACGTCCAAGACCTCGCTGATCGGCGGTCTCGCGTCCTGCTCCGGCTGCAGGCACCGGAACGCCACCTCGGCGACGAGGTCGACCGTCCTCTTCGTCTCGCAGTCCGACCGGTAACGGAGCCGCGGGTCCACCAGCTGGTCGATCTCGTAGCATTGTATCATGTGCACGGCCATGTTGGCCAGGTTCACGTCGCCGCCGTTCCGGTTCATGTCCACCGCCGGCTTGGAGGAGATGAGCTCGACGAGCACGACGCCGAAGCTGTACACGTCGCTCTTGTCGGTCAGCTGGTAGCACTGGTGGTACATCGGGTCGACGTAACCCGGCGTGCCCTGCGGCGCCGTGGACACGTGCGTGGCGTCCGGCGGGAACAGCCGGGACAGCCCGAAGTCGGCCACCTTCACGTGGAACGCCTCGTCAAGGAGGATGTTGTTCGTTTTGACGTCGCGGTGGACGACCTGCGGCTCCAACGCGTGGAGGTAGTCGAGCGCGCTGGCCGTCTCGACGGCGATGCTGAGGCGGGTCGGCCACGCCAGGGGCTGCGCCGCCGCGCGGGCGCCGTGGAGGTGGTCGGCGAGCGTGCCGTTGGGGACGAACTCGTACACGAGGAGGAGGTCGCGGCAGCTGCTCTGCGAGGTGCAGCCGTAGAGCGTGACGAGGTTGGGGTGGCGCAGCCGTAGCTGCCGTAGGTCCACCTCGTTTTGGAACTGCTCCTTGCCCTTGTAGCTGTTCTTGTACAGCCGCTTCACGGCCACCACGCTCCCGTCGCGGAGAGTCCCTGTGAAACACAAACTTCTCTTGATCTGAACTGATCGAGCTCTGAACAAGCTACAATTTTTTGTGACTGTACCTTTGTACACTACCCCGAAGCCACCGACGCCGAGCTCCCGGGCGTCGCTGAAGCCGTCGGTGGCCTCGTCGAGCTCCTCGTAGGTGAAGATGTGGGTACCCGGCGAGTCGGCGAGACTGAACTCTTTCCTGAGCGATGCCAACGGCGTTCCTTCACGGATGAGCCGGTCCAATGATGCAGATTGTTTCCTCTTCCTTCGGTTGTACAACAGAATGCAGCAAATGCTCAGTATGGTCAGACATAGAACTGCCGTTGCGATTCCTGCTTGTGACGGATTACATACACCACAAGAACAAAAAAATGGGTGAGCTGTGACCATAACCAGGTTAGCTTGTCCTGATAGTAAAATTTCCATTTACCTGCTCCAATCTTGATTCCCGTATATTCTCTGTCTGCACGTGAAAAGCGCAGATTAATGGACGCGAATCAGAAGATGAGAACAGAACTTCTAACAGAATAAGAATCCCAGTGTTCTAATTATGCTAATTATTCTGCCGAAAATGATCTGAATAAGATATCTCTTGTTAAATGAAGACTGAGTAATTTAATATGAATCAAGACTGAGTAATTAATTATTGGACTAAGTAACCCAATATGGATTACATAGTTCTCTCACGACTTACTGATTATCAAGTCGAAATCGCCACATGAACCGGGCTGAGTAACTGACTATTAGGCTAAGTAACTCAACATAGGTTACATAGTTCTCCCATGACTTACTGATTATCAGAGGTAGATTGAAATTTCAAAGAGAGCTAAAACGAAATTGCCACGACAGCTCTTGGTAGATCTGATCTAAATGAGGTTAAGTCAAAAAACAATTACAAAGTTACCTATTTATACAAAAAAATCCTCTCCCTAAGTTACCCCTTGCAAATCAACGGTTGATCCTTTTATGCGAAGGTACCTAGGGTACCTTCAAGCATCAGAGAGAGTCTCTTGTTAAATTTATCTAGAAAAATATGTACATTAGTTGGCCGGATCAAGGTTAAAATGAGTAATTATTTTTTAGATTTATAAAAGTCAAGTACATTAATCCTCTGGACCACTCTTGTATGGTTGTACCTCTTCTTATTTTTCTTGTAGGTTTCAGACAACAGAGGCATATTTGTTTAAGTAGTAAGCAATGATCATTATGTCTTAATCTTTCTAAAACATTTTTAAAAATATTATACTATATAGTTTGCACGAATCACTATTGCTGAGTAGGTACTTTGTCAATAGGAGCACAACTTGTGATAGGAATAGATGGGAAATATTCAGTAACAGAAGTAGGGGAAACAGAGAGAACGATAACATAAACAGTGATATGAACGGGAAATAGAGAAAGAGCGATAGCATAAACAATTACATGAACGCTACAGGATAGTCAGACTTTGGAGAAGACGAGATTGTGGCCCACGAAATTTTGCGAGGACTCCAAAAGTATTCAATTGTGATGTGACATGTTCAAGCAAGAAGAAAGAAGCCAAAAGCTAGAGACTTGTGTGGACTCCAAAGTATTCTTGGCCTTGCATGACAGGTTAGCTGCCCTTGTACCCATGGAAAAGCTTGACAGGAAATATCTAATCCAAATGAACGGTAATATTTCCCTGGAAGACTTGTGTGGAAGACTTGCAGATCAGCCACAGGTTGTCTGCATACTAGCCAGTGGCAGCAGGCTCGAGTCCACTGTTTGCCTGGATCGCTTTTGTTGTTTAATAAGTACAGGTATCTGTTCCCTTCAGATGATTCACTCTATTTCCTAATATTGAAGGCATCTTTTTTAAGTCTTTATTACCTGCTACGCAAGGTGAGGACTCTGATAAATAACCGTGTTACATATCAATCAGGAAAACATCACACATACGGTTGGACTAAACTGCTTGACAAAAGGTTGAACGGTCATATACAAGAAAGATTTGTGCATCACAATTGACTGCACAACTTGATACCATGACTGAATGCTAACCATAGACAACAGGAATTGCTAAAGTTAGCTTTGTGCATTTCAGTTAACTTTATGAACGACATACGTATGAAACAATTTGCTATTAACGATAAAGCCGATGTAATTCAAAGGCAGTTCGACACACACAACAAAGTGACCATTTCAAATGGTGCGAGCTAGTGCTGTGATATTGTGGTTAAAGGGAAAGTATCATTCGGACTATGTCTTAATCTTAGCAGCCTACTGATTGTTTCAGTTAATGGAAGTATCTGCTGCCATTGTCCTTTTGATCTGCCAACTGACAAATTCAAAATTACGTACTCGAACAATACATCTGGTTTCCTAAATTTTGTTTGGAGTACTCGTGTAAAGTTTCGAATTTCTTCAGGATGTGGACAATCAAAAGGAAAACCAGACGTTTGACAGACAGAAATACTTACTGCTTAACACCATAACTCAAGTATTTGAAGATACATCGACGAGAAAGTTAAAGGGAAGCATGGTGAGAGGCTGCGAGCATATCAATGCAGTCGTCATGATGCACAACATATGCAAGCAGAGCAGACATCCGTTGGTCCTTACCTCGAGAAGAGCACGGCGATCCATGGGGGCAGAAGCAACGGAACGAACCTTCCTCGAACCTGCACTCCCCACCTCTGTGGTTGCACGCGCTGCAATCGCCCAGCGTTTCCCACTCCAACAGGAACCCATCGCTGATCAGTTTCTCGTACTCGCTTGCGCTCCCTCCACCACGCACTGGCACGGTACTCAGGAATCTGCAGTTCCTCAGCGCGTCGGTCATATTGCTCTCGCCGCCCTGTCGATGGATGATGAAGGCCTCCAGATCACAGGGCAGTTGGTACGGCTTGTATTCTGGCGGAAGCGTGCAGTTTTTGACGAAGACGAGGTCCTTGTTGGTGTCGCTGATGCTGAACGGGAAGAGGGCGAGGCTGGATGACACGTTGAAGTCGAAGAGAGGGCAGCTCTTGTTGCCGGTGAAGGTGTTCTCGACGGACACGACCAGAGAGTTGTTGTCGTAGGATATATGACGGACGAGGTACAGGTGCTCCCTGAACGTCCTGCTGAGGTAGGCGCTACGGGCGTCGTCGCACGTGAGCTGGAGGGCCGGGTAGCCGCAGTAGAGTGGTTGCACGCCGCGGAGCGAGAAGGGGTAGGTGATGCTCAGGTTCCCGCATCTCGCCGGCGTGCATCTCGTGTCGTTGGTCTGGTTGCTTGCTGCTGCGACGTGCAGCACGGAGGCGTGGGGAAGTAGTAGCAGCAGCAGCAGCAGCAGCAAGGCAGGATGCATTGCAACAAAGCAGAAGAGAGAGGGGCTAATGGGAAGAGGAGGGGCGTTTCTTGTTTGCTTCTCGCCGTGCGCGTGTGGAGCTAGGGATGAAAAGGGTGAAGCTTATGCTGTTGCTGTCAGGGTCGATGGTCAGACCCATTGACTGGAATTTGTTCCCGGTTTTGTTGCGCATCTCAGGCTCGTATCCTCTGCGGTAAACAGTTTGTGAACCGTTTGATCAGTGATGAACGCTCGGAAGTCGGAGCATGGTATGCGAATTCCAAGCATCAGGCAAAGCTGGAAGCTTAGCCTTCTCGTTTCCATTTGGACATTCCACGAAACAGGGTACGTCTCACCAAACAAGCCTAGAGCCGCCCGAGTCTGCTGCAAATAATCATGCCCACAGTTCCACCCCTATTCTTTTTCTTCGTTTGCGCTCAGCAAGGCTAACTAAACAAGGAGCAAAGGTTGAAAACCATGTAGCGAAGCTTACGGACCTGCATCTAGGGGCGTTAATCATTTATGAATTATCTGATTTATCCGATATATATATATATATATATATATATATATATATATATATATATATATATATATATATATATATTCAGATTCGTTGACACCCCTATTTGCAGTATGGACGGACCCTAGTGATTCAAGGGTGATCAGCTGAATATCCCAAGTTTTTCTGTAATACCTAATATCTAGTAGGTAGGTATATTATATATATACAGTAATAATTAGCCAAAATATTACATATTCATACCCTCAATTGACTTCACCTTACACAACTCTTATCCCTCTCCACTTCACCTCCCCCGCCCCCAACCCAAAGACTGGGCCCGTTGATGTATCTAGAGACCCCTCTAAGCCCTAAACTGTCCCTTTCCTCTTCCTCTCTCTCTCTCTCTGATGATCCATTGCTCCGGACCAAGATTGCCAAACCCAGTTATGCTGGAGCAATAGGCAGCAGATACTAGGCAAGGGTTGCACGCATCGACCGCGCAAGTCGGACCGCGTACACACGAGCATCATAAGTTATTTTTAGATGATGTATCTAATACAAATAATTTATATGCTTTTGCTACTGTGAAGCTCAACTTTGTTATTAAATAATATTTTATAAAACTCTAAACGCCCGTCTTGAAGCCTCGGTCTGCCATGTCTTGCAGTTTCAATCACCTGTTCCGTAGCAGCGATGGCGTCGCGGCATGCAGTCGTTTTCCATACGCATGTCTCGGCGCGCCGGCTCCGCCCAGTGAAAAATATCTTCGGCTGCTATGACCATAAGACTTTTCTGCATAGATTTGTACCCTTTTCTGGATGAGAGTGCAGCAGTGTTTAAGGCGGCGTTTATATTGGTTTTTGGATTTGATTTTTAGTTTTGTCTTATAAGTAATAATAGTTTGTAGAAAGATATTTACGTACGATTTTAATCGATATAATAAAGTCATCATAGTATATACTATAGTCGACTAGTAGACTATATTTTAAAAAGATACTTTATTTGAAAGATAACTGTTATATAAAAATAGTTTTTTAGAAGTCAAAACAAACAGAGCTAACTTTGTTTCCCCGTTGAAAAGTTATGCACCGTGAAGACAATTGGCATTCCATGACTCCATAGAGGCATCGACCATCTAAGCACCTTGGTCAATGCATACAAGTACTCTGCTCTTACACGTAAGAAGTGCTACATAAGCAAAATTTGTTGTCTTAAAAAAGGAGCCAAGAGTCCATGACGGGGTGTACAACTTGCGAAGGTAACTAGATTGCAGCAAATAAAGAAATGTATTTACGAAGGTGACGGAAATATTAAATTTGCAGACCAACAGCTCAATCACGAGCAAACAAACGGAAATACTTCACACACGTTGTTTTTAGTTACGATGCTTGTGCTGCGACTTTAGCTCACGGGAGCCAGCCTCGTAGGCCCCACCTCTGCGTCTTCTTCCTCACAGCCCCCGGCTAGCTCTCTCTTCCTCTTTGTCTTGTTGCCATCGCTACGAGGCCGAGTGCCTCGACGGCGTAGGCGAAGCCGGCGAGCGCGGGCACCACGCCGGTGCGCACCGCGCGCTATCTTCTTTTCGGCTGCTTGCAAGGCTCGTAAGAACAGGAACAGAACTCACATGTGTACTCTTTCCCTCTTATTGCACTTCAGGGAGGGATAAGGTAACACCAGTGTACTTGGTTGGTCTATAATAAAACTCATTTTCATAAAAAGTTACATCCATACTAAAAAAACAATGTTTAGAGGGACATCAACACCTATACCCCTTTTGAGAAGGGAAATAACCCACAAAAACACATTTAATAGCACGAGGATCAAGTTTCCTAACATAATTCCTATAATCATGAACAAAATATAAGCACCCAAAGACCTTTGGAGAAACTACGAAATCATTTGTTTTTAAAAGACTCAACAGGAGTCTTATGATGAAGAACATGAAGTAGCATATGATTTATCAGATATGTTGTAGACTTGATTGCTTCCCTCTAAAGAAACTTGGGAACATTCAGTGTGAACATAAGTGAATGAGCAACCTCAAGCAAATGTCTGTTTTTGTGATCTGCAACACCATTTTGTTCAGGAGTGTTAGCACAAGTAGTTTGGTGTTTAATGCCATCGGAGACAAGGAACTACCTAAACTCCTAGTTAACATATTCTGTACCATTGTCAGACCGTAACGTTTTAATAGTTGCTCCAAACTGATTTTGGATAAAAGCACACAAATCTTTGAAAATAGAGAACACATCACTTTTATGTTTCAGTAGATAAAGCCAAGTATAGCAACTAAATCAATCAATAAAGGTTACAAATCACTTATGTCCAGAAATGGAATGAACCTCACAAGGTCCACAAACATCAGAATGAATTACTTCAAAAGGTTTGTTACTCCTTAAACCTCTACTTGGATAAGTACCCCTTGTATGTTTGGTAAGTTCACATGCATCATATACAAGGGATTCCCTAAGACAAAACTTAAACAAAGAGGGATGCATACGAGACAAAGCCGCAAAAGAGAGATGCCCAAGCCTGCAGTGGTGAAGTATTAACTCTTGACTAGGAGACATACAAGTTGTAGGGGCAACTTCATCACTACCTTCATCAAGATAGTAGAGTCCATCATATACGGTCCCAGTCCCAAGAAGTTTCCCTGTCCCTAGCTCCTCGAAAGCATAATAGGTAGGATCAAACCATCCTCTACAATTAAGTGATTTGGTAATAGAACTGACAGATAACAGGTTAACAGAAAAATTGGGAACATGTAGAACTGGTGACAAGGACAATATTTTAGTGCACCAGATGGATCCACGACCTGTGATCGGTACTGTGAATCCATCAGCTATACACACCTTGTCTTTACCTGAGCATAGTGTGTAAGAAGTAAATAGGTTAGAAACTCTTATCATGTGGTTTGTGGCTCCAATGTCAATAATCCAAGATTTAGATTGGGTTGTGGATGCAAAGGCTTGATGGAATTCCATACCTTGAGAAATGACATGAAAACTAGAATCAGCTTTCGAGGAACCTTGAGTGGAGGATGAGCTTTCTAAGAGTTTGAGTTTGGATTTGAACACCTCAAGAGCTTGCAAATCTACCATCGGTGCCATCCCTGCAGATGTAGCGTGATTAGCTTTGTTCTTCTAACCACCTTGAGCTCCTCCTGACTGGGATCTCTCTTTCTGCCACCCAGGTGGATAACCATGAAGCTTGAAACACTTGCCTTTGATGTGCCCTTGTTGCTTACAATAATCACATAACAATTTGTTCTTGTCTTGTCCACTTGAGGTGCTTCAGGCATGAAATGATTGCATGAACAAAGATGCACGGGCATATGAACCCCTTTTGCTATCCTCCTTATCATGAGCAAGTCGTGTATCTTCTTCCATAATACTGGAAATAATGCCTTCTAAACTAGACCATTCTTATTTAGAGAAGATTAGCTAACGACGAATATCAAATCATGGATTTAAGCCATCCAAGAAAAGCTTGCTCACAAATGATTCAAACCATTTATGGTGAATAGCTAAATCTTTATTGTCAATAGGTTCAAAAGGATGGTAATAATGTAGATCTATATACAACCTCTTCATCTCACCAACATACTCTGTCACAGATCTTGAGTCTTGTTTTAAGTTAGTTAACTGATGCATAATACGAGTGGCTTGCATCTTATTTGACTTTCCTGCAAACTGCTTTTCCAAGATTACCCACACCTTAGAGACACTAGTCATAGTTTCAACTTGCTCTCGGACAACTGATTCCATGCTCCCCATCAACCATACTATCACTTTGTCATTAATCTGTTGTTTACTAATGTCACATTCCTTCCTCTCTTCCTCAGTAGTAATAAGAAGGCTCTCATATCCACGGGAACTCATGATTAAACGAGCATGGTGATTGGTGAGCCTAACTAATGTAATTCCCTAGTCCCCATAATTTTATCGGGTTAGGCTCAAGTGCATGCTTAAATAACTTAGGAATCACCTTTATCTGTTGCTGCTGTTCTATCATTTTACTAAAAATTTTATACAACTTGCCAATACTATGGTCAGCAAACTTATCTTCATTATTATCTCCCATGATTCTTATTTCAGTGATAAACCGTAAAATTCCCAACAAGTGCACCACACTAGAAGCACCAGCAAAATACTAAAAGGCAAATCACTTATTTAATTTCTAGGTAAACCATCAAGTATGAATCTAGGAGCACATATCAAGTTTACTGTCTCCGTAGCCTCAAGAACGCACGAGTAACCAGCACAGGTCGTAAGGAATTCAGTTTGAGGGAAGTTTCTCTCTCTGTAACGAGATCAACAGGGGCTCGAGTTGTGTCCAGACCATTGCCATCTCCAAACCTATCAGGCACTCGTACCTAGAAATAGCTATATGCAACCAAGTGGAGAGCTCCAATCCACCAACATATCGTACTGCTGCCTTTCTTCACATACTACTCATCCCGAGTCCAAGTGAAATCAGGCGGCGGCGACTTCTCTGGATGCCTCTACTGGTGCGACAACTTCTCCAGGTGCAGGCCGGCGACTTCCTCTCGGCGATTTGATCCCTGCAGGTGGGACTCCGCAGGAGGGAGGATGGAGCCGGCCGGGGAGTGGCTTCGGCAGTGCCTGCAACCGGCGGCGCTTCGCCCTCCGCCGGTGGTGAGAATGAGCAGGTCCAACGGGAAGGGATCGAAGCTGGAATGCCTGAGGCTTAGCCTATCGAGGGCGCAGGACGGCGGGTGCGATGGCACGGCAGGGAGCCCTGTCAGAAAAGATGGCTGCGCAATCCCCGGGTCCTGACAAGCCCGTGGAAGATCCAGGAAGCCGACCAGATTCACGCGGTGGCTTGGCTGGTCCTTCGTCGCTTTGCTTCTTTCCTCCCCTCCAAGAAAAGAGGCGGCGGTAGGGGATCCGGTCCGGATGCCGACGATGAAGGGACGCACGGGCAGCCACAAGCCCGTCTCCCGGCGGCTCGAGCAGCTGCAGACTGGGCGCGAAGTGGATGGGCAGCGCGCGGATCTTGGACTCGGAAGGCAATGAAGACGAAGACCAAATTGATCTAGGGAAGCAATAGATCGGCACGAATCGAGCTCAATCTCGTCAGTGCCGGTCGCAACCAATGCTCCACACTCCACCAAAATCCCGGCGACATAGCACCGTAGGGAGCTGAAGCTCGTAAGAATCAAGCACGGAGATCACACGGGATCAACCCGCTCTGATACCATATTGATTTACGTGATTTTAGAGTATTTTGAGATTTAGGGTACAGAAGAGAAGATGAGACATTTGGAGGAAATTTTTGGATCCTTCAATCCAGTTCTCTCTGTATTTTCACTATATTAGCTTTCATATTTTATATTTGAGTCTATATGTATTTACCTAAACGGTTTTGCTGATGCATAGATGACTGAAATTTTTTTATCTCTCAGTCATTTGAAATTACACTCTCAATCAACTAAAGTTGTAGCCTTCCTAAAAAAACACCTGTAACTTTAGATGATTCAGAGTATAACTAAAGTTGCACTCTCAATCAACTAAAATTATAGTCCCCTTAAAAAAGATCACCTAAAAATATGCAACTTTAGATGACTAAGAGATAAAAAAATTTCAGTCGTCTGTACAATAATCACTTCCTTACCTAAATTACAAAATGACACATCAACATAACATTTGTGGCATATGGTCACCATTTACAAGGGTTATAGTGCAACTGCAAATTCCAGTGCTAATTTTAAGGCATGTTTTTTTTCCTCCGAAGCCGACGGCTTTTGATTTTTGCTACAGTATCTAATTTTCAAATGGAGTATTTTCTCAAGACGAGGTCTACAGGTTAAACAATCTACATGTTAAAAGCCTAACATCTGTACCTGCCAAAATCGCAAGTGAATATCTGTCTCTCCGTAATCTATACCGTAAACAGCCAAAATTCAAAAATTTCAGCCAAAAACTATAAGTCGCAGCCGAAAAAAACATGCCCTTAAACACTTGTATGTGTACTATTGGAAATTCCAGTGCCACAAGAATTGCCTAAAGATCGCTGAATAGTACACAAAGACCATTCCAACCCTTCATTCACGCTAACTGTTCAGTACATAAATTGCTCAGTCCGGACTCTGGACTTGGTCATCAAAGCCTTAGTATCAAACTAGAGCACAACAAGCTTTCCTCCCCACGGGTCACGGAAACCAAACAGATCCCTTCAGCATCGAACCATCTTCTCTGCTCCTAATTACTGCAACAACTTGCGATGTTTGCCACCTTTGTGCTCTTCTGGATCTTAGCGTCCCCTTCAAGAAGAACGAGCATGGCGCAACAAACAGCAAGCTGCCCACCCAAGACATGCGGCAACCTCACCATCTCGGATCCATTCTGGCTCGTGCAAGAGCAGGGAATGGAGAGGCCATGTGGTTTGATCGACTACCAGGTCTACTGCTATAATAACAGCCCATTCCTACGAAGTACCATCCATGATGGGTTTGGTATCCTCGACATCTTCTACAAAAACCGCACCTTCCTCGCTGCCGATATTAACAAAATGGAGGACTTCAATCGCTGCCAAGTTCCGATCACCAACACATCCTTCAAAATCGGCTTTCTGCCATTCACGATCAGCCCTGCCAACCGAGAAGTGTTGTTCTTCTACGATTGCACAGAGCCACCAGCCGCGCCGCAGCTGAAGCAGGGCCTTGTCCCAATGAAATGCGGCAACAACTCCTTTGTTCGTGCCGGCCAAGGGCCCTACAGTGCTTCTCATGATTATGCAGAGTACTTCATGGAGGGTTGCAAGGCCACCCTCGTGCCGGTGCTGGGGGCATCTGCCAAGATGACGAACGCAGGTGACTACGAGCAACTAATCCGGGATGGTTTTCTGTTGACATGGCCAATGGTACCCGGTCAGTTTTCAGGGGAAGGTATGATTGCATAGTTACATGTTTAACAGCTAGTACTATGTCCACTTATATTTTCTAACATATACTCACATACGAACGAACTTAATAAATATGCTTTGCATAATTCAGATACATATATGTACACCAAAGATGGCAGTTTTGGAGGACAAAATGGTTATATAGATGAATTGTCTGTTACCCTGTAGTTGAATTTCTATAATATTTTATGGAAATAAGCATATATGAAAGACTATATCCAATTATAATTAGTTTAAAACAAAGGTTACCCCAACTTGATGTAATCTCAGTTACTAATCTCATTATGATTGCTCTAAAATCCGTGCTTGTTTCTGTATAAATGGAAGAAAATGCTTGTTGATCTTGATTCGATAACTAAACAAAGTACTATTCCAGTTGAAAGTGGTCCCTACCCCCTCTAACTAAAAAATAAGAACAACATAGATCATATGACAAGTGAATCGACAAAATAACCAGCATCAAATTTATCCTATTACTGTGAAATATTTAGTGTTTACATTCTAGGCTCACCATATATGATTATAAGCCTATCATGAATCATTGTTTATCAAGTTAGGTAGTTTCAATGAAATGAAATGCCGGACATACTGAAAATGCTATGGATCATTTGATCCCGAATGTTTCATATAATTATTATTTTTTGTTGTGGTTTATTCGTATATTTCTTTTGTGATTGATATTTTCATTGACTCAGCATTATAATTTTTCTGCAGATGGTAGGCACAGCATCAAATTACGTTTGATAGGTAAGTTTATTGCTGCCTATGCTCAATCAATAACAGCACATGAAGACTCATCTTGCTTCACACTCTTGGGTGATGACATCATAACAGAAAATTTTATCATAGTGCTATCTAACTCTATACTGCATGTAGATTGCTAAGTCTAATATTTTGACCAAATTAAAGGAAATGACTAAATTAATGAAACGAATTTGCAACACTTTCAAGCGGTTAAATTCATACAGGAGTAGCTTACATAGTATCAGAAATTTATTCCCGTTTTTATTAAATGCTGTTCATTTTTCTTTTATTTCCAGTTTCTCTGTCTGCTACAATCAGCTTGCTTTGTACATGCCTTGTTTGGATAATGTACCGCCGGAAACAAAAGCTTAGCTTATTCATCCTCCCAAGGCAGACTGGTAGAAAATCAAGCATGGAAGAAATATTAAAAAGGTATGGAACTTTGGCTCCGAAAAAGTACAAGTACTCAGAGCTGAAGAAATTGACTAGATCTTTCAAGGATAAACTTGGAGAAGGTGGCTACGGCATGGTATTTAGGGGTAGCCTACAAGATGGTCGTGTGGTTGCTGTCAAGCTCCTAAAAGTTTCCAAAGGCAATGGAGAGGAGTTCTTAAATGAGGTGATTAGTATCGGTAGAACATCACACATTAACATTGTCAGTCTACTCGGTTTTTGTATAGAAGGACCTAAGCGAGCCCTTGTTTATGAGTACATGGTCAATGGTTCTTTGGAGAAGTATATTTATTCAGAGAATTCAAAGCTGGTTATTGGACAGGAAAAGTTACAGCAAATAGCAGTTGGCATTGCACGGGGACTGGAATATTTGCATCAAGGCTGTAGTACTCGTATCATCCATTTTGATATCAAGCCTCATAATATCCTTCTAGATCAAGATTTTTGTCCAAAAATTGCAGATTTCGGTTTAGCGAAATTGTGTCACATTAAGGATAGCATCCTCTCTATGGCCGAAGCAAGAGGTACCATTGGATTCATTGCTCCAGAAGTATTCTCTAGAGGTTTTGGTGTTGTTTCAACAAAGTCAGATGTTTATAGCTATGGAATGATGCTCCTAGAAATGGTAGGAGGAAGGATAAATAAAGAAAATACCGAGAACTCAAGCGATGCGTATTTTCCAAATTGGATTTATGACCATATAGCAAAAGAATTGAAAAGTTGTGAAGTCATTTGCGAACTTGAAGAGGCTGAGAGAAAGATGACCCTAGTTGGCTTATGGTGCATACAAACCAACCCCGGAAACCGTCCTTCCATGAGCAAGGTGGTAGATATGTTGGGAAAGGACATCAACGAATTGGAAATGCCACCCAGGCCAATCCTTTCCTGTCCCTCAATCCCACCATATTTGACATCTTAGCCAAGTTATGATTCTTCACAGGATGGACAAATGCAAATTCGAGTTGCAACTGCATTCAACATTATGCTCTTATAGTGAATGAGCCAGTGTATATAACAGAAACTATTGAATATAAAAATGTTGCATCATGTTTCTAAGAATGGCTGAGGCAAGTTGAGCATAGAAGCCGTTTGAGATTGTTGTATGTATTACGAACCAAAACAGGAATAAGAATTGTTTGGGTGATTAATGAGTTTGGTGTTCCAAGTTCCATATGCCAAATGGCATCGGAATCTTATGCAGAGGCAGACATCTACCAAGATTGATCTATACATACAAGTAACAGCTGGGTTTCAAGACTAGGACTCTCCTCTAAATCTCAATAAACGCCGTTTAGGCTCGAACAACGACCCTAAAAATTCAGGAACCCGGATGCATCATTAATCGTGGGAGCGGAAGGCGCATACTTACTTGGTCCTCAGTAGCTTGCTGTTCCTTTTCTCTGCTTCCATGCGCGCGCAACCGCGCCGGCGACCACTTCCCTACTCCTGCCGCGGGGCAGGGCGCCCAAATACGGCGTATTATCCTCCCTCCGCTGGCGAGCCGAGGGTTTGCGCCATGCCGTTGCCCGTAGGCAACATTACTGCTGTACTGTGGCGATGGCACTGGATGCGGTCACGCGGCGGGAGAGGGGGGCTGTAGGAAGAGGCTGGTGACTCTTGGTTGCGTGGGTCACGACGGCGACTGCAGCGGCACGGGAACGGGCACGGCGTCGGCGGCGTAACGCTTCCTACCGTGCCGTGCGGGCGCGCGAGGCCCATCTTGTGCGACGCGGTTGATTGCGCTCGGGTGTCCGGCCCAGGCAGATTGCCAACCAGTGCAACCATACGCGCCAGGCCCAGATGCTACTGGTGAGGAACCGTCGTTAACGAGTTCAGTCCGATCAAATCCTCCTATATAAAAAAACTAAATCAAATATAGAATAATATAATAGAACAATAGATTAAACACAAGAGATGAGAGAGAAGCTCCTTTTTTTATTCCCTTTTCTTTTCACAAGGTACACATAATGACAATTAGGACTCCTATTTTATATACTAAGCGGAAAGTACTCACCAATAGGTTAGGCTTGCAGGTCTAGGCTTAGATTTCTCAACACTTCCCCTTGGTTACTCATTTGACACGATCATACCTTATCAAAACTCAGTAAAAACTCAGTGAAAAAATATGGAGAAAGAATACATGATACATGTTATGTTACACGAATTGACTCATTAAAAACCTTGACCGAGAAACTTCAGAAAAACTCGTCAAGGGAAAAAGAGTACACTCCACCCAATTCAATCAATCTACAGGATTTATTCTTTAGATACTCGATCTTCGTAATTAAGTTTTAATAGTAAGCTTGAGAAGAATCTCCCCCTGAATTCTGCACTTTTCTAAGTCTCATCATTCCAATTCTGCGTACACATCTTTCAAAACTAGATGCTGAAAGTGACTTAGTGAATAAATCTGCAAGATTTTCACACGACTTAGTATGCAATACCTTAATTTCGTCCATCTTTTACAATTCATGACCATGGAAGAATTTGGGGTTAATATGCTTTGTGAGATGACTCTTTACGTAGCCTATCTGCACTTGTGCAACATAAGCTGCATTATCTTCATAGATAATTGTGGGGGCTTGCACGATATTCAACCCACATGACTGCTGGATGTGGTGAATATCATTCGACGAAGCCAAACATATTGTCGTACGGCTTCGTACAGTGCTATGATTTCTGAATAGTTCGTCGAAGTCGATACAAGACTTTACTTAGATGATTTTCATGGAATTGCAGTTCCACCACACAGTAATACATAGTCTGTTTGTGACCTAGCGGTATGCGGGTCTGACAGGTATCTGGTATCTGCATAGCTTGTCATATTCAAGTCTTGGTTCTTTTTGTAGAATAGTCCAAGATCTTTGCTTCCTTAGATGTATCAAAAAATATCATTTATTCCCTACCAATACCTTTTGGTAGGTTCTACACTATACCTTGCTAATAGGTTTATGGCAAATGCAATGTCCAGTCTAGTGCAGCTTGCTAAATACATAAGTGCTCCTACTGCACTTAAGTATCAGAAATCTGGTCCCAGGACTTCCTCTCCATCTTCTCTAGGTCGGTACAGATCCTTGTCTTGCTGTAAAGATCACTCGACCATTGGTACTCTCGAAGGGTATGCCTTTCCAAAGCCAATCTTTTTAACACTTTTTGAGTGTATGCGGATTGATGCACTAATATCCCTTCAAGGGTATGCTCAAGCTGCAAACCTAAGTAATATTTGGTTTTACCCAAATCTTTCATTTCGAACTCTGACTCCAAGTAAGATCTTGCTTCCTTTATATTTTCTAGGGGCCCGATGATATTTAGATCATCTACATATACTGAGATTATACAAAATCCATTCTAGGATCGTCGTATAAATACACAAGGACAATCTTTATTGTTCGTGTAACCTTTCTTACATAGAAAGTCTCTTAAGTGATTATACCATATCCTGCCTGATTGCTTAAGTACATACAATGATTTTTTTGAGTTTCACACTGTACAACCTTCTATTTGCTCTGTCTGGTTCAGAACAGGGATGCCTTCAGGTACCTTCATATAAATGTCTGAATCCAAGTTTTCATAAATGTATGTCGTTACCACATCCATAAATTTTATTTCTAAATTCAGACTTACTGTCATCGAGATTAAATATCTAAAGGTAATACCACCCATGACTGGGGAATATGTTTCTTCATAATCAACTCCTAGACGTTGAGTTAAACGTTGTGCAACAAGTCTTGCTTTATATCTTACAACTTCATTTTTCTTATTTCTCTTTCGAACAAATACTCACTTATGCCCTACGGGGTGCACATGGGGAAGCGTGCGGCTTACAAGCCTAAACACCTCTTTTTTGTTTAGAGATAATAATTCGGTTTCTATTGCATTTTTCTAATCCTCCCAATCTGATCTTTTCTTACATTCAACGAGCGATGTAGGCTCTGGATCAAGATTGATGATTATAACAATTTTTTTTGCAAAAAAAATATCAATATTGGCTGTTGTCATATTCATAGATTCTCCCGTGTGCATATAGTTTATAGCTATGTCATCATGTGTTGATTCTTCTAGTGGTTCTACTTGCTCACCACTCCTTCCAATTGCGGGGGCAAGTCCCTTTAGTTTTTCAGCTCTGATGTGTACGCACATATCCATGCTGATTTCTCCCTCCGTGGGAATGTTCAGATGCAGTATGCCCTTTTCTCAAGGTGCCATACTGGTATCAGGTCTCAACTGGCTCCCCTTCTGGTTCGAGGAAACTTCAGTGATTGGCTGTGTCAAGTCCTTTTTATCCTTTTTCACCAGGCATTCCAGTTAATTGGGATTTGAGGGGCCGGAGTTCTCGTCCTTTTTATTCTGAGGCCTCTGGATGGGATTAGGGATACCTTCAACTTTCTTTGGTATTTCAACCCTCTCCGGTGTATTGCATGCAGGCACATGCGACTTGGTCACACTCTTTAAATCACTAAAATAGTCTAGCAGTTGGTTTGCTGATGCTTGCAAGTCAATGATCTTCTGGACTTCTCTATTTGCTTCACTAGTTCGCGGGTCATGTGCATGGATTCCCTGGCTTGCTACATAATTTCCCGATATTTTTCATCAAGGGGTTGATTTCCTCCCCCTAATATCAGGAAACTATCCTTATCAAATATACTATTAGCAAAACGGACAGTATGCAAATCTCCTGTCATAGGCTCCAAATACCTGATTATGGATGTTGTCTCATGACCAACGTATATTCCAAACTTTCGAAAATTGCTCATTGTTGTACATTGTGGAGGGGGTATAGGTACATAAACCTTGCTCCCAAACCTCTAGAGATGAAAAATTTTCGGTGCTGACCATTGCGCTAGTTGCATTGGTGAATAGATGTTATATGCCGATGGTCTAAAGATGATGAGAGTTGCTGCATGCAGAACTATGTCTCTCTAATATGTAGTTGGTAAATTAAGATTCTGCAAAAGCGATCAGGCAATAAATATAATTCTCTTAATTAATGTTTCTGCTAGTCCACTTTTGGTGTTGACATGCGGTACAGAATGTTCAATTTTAATTTCTATTGCCATGCAATAATCATAAAATACCTTTGAAGTAAATTCTCCCGCGTTGTCCATTCTGATGGACTTTATATGATGACCAGGGGAACTATTTTTAATTCAAATTATTTGTGAGATCAGCTTTGCGAAAGCATGGTTTCCCATAGATAATAAACATATGTGCGACCAGTTCGAGGAAGCATCGATGAGCACTATAAAATATTTAAATGGCCCTGACAGTGGCTGTAAAGGACCACAAATGTCTCCTTAGATGCGTTCCTGGAATGCAGGGACTTCATCCTTCACTTTCAGAGCAGAAGGTTTAGGAATTAATTTCCGGTGGCACATGCGGGACAATATCTTCTTGATTCGAAAAATTCTTTACATTGATATTATGTTACTGTGAATTGTTAATTATATTTCTCATCATCTTAAGACCTAGGTGGCCTAATCTATCATATCAGAGATAGAAGATTTCAGAGCTTCTAAATATTATTTTCAAGGCAGTATAGGCTGCGGGTGCTTTAATATTAGTGTAGTATAGTCCAGTCTCAAATGAAGAAAGTCTTTCTAATACCCTTTTTCATTTGGTTCACGCTTCGTAATGAGTAGGTATTCCTTACCATACTCTTCTTCAGTCTTAACGTGAAAACTGTTAGTGCGAATATTCTTAAAACTTAGAAGAGTTCTAGTCAATTATGGGTATAATAAGGATTCTTGAATGACCAAAGTTGTGCCCATTGGAAGTATGATTGTGGCTCTTCCTGAGCCTATTATACAAGCATCGCTACCGGCGGTTGTTGTAGGGCTGCCAGTATTCTTGCTAATCGACTAAAAAATTTTCTCTCAAGATGGTATTTGTTGTGCTGCTGTCAGCTAAACATACTTCCTCCATAGGGCTCCACACGCGTTCTAATATAAAGTACTTAATTAATATGTAGTAGAAGACAAGCAACACATAAATAAAATACTTCAAATATCAGAACATATCATGGCATTATAAAGTGAATAAATGAACGAATTATTCAATATCATCCAACCATCACGAGAAAAATGAATTGTTTGAGTACCATCAATGCAAAATCTAGCTTATTTCTTCCACGAATGAAATAAATGACAATTAAAGTCTAAATGCATTCTGTGTATTATACTGCATCTGCTAACAAGCCAAGGACTTCTGCTGCTATCTTCTCAGTGGCGAGATGCTCTTCCTGGAAAATCATGGCGGCGGCAGCTGCAATGTCAAGAGGGGGTGCTGCTGCAGGAGTAGTGCCAACCTCCATTGGCGCAGGCAGCTGCTCATAACTCTCCCCTCAATAAAAGCAAAGTGGGTTCCCTGCTGCCCTTTGCCACCCTTCTTCTTCTTAGCGTAGAATGCATCGACGACGTATTGCGGCTCTTTACAGATCCGCGACCAATGCCACCACGTGCCACACTTGTAGCAGATTTGGTCTTGGTGACCATAGGGCTTATAGTCCTA
Source organism: Bonia amplexicaulis (assembly GCA_036346245.1). Lineage (NCBI taxonomy): Eukaryota > Viridiplantae > Streptophyta > Magnoliopsida > Poales > Poaceae > Bonia > Bonia amplexicaulis. The sequence continues at coordinate 39,015,387 of CM070736.1, read as the reverse complement.
GTTTGGTTTCCTGGTCTTATTCTCCTCTGGAGCATTTGACTTGTCTTTCTAGGTTGTGGCTTTGCCCTTCCATTCTCTTTTCTTCATTATAGGCTTCCACATCTTGTAGCTCTCAGCGTTGGCCTCACGGCTAGCGGAGCTCCCAGGTGGCTGTGCGACAAAGTTCTTACGAAGAACTTCATCCTGAGCCTCTGCAACCTGCATAATATCAATCAATTCAGCATACTCCTTGTAGCCGTCTTGACGATAATTGCACGCAAACTGCACTGCATTGGGGTGAAAGGTGGAGAGGGTCTTCTCAATCTTCTGCTCATCTGTGATCTACCTACCCCAAAATTGAAGATTAGTACAAATTCTGTGCAGAGCAGAGTTATACTCTCCAACCGTCTCGAAGTCAATGAATCTGAATCGGATCCATTCTTGTTCTGCCTGAGGAAGAATGGTATACTTTAACTTCTCGAACTGCTTATTTAGTGTAGTCCATAATGCTAGCGCGCTCTTCTCTGCCATGTACTCATTCTTGAGAGTGAGGCAGAGGTGATGCCTGAGGAAGTGAAGTGCCAGATCATTTTCCTCATGTGTAGGTTTGACATCCTATGGTTCACCAATCCCGATGGCAGCGCGAAGCTTCTTCACTCTAAGTACGATCTTAACATCAAAAGCCCAAGTCAAGTAATTTTGGCCATACTGCGCCAGCTCTTCGAACTCTCGGTTCGTGATACTTGTTATCTACATATGCATGAAAGGAGTATATAGATTTACTGTAGGTAAATATGCATAAAATAAATTGAACAATGGTACAAAAGATTCTCGTAATGTTCTAAAATTTTCTATACATTTTCTATAATTTTACAGTTAATTTCTGTGATTAAAGCCAATTTAAATAATTATAATTAATCAAAACAAATAATAATTACATAAAAATAGAAAGTAGTAATAACAGTGCTAAACATACTTCAAATGTTAAAAACAAACCAACATTTGAATTTTCGAGACCTTTTTATGCTGGAATATGAATTTTCAGTGAATTCTGCAGTTTCTAAGGGCTTATCCTCAAATTTTCAATTCTAAGAAAATTTTCTGCGAAAACATCCGTTTTTCTAAGGATCCTTTTGCAAATTTTCTGAGGCTCGAGTCGCGCGCTGAATCGCATGCGTTGCCCCAGTCATGAAGCCAACTAAAACAACTCGATTTCATACGGAACAGAGAACAGGTCCAAGCGGAGACGGCGCGTATGTACAACGTAACAGCAAAGTAGTAGTACCAACTAGCTAGTCAAATCAATCATCCTAGCATGCTCTTCTTCTATATACACCCACCGTACGTTCTCCCTCGTCACGGCGCCCACCAACAAATGTTCGTCGCGATGCATCCCCGATTGCTGCTGCTGCTCCTCTCCGTCCTAATCTGTTTGGTGCTACACGCGACGACAGCAGCCGCCGCCGTGGCAAGCTGCGCGCCCAAGGCGTGCGGGAACGTGACCATCGCCTACCCTTTCTGGCTCCCGGACCAGCCCTCCTCCCCGCCGTGCGGCCCGCCGGCGTTCCAGGTCGTCTGCCGAGGCCGCGCCTCGCTCGCCCGCTCCTTTCGCGGCGGCTACAAGATCCTGCGCGTGTCCTACGCCGACCGCACCGTCGTCGTCGCCAACGACAACCTTCAGACCGACGCCAGCGGCTGCCCGGTGCCCCGCATCGACGTCTCCGCCAGCCTCAGCCTCGCGCCCTTCACGGCCAGCACGGCCAACCGCCAGCTCGTCTTCCTCTTCAACTGCACCGGCAACAGCAAGCCGCCGCCACCCGGGTTCGTCAACGTCACGTGCCCGGGAACGCAGGCCGTCGTCCGCCTCGACCCGGGCTATAACACCACCGACGCGAGGGCGGTCGCCGGGGACTGCGACTACTCGGTCGTGCCGGTGGTTGGGTCACCGGGCGCGAGCTCCGGGGACTACCCGCAGCTGCTGAGGGGCGGGTATTTGCTGGAGTGGAGGGCGTCGGCCGGCGACTGCAGTGCGTGCAATGCCAGCGGCGGACGGTGCGGGTACGACGCTGACACGGAGGCGTTCGCGTGCATTTGCGCCGAAGGCTCGTCGCGCCCGGCGAGATGTGGTACGTACCGATGTGCTCTTTTGCTTGTTGTTTTGATCACAAATTGCAGAAACATATCGATGTCACGAGCGAGTGTCACCCAAGATTAGAACTGATAAGGTATAAATTTAGTTAGTTTTTGATAAATTTTGAAGATAACAGTTGGAGTGAATTGGTAAACGTACGGGCGGGCATTCTGACTTTGGAACTGAAAAGAAAAAGGTCTGAGTCACCTTTCATATGTTTGGTGAGGTGATTGTACTTTTAGGGCAAGGTTCTTGAGTTGACTTTACAATGGTACGCCCTCGGAGGTTAGTGGGTCAATTGATCTCATCGTATTCGCATCAAATAGTCTTTTGACTTTCAAAGCACAGGGATAAGAATAAGGTTCAACTAACTACGTGTACGTCTTGGAAAATGACTTTGATTTGATTAATTGGATCATGCCTGCATCGTGTGGATTGAACGACTTCAATTAGTCGTTAAGTTCCAAAAAAAAAATCTTCTATTAGTCGTTACTATTACCAAATCAATGACGCAACTAGCCATTGCCCATCCCGTGTCCTGAGCACAGTATATCAGGTTAATTAATCTTTCACCAGGACCTGCTTCATTAATTAGTCTGACAAATACTTTGATGAGTACTTTGCTCGGTTGATGACATTGTGTATGTCGACTAAAATGAAACGACTTTTTTTTTCCATATATGCAGATGCAAAGAAGTCCAGAAACAAGGTCATCCTGATAGGTACGCATATGCCTCATCAATTAGTCCATCAATTGCCTGCATGTTTCTCACACATCTCATGATATTCCCATTCTGTTAATGGTTAATTTACATGCAGCTTGAACTAGTCATCTACACGGCTTCCCATATGAATATATGATGCTATTGCGTAATTTGGTGGTACACAATAGTAATTATTAAGTGTACACTCATGTAATTTTGTTCTTCAATTTTCAGTATCGTTATCGTTCACAATTGGCTTGCTGTTGGCGTGCATTATCCTCACCTTGAGGTATCGTCGACGGATACGCAGTTTCAGCTTGTTCAAAATCATGGACAACGAAAGCACTAGCGACACCGCGAACGTGGAAAAACTGCTGCAGAAGTACGGATCCCTAGCTCCCAGACGGTACAGGTACTCGGAGCTGAAGAAAATAACCAAATCTTTCAAGGACAGGCTCGGCGAAGGCGCCTACGGCACGGTGTTCAGCGGCACCCTGGCCGGCGACAGCCACCGCACGGTTGCCGTCAAGTTCCTGCTGCGCCACTCGAAACCCAACGGCGAGGATTTCCTCAACGAGGTGATCAGCATAGGCAGGACGTCCCACGTGAACATCGTCACTTTGCTCGGGTTCTGCCTCGAGGGGTCGAAGCGAGCACTGGTCTACGAGTACATGCCGAACGGCTCGCTGGACAAGTACATCTACTCGACGAGCCCTGACAAGGCTCTGGGGTGGGAGACGCTGCACGAGATCGCCGTCGGCATCGCGCGGGGCCTCGAGTACCTGCACGAGGGCTGCAACACGCGCATCATCCACTTCGACATCAAACCTCACAACGTGCTGCTAGACCAGGGTTTCCGTCCGAAAATCGCAGACTTTGGCATGGCGAAGCTGTGCAACCCGAAGGAGAGCATCTTATCCATGGCTGACGCGAGGGGGACGATAGGGTTCATCGCGCCGGAGGTCTTCTCCCGAGGGTTCGGGGTCATATCGGCCAAGTCGGACGTGTACAGCTACGGGATGCTGCTGCTGGAGATGGTCGGGGGCAGGAGCAACGCGAAGGCCTACGCCGAGAAGTCGAGCGACCTCTTCTTCCCGCTCTGGATTTACGACCACTTGCTCGAGGACGGCAGAGTGTTGCAGGATGGCGCCGCCGCCGGCACGGACTCTGGAGGCGAGGAGATTGCGAGGAAGATGGCTCTGATCGGGCTCTGGTGCATACAGGCCGTTCCGGCGAACCGGCCGTCGATGAGCAGGGTGCTGGAGATGCTGGAGAGGAGCATCCATGAGCTAGCCATGCCGCCGAGGCCGTACCACTCTTCTCCTAATTCCAGCTCTCCTTCTGCGTACGCGTCGAGTTATCCGTCCACTGCCTCGGGTTTCACTCAACGGTACGTTTCTGCAGGTTGCTCTGTTTACGTCGAAATCTTTGAACGCTCTTGTGATTGATCACTGATGAAAATTAACAAAAATATGTTCCTTTCGAGCAGATCAAGATTGTGCACTCCGGAGAGCACAGTGTAATCGAGGGATGATGGATTGTGATGGGAAAAAAAAGCGAAGGGTCGGATACCTGAAGACAAGTGAACTGTGAACAGTCGGCCCTCACGGGACGCCCGTTGCTGTGTTAGTGATAGGTCGGGAGGTAATCATGAAGATAATTATATTATTTCTATATTTATGAACTTCTAAATAATATATTGTTTTGTTTCTTAAATGAATTATTATTTATAAATGTTAACAAATATGTGACTTATTGGTGAATCTCTTTATTTATTGTATGATATCGTTCTAAGAGATCTTTGGTTGGGACACTAATGACTTATATACCAACACATATATTAATTGATGATCATATCTCATGCCAAGAGACGTCCTAACGTATCGGATGATAAACCATTTGATGGAAGTTATTGTCCGAGACGTGGTATCCCCTCATTGCCAGGCGGTTATTGCTAAACGTAGGAAGGAGTTATGAGCAGTTATTTCGGAGACTAACTACATACGCTAACCGTTTTGTTAGACAATCCCGTAATGTTACAGGTTGTTGTGGACAAGGCAGTCGAAGTCAGGCTAGTCGTAGAAGAGTTCACCACCACAGGATGGTCATAGAACGACTTACGACTATGTCATGCATGTAGAAAGACTTACGATCATGGAGTGGTCATGGAAATGCTCACAGTCATGGAGTAGTCGTGGAAAGGCTTACGACCACATAGTTAAGTCTCTCCCTTACGAATATAAGGGGTATACTTTAAGGAGTTTAATGACATAATAATGACATTTATAGATAAATAATAAATTAAGGATCATTATATCCTCGTCACTCGCCTTGCCCTTGCCATTGCTGATTCACCGTCCTAGCATGGAAATCGAAGCTCAAGTCGTCGCCTCCCCTCAACTTCGATGAGGAATTGCCACAACACCGAAGTGCCTCCGACCTCACCATATTCTCCAAAAGGTTCACCGAGTCCCAATCCATCTTCTCCACATCTCGTCGAGGTCAATGGGTTGTCATAGCTCGCCATCGCCGTGCACCCACATTGCTTCACGCCTTCACCTCACCACCGGCAACCCTAGGCAAACATTGGTCATTGTGCCAAGCCCAATAGCACCGCCTTGCTCCTAGGATTTCAATGCACACGTAGCCTAGACACATTGAGGCTTGCTTTGTTAGTTTTGTCGTTACCTAGCTCGTCACTGACAACCTCGCGAACCATCTCTGCCAAATCTGAGCCACTCAATAAGTTCTCCTTGCCGAGAGGAAGCTAAATCTGACCTTGCTAACCCCCATATCACCATTGTGTCTGTTGCTAAAGGTGAAGCCATCGACCGTCGATCTCTTCCAGTCAGTGTCCACGCGGATGCCACCTCAGTGCAACCATCCACCGTGGAAGCCATGCAGCTGCCATGTCATCCCCCTAGTGCCAACTCACCCCGCCTCATTACCTTGCCACATCATCGATCGCATGTTATCCCAGTCACTGCCACATTACGCCACCTCATCACTGCCGCATTATTTAGTAGACCGAGCCCACCATAAACTTGAGCCAATCCATAAACTTGTCAACCCAACACCTTTTTCCAGAATTTTTCTCTTTTGAGAAATCTAAAAAATCCATAGGGCCCACCTGTTAGCCTCTACCTTTTATTAAATTAATTCCAAAGGGAATATTCTAGAAAATATTGTCTTTTCTTTCTCAATTTCCAGGAATTTATTTTCTCAGCAAATATTCCAAGAGTGCCTTCTCCTCCGTCCAAACTCTGATTGACCCGATTCTTCTTCCTAAATTCACCTAGAATTGAGCTCTAACTTTTGGTTCTAATTTTGTGATTTTTAGATTTTTATTTGAATTTGTTTGTCTTTCGTTTACTTTCTCTCTCGTTAGATAACGTCTTCGAAGAAGTAGAGGTGTGATTTGAAAACCAAGAAGTGGTAACTAAGCAAAGTCCAGGCAAGTCAAAGAGGGCGCGCGTGGTGTGGATGTGGCATGGGCGAGCGCACATGGGGCACGGCGATGACTACGTAGTATGGGTGAGTGCGCGATGTGCCGGGCCCAACTAGGTTTGGGAATTTTGGTTTTATTTATTTTGATTTTGAATTTCAGATTTCGATATGAATTTTGAATTCAATTTTTTGTTTAATTTGATTTCCCATTACATAGCTCTCAACCCTATATCTTATTTTTATCTTTGTTTGTTTAATTTGGTTTATCACAAGATCCTATCAAATTTCTCGAATAAAATCTAGATAATTCAGATAACACCATAATGAAATCAAAGTTTTAAAAATTTTCATATTTTCAAACACCCAATTTTTAGGGTGTTACATGAAGTGACACAGACTCGTGTTGCACCATCTGTATCATCAGGTGGCCAAGCGCCAAACAAAGCAAGGAAGGGTAACATTTGGATCCTAGGCCAGAGATTTTGCATGAAACAAAATAGCATACAACCACAGAAAATGCAGGACCTGCCATGAGAATAGTAAGCTAACCCACCGCTCATTGACTGGGCCAACTAAGCCCAAACACTAACCAATTTTGGCCCAAATCATTGTAAATACGAAGACCCACCCGAAGAAGACCTAATCAAGGAGCCCACCACGAGTCGTCTCACCTCACCTCCCTGTCCCATGCCTTGCTCATTTTCTACGGCCTGTTTTTTTTGTTCGAACAGCCTCACCTTTTTTTTCCGAAGCAAAAATGCAAAGATGCCATAGATCTCACATTCTGTTAGGGTCTGCAAAAATGCTCATTCTGTTGTAATTTAAGAAAGAGTTGTTTTTTTAGGAAGGAGTCCTAGACATTTTTAGGATAAGCAAGAGATCGAGTCCATATTCAGAGTTAATGCCGAGCCAGGTAGGAGTCGGCCCTTACGGCCTCTATATTTCCTGGTGTGTGTTACTTGTAGAGGGCAGACATTTTTTCTTTCAGAATAAACTACAGAAAATGCCGAGTTCGGCGCCAAGTTGTACGCTTGTTTATCCGTGAGAATCCATCTTGGGTTTTCTACATGCGACGTTGGAATTGATTCCTGGAATCGATATCATCTTCGTGTGCTGATCATCTCTTGATCTTTTCTCCTGTCCTTGACCTTGTGTTCACGGGTGGAAGAAATTTAATTATCCTGATTGCTGTTGCTATTCGTGTGGGAAGGATCACTGTGCTGCCTTAACAAGCCAAAGTGAATTACTTCCTGTTTGCTTGTGCCGTGTGGAAGACAGGACGAGCTGTGGTTCCGGTGATGGTGAACATACCCCCGTCAGCTACTTTATCTGCTTGCTGTACGCAAGGACAAGGGAGACGAGCTGCGTTCGTTGATCGTGTCGTGAAAGATTGGGCTAACTCGTGTTGTGTCGCATCGCAGCTCATTTTCGAGTTCTTGAATCGGAGACTCCTACCAGCGTGAACCATTAGCTGATAAGGCATGCCTACAAAGACAGCTCATCAGGCTCGCAGATGTGTGACTTGTCTGACGAATCAAACTTGGTTGCTGCAGATTTCTAGCCTCGCCAAGCGCTTTCCAGAGCTGAAGACTTTCAGGAGCTGTGATTTGTCACCGGCCAGTTGGATGTCCGTCGCATGGCAGTACAATGCAGTACTTGAGATATATATATTTACATGTATTTCATGTTTTTGGCTGTGGCGATTCAGACTTCAATCCCTGACGTCGAATTCTGCACACACCGGATGCAGGTACCCCATATACCGAATTCCGGCGGGACCAACACTGCGTGATCTGGACGCCTGCTTCCTCACCCACCGCCCCCTCTCTCCACACAATTCACAGGTGCGCAGCGCAGCTCGTTAGGAGCATTGAACTGTATCAGCATTAGCGAAACATGATCCGGAATCATCTGGTTGGTTGCTGATGGCACGAGTTGTGATGCATGCGCGCTGAAATCTTTCAGGCGGGCAGCGTCGGCCACAACTTGTGTGGGGCGGAGGCAACAAAAGGTGCCACCAATCCGCGAGCACACGGTGCTCCCGTGACGACGGCGATGTGGCTTCCGACTTTCGCGATGGCGTCGTACAAGCTCAAAGCCGCGGCGTAGGCTGCCTGCCTCGCGCAGGCTGCCGACGCTTTGGCTCAGCCTCCTGCGCGTTCACCACCCGGTCACCGCTCCTTCTCTGCTCGCCGCGTCACTTCCAGGAGACAAGTTTGCGGTCTTGTTGCACGTTCACTGGAAACGAGTCCCTGCAGTTGCTTTTTTTTTACTTTTACCAATGATTTTTTGTTGTGATTTATGATTTTTTTACTAAAAATAAATAATAGCAGCTGAAAAAAATAACTTTCAGAAAGAGGGTACGAGCAGTATGAAAAGTGATAGAGAAATGTGTGCGTGTGATAGGAGTGAAAGAAGCGAAGAAACTATTTTACAAAACCAGATATTTATATTATATTTTGATTTTTTAAAACAGAAATTAGAAAGAAAAGGCAATACCAAGAGAGCCATAGGTGAGGAGGTGAGAATAACTCGAACATGTATCCGGCCTGTGCCTTTTTTTTCTTTGTTTATGCAAAGTTTTCAGAAAAAAGTTTTAACGAAAGAGGGATAGAGGTAGGGGCAATGCTGCTATTAGGTGAAAAATGTGACCTCTTGCTGCTATCTTTACTATTCTAAAAGAAGAAGTTGGTGGTTGGTGCGGCCTCTCTCACTCTTCCCATCTCTCTTGATAAAAAAAGATACTTTGTCTGACGTGTGGGCCCACCCACCCCTCCCACGCTTTGATGGTTGGACATCCATTCTCCTCTAACCGCTCTATTCTCTCAACTTCTCACCTCTACTTTCTAACCGATCAGAGCAACTCTCTTCTATAACACGATTATCTATATATGCAATTGAGTTTCGTTGCAACGCACGGGTACATAACTAGTTAGGTGAAAAACGTGACCTCTTGTTGTACCACAGAAAATGTAGGGAGCTAAAAACGTGACCTTTTGTTGTAGTACCACAGAAAATGTAGGGAGCTATGTACTGATGTTGAGTGTAGGGACTAGCTAGCTATGTACTTGATGGATTCTTTTGAATTTATGTCTTGATTTTTTTATAGTATCTAATTTTTAAGTAGTGTATTATTTTAAAATAGAATCTATAAATCAATTTTAGTATTGATTAAAATTGTACACGAGTCCCTCTTCATACTCTCTTACGTGAACCGCTAGAATTTAAAATTTTAAACCAAAATTTACTGCATAAAGGTTGGATTTTTTTTGAATTTATGAGTTAATTTTTTATAGTATTAAATTTTTAAATAGAGTATTATTTTAAGATACATCTATAAATCAATTTTACTATTAATTAAAATCGTACACGAGACTCTTTTCGTACTCTCTCGTGTAAACTGCTAGAATTCAAAGTTTAAGTCAAAAATCTCAGCCAGGTAGAACCCACCAAAGATTAGCATCGGGGGTAATGTAACGGGGCGGTGGTTGTATAAACTCCTAGCATTTGATGGTTGCAGAACTCAAGTTGTATTTATCGCTGTAGCTACTGCGTTTGTTGAGAATCTGCGTCACCGGTGACGACGCCCAACTCCCAAGGCTACCTTTCAGCCTCTCGTCCGGGCATCCCAGGTGACGCACTAGCACGGCGAGCTTTGACGCTTTTGGGGCTGCTTTTGTGTCCCGACGAAGCATTCTCTTTTTTTAAGAGTGCAAGGCAAAAGCGTATAGCACATGTTCTTTTTTTTTCTGAAGCTGATGATTTTTAGTTTTTACTATAGTATCTAACTTTTAAACGAAGTATTTTCTTAAGATAGGGTTTACAAGTTAAACAATGTACACGTTAAAAGCTCAACATCTGTACCATCCAAAATCACAAGTGGATATCTCTCTCTCCGTAATCTGTACCGTAAACAGTCAAAATTTAAAAATTTCTGCCAAAAATCATAAGCCCCAGCCGTTGCCAAACAGACCCATACTAAGCACGCATAGCACTCACATCACTCATATATGGGGACATTTGCAGTGCAATCAGGGCAACAGTGCACTCGTGCACTCACGGCTGAGCCGGATGTTCCGGCTCAGCCGGCTGTTCCGACTGAGCCGGCTGTTCCTCCACACATAGATATGCCAGATGCAGGCGGGCGGCCATCTCATGCACCCAACGTCCGATCGACGTCGGATGGCCAATCTTGTTGCGAGCGCCATCCGAAATTTTGTCCCCTGCATGCCCGCCCACTCCCCAAATCCCCACTCTCACAACCCCTAGATTCCCTGCTCCTCCCCTCTAATGGCGACGGCAATGGTGGCTTCGTAGCCCTCCAACAGCCGGCGCTCCACCGGCTCCACCTCCCCTCCGATGGCGCTCCACCCCTCCCCTCGAGACGGCAGCTTCCCTCTCCGACTGGGACAGCGGCTCGGTGTCGTGGGGGAGAATGGACGGGTGAGATCAGAATCCTGGAGGAGATACCACGGATCGGTGTCGTGGCATTATCAGAGACGGTTTGTTATATGAATCGTCTGTGATAATGCACATATCACAGACGGTTCTTATAAATAAACGTTTATGAATTATCACAGACGGTTATTAATACGAACCGTTTGTGATGTCTTACATTATCACAAACGGTTTATATTAACACCAGTGTGTGATATTTTCACAGATAATTATTAATAAGAACAGTCTGTGATGTCTTACTTTATCACAGACGGTTCGTATAAATCACCGTTTTAAAAATATCATAAATGATTGTTAGTATAAACCATCTGTGGTAGTTGCAGCACAGACGGTTCCTACGAACCGTCTGCGATGTAGCCGTCCGGTATAACCTCTTTTGTAGTAGTGGGTGGAGTTTTGGGTGTATGGGTACTCTATCTACCAGGGTTCAATTTCTGGTGCTCACCTTTATACACACATAAATGTGCTTCGGTATAAATTTTATGAGATCACAAATTTGTCTACAGCTCTGTCTTTCTAGATGTGTGCTAAGTGGGTGCGCTCGCATGTATATGGTGTACGTGCGTGTGTGATATGTGTGTTTGAGACAGGAGGGGACAATATTTTTAAGTAGTAAAGATTTGTAATGAAATATTTTTTTTCGAATTTTTGCTGGAGTGGAAACTATTTTCTGTGAAAATTCCAATTATACCCTTCATTAGTTCATTAGACGAACTGTTTCATTAGTCGTGGAGATAAAAATATTCTGAACCACTCGAAGTGGAAGAAGTTAGTGAATTTGAGGCGTCCTAGGAATGACCTCCCCTAGATGGCAACCGACCGATGCGATGCGGCGGTGGAAGCCAGCGAGATGCAGACCAGGTACTACCTCCGCCCTCTCCTCGCCGAGTCGTAGGAGTATGTGGCAGGCATGTGCAGAGTGTAGTGGTCAGTGGAGTCCACGGCTTTCTTGGAGTTGGAGCGACCTGAATGGATACTTCCTGCCTGCCTGCTCACCATTAGACATGCCAACCACTTGATCGCGTCGATGGCGCGGCCGGCATTACCAACAACTGCAGACGATTCGTCCCTCCATGCATATATGTCTCGTTGTATGTGCAGTATGCTCGAATTCAAGCATGGGCAGCTAGCTGTTAATTAGCTACTGCCTCGCCGAAATTTGCGTTGCATCAGATGTACTATGTGTCTATGTACTACTATACAGTATAGTAGTCTACTACTAGTACAGACAAGAGCTAGTATCTGTATTATGTAGGACCGGTTGATCTTTGAGTAGATAGACGGGCATCGATTGTTAGTCGGCTAGGTAGCCTAATCTGATCCAAACAGAGACACACCTCCCTCGTGTTCTTCTTTATTTTCAAAAACAAATACGAATTGCGATCGGTATTATTCCTTTGTATTTAGAGAAGCTACTAGCTAGCCAATTGAGTGAGTCCATCTGCTCTCCAATGAAGCAGATGACAGCAGAAATACGGTACTAAACAACACCTAGTAGCTAAGTACCAGTAGCATATGTCTCCAAACACGTGCACAAATTTGGTTGGAGCCAGAGAGAAATCCAAGCTACAGACTCGGCGTAAGCACTGACCGTTGTGACGGGTTAACGTTTTGGGTCGGGCGCGCGCACTGGGACACATCAGCAGCTTGTCACAGGCCGCGTCAGCCTCCCCTGGGTAACCACGGATCGGACACGTCGGCACCACCCGCACAGACTCCAGTCCCCATCCACTCCATCGCGCGCGAACCACTACGCGCTCACCACTCCTCACAAATTTTGTCAAAATCCGCTTAAACAACGCGACTAATTTGTCAAAATCATCTCGAAGCAAGTACCAAGCAGCGCATGCTTCTCGCTAAGCATATGCTTCTTCTCCTCCTCCTTTGACTCCATTTTTTTTAGTATGCTCTCTCGCTACCCGAATTGTTTTCTTTTTAGGAAGCAAATTTTAAAACAAAAATTATCCGGCTCCGTATAATTGAGGTTTTAAATCAGCAAATCGGAATGGACTAGTGTGCTATGTACACGCTGTCAGGATCCACTTCTTTCCCGACGGCCAAAAACCGATAAGGAAGGCCAAAAAAACCGTCAGGGTGTAATATGGATTCGGATAGTCACAACTCCATCCAATCGGATACCTTTTATTGGTTTTACCATTCTATATGCCTAATCAGAGATGGTAATTTAGTTGTATTTTTATGCTCTCCCAAAAACTATAAAAGTAAATGTAGCGACCAGAGAGATGCTAATGATTGTAATCGAAACAATTTTTCTTTTAAACCTAGTGTCTTCCGACTATAGCAGGCTACTGTAGCAAACGTAAGCACTGTAGCTACAGTGTTTACCGTAACAGATCAAAAAAATTTCAAATGTGTTGCTTTCGCTGGTTGCTGCTGCGTGGTGAAGCAGCGCTCTGCCCCTAGCTTTTTCCTTCACGTGATGCTTCCATGCATCTTCTGATGTGATGAGACAACCAAGCAAAACCAACTTGTTGACTGCACCCTCCTCTCTCTCTCTCTCTGTGATGTGATGCGCGCGCGAAGGGCTGTCGTACATAGATTCCTCTCGCGGCTACGTAGATCTAATTTTTCTATCACTAATTATGTTTATGGCTATAAGGTGCTTTTTTACTCTTTAAACTTTAGCATAAAAATTACATCAGTTTTTCTTGAGATTAGCATCTAATCCCATTTCTATTTATAGCCTAAGGTCCAAATTTTCTTGGGATTAGCATCTAACCACATCTCTATTTATAATCTAATGTCCAAATGAGTTATTATCCAATTTCAACAAATAAGGGATCCGAAACCCTTATGTAATACGAGTTTTCAACTTTTGTCACGTGACCTAATATTGGACAGTCCAAAATTATCATGTGTCGTAGCCTCCAAACTACATCTCTATAGCTCTAACACGTATCATTCGCCTTTGATCTCCGTGCACCTCAACTCGAATACGACCCATCTATCTTTGACCCTTTGGACCATGTGTAGATCGAATAGAGAACAAAGGGGGTGAATGGTGTCTTTAAATTTTCTCCAAGTATCCACTTAACTCTTTTCTTCAATAGCTACTGAGCTATGAAGACTAGAGTTGAAGTTTCACTGGAAAAACAGAGAAACAGTCTGTACAGAGCAAGGAAAACTGAGCTGGCTGAAATCTGACAACGTGGTCAAAACTTACCATGTGGTTGTAAGTCACAACAACGTGCTCGATAACTGACCGAGAGATCGTTTTCTGACTACTCGACAGAAGTACAACGTGATCGGAAGCCAACAAGTGGTCGGATAATCAACGCTGTTGTAACCAGTCGATACCATGGTCGAAACTAACGTGATCGTAAGCCAACGTGGTCGTAAAGTTCTTGGAAGAAATAGAGAACGAACAGAGAGCGCACGATCGCAAGATTCTAACTATGCATAACTTTTGATTAAGAGATCAAACGGCCAATAAGCTTTGCACACGATAATGTGAGGATCTCAAGAGGTTGCTCTGATCTTTAATTGAAAACTTAGCGACCGAAAAGAGAGCTTCACAAGATCTCACCGAGAACACCCAAAATAGAGACTGAGAGGATAGGGAGACAATCAGACCATGCAAGTGGGAATAGAATCGGCAAGCTGGCTTCGAGTATGATTTCCCAACATCAGGCATGTCAAATCATCAGCAAAACACCCGAAGGCAGAACTCTTAGATCAAGAAAGTAAAAAGGCCAACCGAAGAACAGAGAGATGACATCCGAAACGACCACTTCCACTCAACTCCAAACATACGAGCAAACATAAACAGAGATAGAAAGATAATATATTGCTCTGAGAGATGAGTCTACAACCACTCCATCCAGAAGGACCAAGAGCACAAGTGCTCCACACCAAAACCCTAAACACGAACGCATGCAAGAAAACAAGAACACCCCAGAGACAACTGGATGGGTAGCCCTCCATCCCTTTTTATAGCCTCTAGATGGTGGGGATAACCCGTTAACCCCCAACCTACCATCGGGTTTTCTTACGCACCCGTTAACACATACAGGACAATAATGCTTTAACCAAAATGCCTCCTTTTCAGGTCTTGAGTAATTTACTAAATTGCCCTTCCACCACCTTCCAGAAAACTTCCTTCTTTTCTTGCTAACCACGCTTGCAACCACCTTGCAGCCTTAGTCATCTTCGGCTTCTCCTGACCATTCTGGACCTCAACACTCCCCTGTGTCTAGTCCCGATCCTTCCACGCCTTACCATGACCTAGCTCCAAAGTCCTGCAAACACCACAGACAAGCAAATCATCACATAGCACCGCACAAAACACGAGAATTATCAATCTGCATATATCAGAATGAATTCCAGAAAGCAATCTTAGCAAACCACTGGTCTTAAAACAACTTATGACTACTCTGATGTACAATACAGAAGTACTCGTAGCCCATGACGTCCTACCAGTAGTATACAACCACTCAGAAGTTGTTACGACCATCGCAAATATTTGTTACGACCATGAAATAGGTGCTACGACCACGTAGCAGACGCACGACCATCGTTTATAGCGGCTACGACTTTAACACACCTGGGCGCTACGACTTACGACCACGGCTAGACAGAGCTACGACCATCGACCATGGCTATACAGAGCTATGACTATCGACCACAGCCAGACAGAGCTAAGACTATCGACTACGGCCAGTCAGAGCTACGACTATCGACCACGGCCAGTCAGAGTTACGACTATCGACCATAAAGTTGTAAAATCGACTGCCAATCACAAAGTCGTAAAATCGATTGCCGACCACAAAGTCGTAAAATTGACTACCGACCACAAAGTCGTAAAATCGAATGCTGATCACCAAGTCGTAAAATCGACTACCGAGCATAAAGTCGTAAAATCGACTACCGACCATAAAGTCGTAAAATCGACTACCGACCATAAAGTCGTAAAATCGAATGCCGACCACCAAGTCGTAAAATTGACTGCCGACCATAAAGTCATAAAATCGAATTCTGACCACCAAGTCATAAAATCGACTGCCGACCATAAAGTCGTTAAATCGATTGCCGACCACAAATTCATAAAATCGACCGCCGATCACAAAGATGAACACAGAGATCGTAAAGCCAGCAAACTTCTGCACAGACCTCAAAAACCAAACTCAGCCTTTACGCAAACTCTAAAGCAAGGGTCAATTACTCATCATAACTATGGAGTGACCTCCATATGGTCTCACACCATGACTTTGCACCAAGCCATCTTGTGCCAAATTTCATTTAACAAGCATAATTTGGAAAGACTAGGGTTGTCATGATCTCCATCCTAGGTATGATCTTTTTGTTTGACCGGATCGGATCGATTCTATCATATTTTGTAAAGCACATATATTTTATATGGAAAAGGAATTATATTTCAAATATGTAAGTCTATAACACACAGTTTGATTTTTAGTTCATCTTTGTAAATTTCGGTGCACTCATTCACATTGCATTCCATTGAACTTGGTTTTTAACACAATTCAATTCATTTTTATATAAATTAATTATTTAAAAGTTCAATACGTTATCTTTGCCCTAGAACAAGTAAAAAGAAAAAAAAAGAAAATTATATTAATATAACTTAAATTAGGAATGGGCAATATCAAATTTCTTACGGTGATATAGTTTTTTTGTCTGATCCTACCTGATATGTGGTCGATTCTAACGATTCTACCTAATCCTATGCGATTCTACCTAGCTTGGCATCATGATTCTATGAAATTTTTGATACACACAATCGATCCATAGATGGTTAGCTCCGTATTATATCCTGACAACTTTGGAATGACTCAATTGATAAATACATATTCGGTTTTGCTATTGCCAAGGCGACTGAAATTTTTTTGTCTCTCAGTCACTTGAAAGTTGCACTCTCAATCAACTAAAATTGCAGCCCCCTCCAAAAAAAAACAGCCCTCTCCAAAAGTTGCACTCTCAGAACAACTGCAATTTTAGTTGATTGAGAGTGCAACTTCAAGTGACTGAGAGATAAAAAAATTTCAGTCGCCTTGGCAATAGTCACTCCCAAACATATTTTATGTACAGCTGTGGACAGAATTAAACGAACTCAAAACTGAAGCGATGTTCTCATAAGAAGGATTGTTTAAAGCGTATAATTTAGCAGGACGAAGATATCGGAGCAATCCATAGCATGCTATGGCGTGCTGGATTAGCATCCCTAGTTAGGCAATTAATCTGACAATTAATCTATGGTAGGCAGATTTGGGGGGCAGGGAGCAATAATACTGCGCTGCACTTGCCCCCCTTGACTTTCGGTGGTTGCCCGATCTGTAACGCGGCGCCCAGACGGGGTCGTACACACACACACACGCACACGTAGGCGTAGCCACACGTACGCATCCTCCTCACGAACTAAGCGTTTAATTTTAGCACATAATTAAAGAATCGCCGGAATTACTCACACCCGGGGCGATAAGATCGATCCCGTCCAGGTACACACTCCCGATTGCCTTGTATAAATACCTCGATCCGACCAGAACAATGGATCGCAAGAACACCAACCCCTAAATATACAGGCCTCCTTAGCAGCAGGCGCCAGCCATGTCTTCCTCCCCTGATCTCTCCCGGATCCTCCCCCGCGTGCTCATCGTCTCCCGCCGCACCGTCCGCAAGAACAAGTTCGTCGACTTCGTCGGTGAGTTCTTCTTGGACTCATTCGTTGGAACAATGCATGTGTATATGCGCAGGCCTTGAGTCCTGCGTGGAGTCTAGGATTGGGCGCTTACATGTGCATGGCGCATGCACGCGTGGTTGTCTGATGTCGCAGGGGAGTACCACCTCGACCTCATCGTGGGGTACGGCGCGGTGCCGGTGATCGTGCCGCGCGTCGCCGGCGTGCACACGCTGCTCGACTCGTTCGAGCCCATCCACGGCGTGCTGCTGTGCGAGGGCGAGGACATCGACCCCTCTATCTACGGCGACGCCGGCGCGCTCTCGACGGAGCAGCTCGAGGCCGTGCGGCGCCTCCACCCGAGCGACGCAGCCGTCGACCACGAGAAGGACTCCATCGAGCTCTGCCTCGCGCGCCGCTGCCTCGAGCGCAACATCCCGTTCCTCGGCATCTGCCGCGGCTCGCAGGTGCTTAACGTCGCCTGCGGCGGCTCGCTGTACCAGGATGTGGACCACGAGCTCGCCCCCTCGTCGGCCGCCGTCCGCCACATCAGCTACGACAACTACGACGGGCACCGGCACCCGGTGCGCGTCCTGCCGGGCACGCCGCTGCACGAGTGGTTCGCGGAGTCGCTCGTCGACGGCGAGGACACGCAGCTGATGGTGAACAGCTACCACCACCAGGGCGTGCGGCGGCTGGCGGAGCGGTTCGTGCCGATGGCGTTCGCGCCGGACGGGCTGATCGAAGGGTTCTTCGACCACGACGCGTACAACCCCCCCGAGGGCAAGTTCATCATGGGGCTCCAGTTCCACCCGGAGCGCATGCGCAAGGCCGGCTCCGACGAGTTCGACTACCCGGGGTGCCCCAAGGCCTACCAGGAGTTCGTCCGCGCGGTGGTCGCGTACCAGGAGAAGGTGGCCGCCACGGCGACGCGGGACGTGCCCGTGCCCCGGGGCGCGCGCGCCGCGCCCCCGAAGCTGAACCAGGAGATGGAGAAGCAGCGCAAGGTCATCGTCCGGAGCTTCTCGCTCGCCAAAAACCTGTACGTCTCCGGCGAAGCCGGCACGCAGCCGGCGGAACGGCGCGACCTCGAAGCCGGCGCCGAGTTCCTCGAGGTAAGCAAGTCACATTTGCACTTGCAGTGTTGTTGCGAGCTAGCGATTGGAAGCCAAGTCCTAATTGTGTTGCTGCTTCATGGCCGCGTGCAGTCGAACACGGCGCTGAGCGTGCAGCAGGAGAAGAGGCTGAAGCAGATGGGCGCGACGGTGAGGAACGCGTCGGGTTACCTCAACAGGCTGAAGCTGAACGAGGAGCGCGAGGCGGCGGCGAGGGCGCTCATGGCGAAGATGTCCGTCGACCAGCTCTCCGACCTCGCCTCCTTCTACCACATCATGGGCACCATCTGCTCCGAGGTGCTCGACAGGAAGCTGCAGCCTTCTGCATGAGACTGGAGCGATTTCGATGCGTCCACTACTGTCAATGTAATATCCTTAAAGCGTTTGCATTCTGATGTTATGAGTGTTGTTATGCTAAGGGCCCTTCGGTTGGGCTAAAATAAATTAGTTTATGATTAAAATTGTATTGTAGCTGACTAAAATTTTACTGTACCCGATAGTGACTTATTTGGTGTAAATAAATTTAAAAAAATTTAAAAATAGAAAAAAACAAGTTAGCCTATTACGAATAATACAAACGAATACGGAAAAAAAGAACAGACAAAAAAGCTAAAAAAGCCAGGAAAAGACAAAATTTAAGAATAGTGAAAAATAAGCCAGAAGTCAGAAGCCGGTCCCGCTCGATTGGGCTGAAAAATAGTGGCTTATGACTGAAATTGCACTGTATCTGACTGAAATTATACTGTAACTAAAGGTGACTTATTTGACGTAATTAAATTTAAAAAATAAAAATAGAAAAAATATATTAGATCATCACGGAAAACGCAAACAAATACGAGAAGAAAAAAGAACCGGCAAAAAAACTCAGAAAAACTAAAAGTTTAAAAAGGATGAAATTTATAAATAATAAAAATAAGCCAGAAGCTTAAATTAAAATGAACGGGTCACAAAGCGAGTGTTTACGAGCTAATATTATGCTGATGTTCGAAAATTATTGCTTGTTTGACTTGGCATCTGTGTGCAATGCATCTGCTGAAGCAGCTCGCTGACTCGAGCTCATTTCCTGAACTGATCACAGGAAAAGACCAAGAGCGAAACTACAAACTGACTTATACGTTGGTCGTTTTCGCCATTGGTGTGTCATGCCGATTCAGTGATCGCCTCGTCATACCTATCTTTCTGCACCTAACCAAATTGTCAAAAGACCTAGCTAGTACATTGCAGCTCAAAGTTTGCTATGCCGATGGCAACTACATGGTTAAAAAACTACGCACGATCGTTGAGTTTCTTTTATCAGAGTCCCACTAGCAAGGAAGAACTAGAGAAGTGTAGAAAACTACTAGCTAGCGCAACTGCGCAAGTAGTCAATAGGAAACTACTAGCACAGTTAGCTCTCGTCTTACTCCGTTTGAAAGTTAGATACTGTAATAAAAATCAAAAGTCGATCGGCTTGTGACTTGCCAAACAGGCCAATGTTCCTGGTCACTGGGCAGTGTCAAAGGTGGGCAGTCCAGGAGCTTCAAGTTGGTCGGAAGAAATCTGCTACTCGCACCCAGATGTGCTGGAGCAAACACAAGGTGGCACGGACATGTCAGGCATGGTGAACAAGTAGCGCCATGGCCATGACACTTGTCCCAATAAGCCACTTCAGCCGCCCCTGTAGACGGAAGAGGCATCGCTGTTTAGAGTACTAACTAAACAGTAACGTAGATCTCTCAACGAGGTAGCCATAGCTCCGTAAGTGCAGTGCAGCACAGACCAGGATGGGCAGAGACACAGCGTTTGCACCGCTTCCATGTATGTTCAGATCGTCAACAAAACCTTATTCAAACTGAAGTAGAGAACCGCAAAAGATAGGAGAGAGATAGATTGTTTTAGCTTATCAAGATTGCACATAATGACCTTGACAAAGATAGGAGAGAGAGATAGATTGTTTTAGCTTATCAAGGTTGCACATAATGATCTTGACGGGGATATAATAATTCTCTAATTATTACATCATTATATTATCTGAATCTACCCTTTATCGATAAGAGGGAGATTACACAGGATAGTCGTAAAGTCTTACTACGAATGCTCTTGGTCGTAAATCTATCTATGACTATATAGTCGTAAGTATTATTGCGACTGTACCTTGGTCGTAAGTCTTTCTACGACTATATACTCGTAAGATGTCCTACGACCACCTTCTGGTCGTAGACTTTTGTGCGAATAGTCTATCTCCAATTGCCTTATCTAGGGCCTCTAGAGTCATCTGACAAGATAGTTAGAACGTGCACTTATCTTTAATAACCGTACACGACCTCTCTCTGACAACAACCACTGTATGATGAACGGCCTTCATATCTCTGTGACAATAAATTCTGATAGACGGTTATCATCTGAACCGTTGGGATGTCTTTTGATGCAAACAATGGCCACTGCTTCGTCGACTATATAAAGGTTGATATAAGGTTGATGTCGGAGAGTGGAGGGGGATGGATTTTGATCCAAGCAAGATATAGTGAAAGGTATTTCGCATTACACACTTTGTAATCTTCTTCTCTGAGCAATAATAACACAGGACGTAGAGTTACTATTCTCCTAGGAGAAGGCCCGAACCTGTATAAAAATTTCCGTGTCTTTTTTCTGCATTACCAGATCTTAGTCTAAAGAGTTTTCTCTGAATTCAAACAAATCATACGTAAGATCGGTATTAAAACGGTAATAGACTTTTTTCAAAATATGTATTTATTGTTCAACAGTTATTGTTACTACAATATTTGGATAAAACAACAATGCCAGCTGAACTAGCCTTCTGAATATCCCATCTACAGGCTGATCAAATATTCTAGGCCTCACTGGACTTAAAACAGTACAAAAATGGAACGTCAAAGGCTATAGGCTTACAATTGCTCGTTTGATTTCAGTTCCAACACGACGGGCATCCAATGTAACAATGCCTACATTGAATGTACTAATATGCTTTATGAAGCTCCGGAGGGACAAAGCCGTGCCTTAAACATCTTCATTTCTGAAAAAAAAAATCAAATAGGTCAATGAGTTACAGAACTGTTTAGTCACAGGACAAACCAAGAACATTAAACGAGGTCGCCGCTTAGAGCTCTACTGTCAGATCAGAAATAGGTTGGCCATGCCAAGATATTTGTAACCCCATTTGATAGGTAAATGCGAGTGACTGCAGATCCAAACAAAGTTTGCAACTGGCTACATTTTTAGTTCAGCATAGCAATTGAATGCTAGAAAGAATACAAAACGTTTACAGGAGATGACGGTCCAACTTAAGCAACGTGGGTGAACTGTGACATACCAAGCCATTATTGTTGTCCAAGTGAAGGAAACCACCATGGCCTCGAGCATTTGTAAACATGTACAGAGGTCCAGAAGCTGATGAGAGAAGTCGTGTAAGTCAAGAACTATAGACTAGAGATATATTTTTATTTTTAATTTGATTTACTTTGAAGGTCCACAGCTTGCAAGGAAGAGAACAACAGCTTTTGAAACAAACAGAAGAACCGAGCAGTATTATAGTTCGAGATATCAGAGCACAAGCATCAGAAAGGCAGCAGAAATCTGAGTAGCAATAATCAACTAGCACATAACAACATAATTTTCACAATACAGAGTGGTTTTCTCAAACAAAATCTCGAGATGTTGAGAGGTTGGGTTTAGTAGAATAGATTGATTCAGGACAGAACAAATCTGTGGCATTACGTGCAAAAATGAAAGCATTACTGTATCTATGTCTGAAGTAAGTAACATCGTTATAAAAAGGGAATTGCAGATATAAAGAATGTTGTCTAAGACTACCTTCATAGCCGCCGAATACTGGATCTTCAGACAGTAAAAGAGGTGTGTCCAGGTCAACAAAACTGCATACACAAAAGGGCAAGCTCAACTTAATGCCTGACTTGACATATATAAGGTCTAGAACATTCTAACACTGTTTTCAGTTGGAGCATCCTAATCCTAAGGGCATTGCCTCTGGTTGATAAAATGACGTTTTTCATAATTTTCACAAGAATCCAACCTGAAACAACCGAGCCCAGCAGCTAGATGACCAGCGAAGCCCATAGCGATCCTAGTCTCGACCATACCACCAATCATCAGTGCAATACCGGCTTTTCTTGCAGCATCAATTACTTCGAGGGCTCCAAGAACCCCTAACTTTGCCAGCTTGATGTTAATAACATGAGCCAAATTTCCATGTATTATTTTCTGAGCATCAAGTAAACTCCGACAACTTTCATCAGCAGCAACAGCAACTTTGAATTTCTCCATGGCAGCTATGCTGACATCACGGAGACCTTCCCAATCATCTCTATGAACTGGTTGCTCAAAGAGTACGGGGGTCACTCCCATTTCTGAAACCAATGACAGTGACAACAAGCTAACTTAATGGAAGCACTGGAGAAGGTCATATGACTCAGATATTAAATAGCAAAAAGGCTCAACATATCGAGGCAAGATTAAAATGAGAACTCCTGTAGTAGCATGAAATTTACATGAGTACAAACCGTTTAGTCCATCAAGAACTTCAATTGCTTGATTGGCCGTGTATCCTTCATTTGCATCCAAGATAAACGAGCAATCTGGATGGACAAGCCGTATGGCCTTCAGAACTTCTATATCTGAGTTCAAGTTTTTCCCTACTTTGAGCTTTAGGGTTTGAAACCCTTGTCCTCGATATTTTGCAGCCAATTGAGCAGCTTCATTTGGGGTCACAATTGGAATCTAAATTAAGAGATAGATGAAATTAACAATTTTGATAAAGGCAGTCCTAAGCTTTCTGGAATCACTGCAGAGGATGCTGAGATAACCATACCGTGATGTCTGTTGTCACACTATCTGATGCTCCTCCAAATAATCTCCACAGAGGGATGCGAATGCTATTAGCAACTGCATCAATCAGTGCCATCTCCACTCCTGCTCTAGCCTTCATTGGAACAGAACAAAAGTTCACATCAAAGGACAACGAATCTTGTATCTAAACAGCAGTGAAATACTTGTGTAGTCATTAGAAAAATTCAGAATCATATGATATCTGTGTCAGCTCCTTACATTTACATTTCACCAAATTCCAACAAAATTAATTAGAACATTTATTTGGTATTGCAGGCTTGTAGCTCATACTTGCTTTGCAGTTGACATGGGTTGTTATTGTGGAATTTGCCCATGTGCAGGTGCATTCCTTGTTAGAATAAAGGGCATTAGCCTGTATTAGTGGTTGGGAAAAAACTTCATTTTGCTTCTGAAGAAACAGGGGTAAGGTCTTTCACAGAATTCCATCATAGAAACTAGGCGAGATACTTGGAAAAGGCGCATTGGCCGTAGGACAATAGTGATCGAGCACATCAATTCAGTGCCTGAAAGGTGATCTCCATCTACATCAAGGGCTCAAGGCCAAACCTTCAAACTCTAATCCCACATCAACATCAGATAGAGCACGCACTCTATATAGCCTCAGGCTTGCACAACAGTGTGGACTTTTCGATGCGAATCTCGTTATTGTCTTACGATCAAACACTCGTCAACCTACGACAATCAAAGGACAAATTTGTTACGTGTGTGACGAGAGGGTCTAGATGTCTCACCGAGGCGAAGGCGTGTCCCGGGAGGGCACCGGCGACGTCTTGGAGCACGGCGCCGAGGGGTGCGGCCGGCGAGCCCGCTAGCGCGGCGCAGGCCCGGCCAGCGGCGGCGAGCGCGGCCGGCTGGTCCTCGGCCGTGACGGAGGGCAGCACGGACGCCTCCCCCCAACCGACCGCGCCGCTGCGGAGCTCCACCCGCACGGCGACGTTGGACGCGGCGTCGAGCCGCGAGGACGCGATGGTGAAGGGCGCGGCCAGCGGCACGTCGAGCGGGCGCGCCTCGGCCGCCGCGACGTCGACGGAGAAGGTTTCCTTGAGGGCGTCGAAGCCGAACGTCTCGGCCGGTGAAGGAGGGGACGGCGACGGCGAGATGGCGCGGAGGCGGGTGGCAGCTGCGGGCTGGCGGCCGACCGGGAGGACCTGAGGCCTGGCTCTAGGGCTCGGGTTGCTGGGGTTTTGGGAGAACCGGAGGGGTGACGAGGAGATGGAGGTGTCCATGGCCACTGGACTGGAGACTGGAGACTGGAGACCGGACGTTGACGAGATTTGTGGGGGACTGAAGGAGGAAGACGAGCGCGAGACAAAGCGCTCGTCTTATAGAGAGTGGTTGGTGCGGGCGGTCGGTCAGTGACAAAGTGGGACCAAGCCGTCAGTCGGACGCCGGCGCCTCCGGGAGGGGACGGTGGTGCGGCCGCTACACGCCGCCGCGTAGCTGAGCACGCTGCGGCTGCACGCGAGGCGTCTTGTCACTGGCACTGCGGGCCCACGTGCCAGAACAAGCCGCCACTGGACACGTGACGGAAGGCAGTTGGCGTCACCAACTCCGTGAGTGCATGCGGCCACTCAGTTACGTGGGACCCACTCGCCGTCGCCGGTGGTTGGCCGCGTTCGATGCCGTCGAGGACGGGTGCGTGGACAAAGGGATCGCCGCTGACACGTGGGTGGGTACGGCGATCGGCCCATGACAGGCGGGACATGCCACATGTGGGGCCGCCCTGTCGGTGAATGTAGGGCCGGTTGACGTGGCTTGGTTCGGCGAGTGCGTCGTCGTGGACCGAAGCGAGACATCCTGCACTCACGTAGTTTTTTGGGTGGCGTATTATCGTTTTTTGGTTTAATTTTTGAATTCTAATTATTCACAAGAGACGAGAGAGTATGTAATTTTAAATAATATAGATAAATTAAATATAGTATCTGTTATAATTATTTTATATATCATATTTTAAAAAAACACTTCACAAAATCTAGTTACTTTAGTATATTAAGTCAAAACAGACAAGCAACAAACCCAAAATAACAGCTCCAACATTGATTTCCCTAACGTCACTTCCAAGCGCCAGTACCACGTCAGTTGTTTGCAACATATTGTCGCTATCAACCGATCAATCGGTTCATCACTGTTAACCAAAACCAAGCGAATTAGATTGTTAATTACGTTGCCTGCCGGACAGATTTTCTTGCTGCCATTTGGGGTCTTGACCCCGCGAGAAAAACCTGCCCCTTGCCAACACCAAGGGGGCGTTCATTTAGTTCTAACGTCAAGTTAAAGAGATAAGCTCGCACTAGGACTGCAATTATATATAATTCAGGGGTGGGGTAACCACATATATGATTCAGAACGCAAAGCGTCATTTTCTCCACGATTTAATTTCGATTTTGCCTAGTATAATAGGTAGAAGAGCATTGTTTACCCGAATGGACAGGCTCGAGCTACTGCTTTCGATTGATAAAACAGCTTGTCGGGTGGTCCCCACCCGACACGAGATGCTATCATAGCCATTCGATCATACTATAATGTTTTATCGGACGCATGTGGATTGTATCCCATAAGAAAATATTTCCCTTTCTAATAGAGAATGGGTGGTCTATGAGGAAAGATGCGGATATTCGTAGCGGTTCTAGCCTGCTAGCATCGTCCATGTGATTGGCACTGTGCCTTGCATCGAGCTTGATTTTTTTTTAATCTGGAAAGCTTTACGTCCTCGTCAGGGTGGTTAGCATGGAGGCCAAAGCCCAAAGGTGCCAATAGCATGTTGGCAAGGTGCCAATAACATGTTTCACACTCCCAAAGTTAATCATTCTTGCATATCAATTAGGATTTGACGAGTTATAAGTATTCGTGATATGTCCTAAAAATAATTATAGAGATAATTATATCACTTCTATATTTATAATATTTCGAACAACATATTATTTTATCCTTGAATAAATATCTTTCATATTGATAAATAAGTATGTGATTTATTTGTGGAACTATTTATTCATATTTTTATATTATTCTAAATCATTCTTGATCGTATGTCATTATATGGGGCAATTATGATTTACAGATCATCACGTGTATTGGTCGATGATTATGTTTTATGAATCATGGATATGCGAATATCAAATCAATAATGTGGATACATATTAGAGAACATGGTGTTGGATTGACCTACCATGAGATACCGCGGGAATTGTTATATGTTTAAGTGTCATTAGTTGGTCTTATACATAGTGTATGTAGGATCGTTAGATCTAAGATCATCACGATTTTCTACATATGTAATAGTTTACTTAGAGGTTGCTAAACACTACTTCGTAACCGACTGGTCATAAAGGTAGCTTTCGGATTTACTATGTAACACACCGAGGCATGTGAGCAATCAAGATACAATTTTACCCTCTAATATAACGAGAGAGATATCTCTGGGCCCCTCGATGTTGCTGAATTAAGAAAGTGCATGGCCACGCCGAATATGGTTACGGAGTCAATCACAACGGAGCTCAAGTTCAAGTGAAGGATCGAGCTATCATAGGATGGCACGCTTCTCGCCTTGAGTTCGATCTGGTATCATGATGCAAATGGATCAGTACATAAGCACTATATAAGTTTGTCTGATATGATCTTTATGTATATTGGTAGTTGTTGTGTCCTGATAGGGACAACTACCGACTTATGTACCGGAAAGGAGTTTTCGGTCTATGGCCAAATATACATGAATCTACAGAGTCACATACTTAACGGATCAGAACGATAAGGATCCAGATAATAGACTCCGAGTGGGATATGATCTCTACTCATATTGGATCTGGTTGGAGGTTCTCTGAGTGGGATATGATATCTACTCGTATTAGATAAAGATCCAGCCTAAAACTTTCCAAGTTGGATATGATATCTGATCGTATCGGATAAGATCCGATTGGAGGATATATAAAGGAAAGTATCTCGAGACACACCCATCAAAACTTTAGACGACACCTCTCATAACCCCTGTCGTGCTTTGTTGAACCGGCCGTTTGAACTCTACTTTCGCTGCACTACACGTCTAGTGGTAATGATCTATGATCTCTTACTCACATAGCTTCTTGGTTTACATGGAAGAAAATTTTAATCTACGCTGGTGTATCCTACCCTTACCCCAACAATAAGTAATTAAATATAGAATTGCACAAGGCAGTTGCAGTACCTGAAAACTTTTGTTGTCAGCAATTTTCATATCTAAAAATTCAATCAAGTTGTTGTCGGATTCGAACAATAATAGGAATGTAGTGGAATATATTGAATTATTGGAAATAAAATTGAAACATAGACTCTGTTATTGTTACAGACCAAATAGTGAACAACAGAGCTACAGAGAGGTCACAAAGGGCTGCTCGAAGCCTTAGAAACCATGGAGATAAGGAATATAAGTCTATATTACATAAGCCTATCTCTAGTATAAAATACTTACGGTTATGAGGAGCTTACTTACATAAACATCCCTATCTGGGTCTATCATTGCAGGGGTAATCACATCTTTTCCCTTGTGGCGACCCTCTTGAGCCGGCCATATAGTCGTACGATTATTGGGCCTTTTTGTGCAATGGGCCAACTGAGCCAAGGTGGGGGGCCATTCCACCAACAATAACCTCTCATGGCTAAAGGGCCTCGATTTCTATGGGTTGAGACCATGTCCGACGTTCCTTGGCTCCTTCCATCCCTTCGACCCATTGAATCGTCGCCTTATCAAATTCTCGCTTCTGCCGACAGCCTTGGCGCGTGTGACACCCGAGATCAAACTACACGTGGTGGCGGTTTCTCTTCCCCTAGATTCTCGCGCTCGCCACTCCAACATTAATTGTCGCTGTTGTAATGTGTACTTAAGCCCCCTGGCTATTCTTCTTTTTCGAGTATTTGCTTGCTCCCGCTCCATCAGCAGTGCGTTGTTGCTTGTAATCTCTTTGGTCGCTACCGTCCATTCACCCTTCAGATTTTTTTCGATCGCCATCCTTACACCACTCGCCCAACGCTTGCGATGGCCCGTGGAAGTGACCAAAGCATATTCATAACATCTAGATTCAAATTTATTTCAGTTGCCATATTCAAGAATGAAACATTTGCAACCAAATATATTGAAATGAGAAATTCTGGGCCTATGACCAAATATAAGCTCAAAAGAAGTCTTGCCTATTGGACAATCTTAAGAAAACTCTATTGGACATATAGTAAGTAGTGAGATCATCTCAGCCCAAAACCTCTTAGGGGGTGCTATGCTCATCTAGCATGGTCTTAGCCATCTCTACAAGGGTTTTATTCTTTTTCTCTACAACCCCATCGTGCTGAGGCATTCTAAGTAAAGAGAACTAGTGCTCTAACCCTCTCTCAGTATAGAAAGTAGTAAAGGATGAATTCTTAAATTTTGTGCAATTGTCACTCCTAATGGCTCCCAAGGCTCTTAGAAAGTCAGCTGCTAGTCTAAGGGCCAACTCTGTAAAGGAACCAAAGGTTTCATCCTTATAAACCAAAAGATACACCCAAAAATAGTTAGAGAAGTCATCTACACTGGCAAGCATATACCAGTTCCCTCCTATAGACTGGACTCTAGAAGTGCAAACTGTATCTAAGTACAAAAGTTATACAGGGCCATCAGTCATCACTAAAATAAGAGGTAGATGATAAGTAGAAACTATCTTACTATGTCTATAGGGTGTGCACACTAGATCTCTAAAATTATTAAGCCTAGGCAATCCTCTAATAAGGTTCTTACTACTGACTCTAGTCAAGTGATCGAAATCTATCTACCTAAGTCTAGGATATCACAATACTAAGTCATGAGAGTCAAAAGTCACAAGACACCTAGGGCTAGAGATATAAGAGGTACTAAATCAGCACTAAAAATCATCTCAAACTTAGAGATTCCAAAGACATACTCACCTGAGGAATCTAGAACTCGACACTCTTCACTTTTGAATCTCACATCTTGACCCTCATCAAGAAGCTAGCAAACAGATAGCAGATTATACCTCAGCTTACTTGCCAAAGCGACATCCTTGAGCATAAAGTTATTGTTGATGTGTAATGTGCCCTTTGTTGTCACAGTCCTACTAGAAGCATCCCCAAATATAATCAACTCATTGATGGATGCATGTGTGAGGAAGGAGAATCATCTAGAATCTCTAGTCATGTGTCGAGAACTCCTAGAGTCAACAAGCCACACATCATCCTTTCACGCACGTCGGACCTACAAGGCATAAGCAGGAAACATCTGTGCCTCAGTACCGGGGTTAGTGATAAAAGACATAGGAATCCAGTACTGAGTCACATAATGTCTAGGAACAGCAGTAGAAGAAGGAATGAAATGGTTAGCAAGATAATCATAAGAATGAATGCGAGAACCACCTATATCTCTCTGAATTGGCCTATCAAAAGGCTGGTACTCCCATGCCTAGATGCTACCCGTGGTCTACCCTCATGATATCCTAACCTAAAGCACTGCCTAGAGCCACTAAAGGAGTCAAAGAAATCATCTACAAACCTACGCCTATGTCTAGAAGAAAAGACAGGCTACGTAGCTCTAGAGACACTCACATGTGAAGAAACTGCTATAATGGACATCAAAGCACACACCCTCTCTTTTCTCTCAACCTTACTCTACGAAAGCAGAACTCAACTATATGGTTGTACTTCTTACATATTGTGTAATGGTACTTGACCTTTTGAGGGGTCTGACATGCTAAAATAGAAGCATCTGACTTGTTAGAAGGGGTTTGAGCGAAACCTGCTGACCTAAAAAAAGTCTTAGATGATTTAGGGGGTTTTACCTCAAACTTGACACTCTCAACAACCCTCACGATCTTAGATGGGTGGTTTTTGTAATACTCTAGAGAATTAAATCCTAGGTCTCTTTTGTTCACACTCACATTAAATTGGTCAAGGATCATGTTGAGATTCTTCTTTCCACTGGAAAATCTCACAAGAGTAGTCATTTTCTTGGGCTAAGTTCTCATATATGGCACACTAATTTATTTTGATTGCCCTAGAATATATTTCTTTATAGATAGCTACCTCAAGCTTCAAAGCCTCATAAGACACACAAGAGGAATTTATAACTCTATCCAACTACTCCTCATATTTGACTCTAACAGCCTCATGCATCTCATCTAAATCAGCCCCAACTTCAGCACAAAATGCATAAGAGATAGAAGCAATAACTTTCTTAGATCTAGTCATAAACATGTAATTTTTAATTTTACATTTCTTCACAAGTGTCTTGTTAAAAACATCAATCTTAATTGTGAACCTAGGACAATTTTCATAATATTCAGTCCCTGAATGAAGAAGTATTTCAGTCATTTCTTTCATTTTAATTCTACTATCCACCCAATGAGAGCAAGTATGATTAGAATTAAATATTAGCAATTCCTTTGTAGCACTATCCAATTTTAATTCAAACAAAGCATAATTTAAGCAAGATGAAAGACTAGCATCTACAGGAATCATATCTAAAGCAATAGCATCCAAGCAATTGTGATTATTACTAGACTTGAGAGAATCTAGTTCATCTAGAGCATCTTTAAGCTAACTTGTAACAAAAGATTGGGTAATTTTTAGATTAGCCATTTTATCATACTAGTACAAGCAAGATTCACAATTATCATCAAGATTCATGTATTTAAGCCTAACAACTTCTAGATTCAAGTTGCCAATTATGATATCCTGATTCTTAATCATTTTAGCTTGTTTCTTTAGTTATTGTTCAGCAACAACAAAAGCATATTTCATCCCTTTGGAGGAGGGGCATACCTCATCAGGATCACCGTAGGGCTCATCATCGGAGGAGTCAACGTTGGTGCTGCCCTTTGTCATGAAGCACATACCAGTGAAATCATGTGTCTTCTTCTTGCCATGGGAGTTGTCCTCATCATTCTTTGACTCCGAGTCCACATTGCTCATGTCGACATTCTCAAGAGTGGCAAGGACCTGGTTGATGAACTTATTGTAGTTGGGTTCATGGACTTCACATCTCGAGCTTGAGAACGTGTCTAGAAGTCTTTCTCCTCCTTACCCTTTAGCTTGGGGTACTTGCCCGAATGTAGTTTGGCTCACTATACTCAAAGCATATGATAGGGCTGCCCCTTCTCTTGTTCCTCACCTTGTTATATGCTCTTGTGAGTTTTGTAGATAGAAGGTCTAAGTCATCCTCAGGGAGCCTCTCTAACTGCTCATTACTCAAAGAATGCAATGGGGACAATGAAAATCTAGAAGAGCCAATATCTAAGGAACTTGAAGAGCTACTCTGAGAAAGGTTAACCACAAGAGACATTGACTATGTCTTGGGAAGACACGAGATAAAGTCAATCTCACGCGTCTTCAATCTCGAGTAGATTTTATTCATGATAAGCTCACTCATGATAATGTTGTCATTGATGGAAGTGATCATAATTCCCCAAAAATTCATATTAAGTGCACCCAATATTTGAGGTGCATTCTTATAATCAGAAAAGGTCAAGCCAACAGTACGAAAATCATGAAGAATCTTGTTGAGCCTTCTCCACAGCTTATCCAAAGATTTATCAAGCTTTTGCTTGATCTTTGAGTATTCTTTCTTAAGTTCTGTCTCACTTCTTTGATCATGGTAGAGCCCTCAAAGTAGTCAGTAAGGGTCTTCTAGGTCTCATGAGCAAACCTCAAGCGAGCAACTCGTTCAAACTCAGATCGATTGGTGTAATCCAGTATTTGCTATTTGCTTCTATATCAGGTGTAACCTGGTTATCAGTGAGCACCGCATAAGGATTCTTGATCTTAATCCAAATTGCGTGCCCTTGAGCCTTAATGTAGGATTTCATGTGAGCCTTCTAATAGAAAAAATAAACTTCATCAAAAACGTGTGGCTTGGTTGAATACTTGCCTGATGTCATGGCTCTTAAGACCAGTTAAGATCTATGAGAAGAGCTAACCGCGCTCTGATACCACTTGAAGGACTGAAAAGCAATAGAGGGGGGTGAATGGTGTCATCCAAGTTTTTTCCCAAGTATTTTTTATCCTTTATTCAAATAACTACAGAGTTACAAAGAATAGGGTCAATAGCTAAAAACCCGAATTAAATCGCTCAAGAGAACAACCTCTAGAAAAATGCCAACCCTAGCAGTTTAACCTGCTACCTATTGCCAGTCTAACCTCCTGGTGGTCCGACCACCAGGTCCAAGCCGTCTGAGTGGCCACCTAGAGGTTGTACCAGTCTGACTAAAATCATCTCGTGGAGATCAAAGAATTAGTGCAACTTCTAAATTACAAGTCCAAATGCTACAAAATTGTGTACACACCCTGCTTAATGTCTCCGAAACCTATTCTAACCAAGGATCGCAAGAATCCATGTTAAAGTTCAGACATTTTTCATATTTAAGCAAGATTGCATGAAAACCAGGCTAAAATCAAAAACGGTGAATATGACTTGCTCATGGATAAAAGATATCCAAAATGGCACTAGGTATATTCCCATATGTCATAGTAAGTAAGAACATCAAAGAAATCAAGACAAAAACCTCGAATCAAGAAATCACTCAGAGAGGCAAAATCCAATAAAAAATCGAGCAACTTCATGAACTTGCATCCAGATGCCTAGATAGATGGGGATTGATCTCCAAAAGTAATCTCCATCACTTATATATCCTTGGTACAACAAGATCTAGAAGGAGAGAGGGAAGAGCAAAACCAACCAAATCAAGTGCAAACC
Source organism: Bonia amplexicaulis (assembly GCA_036346245.1). Taxonomy (NCBI): domain Eukaryota; kingdom Viridiplantae; phylum Streptophyta; class Magnoliopsida; order Poales; family Poaceae; genus Bonia; species Bonia amplexicaulis. Next base: position 38,982,335 of record CM070736.1, on the reverse strand, counting down.
AATCAACACAAAATAAAACCATCAAAGATGAACAAAGATCAATATATTGCAATTTGAGGATGAATGTTTTATAGCCACTTCACCTGGAAGACAGGAGAGTACACCACAACACTCAAGTTGTCTCAAACCCTAACCCTAGAACACTTGGTCTCTCTGGCAAGACATGATAGTTAGATGGTTAACTAGCAAGTCTCCATATCCAACCGTTAAATAGATAGGCTAGACAGTCATATCTAATTCTAGTGGATACTATCTAGTTAGCACATATGGAGAAAACCCGATAGCCTCCCACACACGAGTTTTAACTCACACACTACACTTATACAAATTTTTCAAAGTGCATAAGTCCAAATCCGCTAAATCCTTAGCCTTGATCCAACTTGGATCTTCTCAACTTCTCCTTGACCTAAACCACTCTCCCAAACGTCACTTAAGTGTCGTGGTTTTCTTCCAAGATATTTTTCGGTATTTTGGTCAACTTACCAAAATATCCTTTCTTAGCCCGGTCTTCTCCTTCTATTGTAAGCAATCGTCACACTTACCACGTGTAGGTGCACTATTGGCTTACCACGCATTGTCAAGTCTCTCTTGTTCTGGTTCCACCAGACCACGCCTTACTTGGACCGACCAAACCACATGGTGCAACCCATCGCTCGAACTTTTCTTCAAGATTTTCTGCCTTTCTTGTTCCATGCTTGAGCTTCACATCTCACTCGGCATCCTTGATCGTTTTGAGTCTCGGCTCCTTGAGCGTACATCGATCCTCGTTATTAACCATAGTTGACGCCAAGTGATCCTACACATCTAAAGATAAAGAAATTATTTTTGGGCATAAGTTATTCATAACTTGACTCATATTAGCTGTAACATGTCTCATGCAATATATATGCACTGACCTAGATCGACAAAACTCATCGCGAGACACAAAACCCTCAAAAATCAAAAAACAGCAGAAGCTACACAGGCTAGCCGATCTGACCGGACCCCATACTGGTCATACCAGTTTTGGCCACCGGTTTGACCGTTGGGAGCATCCGATCTGACTGCCTCCCTTTGGCTGGTCAGACCGACCTAATTGTCGATCATCCGAAAATTTCGACAATTTGCAAATCTAAATTTTCAACATTTTCAAATTATAATGGTTCATCACAACATAAATATGGATTTTCTCATATGGTCCTTCAGCAAATAGGTCAACCATCTAGCTTTAAATTTAAGTACCACTCACCAGAGCTTAGGTTTTTCTAGTTTCTAACTTCTTAATTTTGTCTTTTGTTGACTTTTTTCCTTTTCTTTTGTTTCACTTATTTCTTTGTATTGTTCGTGATGATATTTATTTTTTAAATAAGTTATAATGAAAAGGCTAATAGCAGCTACAGTGCCAAAAAAATGGCTAAGTGCAAAGTAAACCATAAGCCCGGACTTAAAAACCCAAATGAGCACCACCTTAAATTGCAAAGTAGCATTCCAACTGAGAAAAGGTATGTTAAAAAGAGCTAGTCGAAGTTTCCAAGTCTGCTCTGTAACTGCGAAAAGATGTGGTCGCTCAAACTATCCTACCTGAAAAAAGGCATTCTCGAGCGCAAGCAACGCACCTTTCATCCACGAAAGAAATCAAGTACTACGAATTTACAGAATCCGGAATCACAAGAATTGGATCGGATCCCAACTCCAAAAGGCGCCTGGACACCAAAGTATCAATACCAATAACGAACAGCCGGGAGCCGAAGCTATGCTTTGCTTCTCCCCGGCACCTTTCTATATGCATGCTTGTTATAAGGACATAACATCGTGGGTTGCAACGAAAACCTCAAAATAAGACCAAAATGGCAACAACAACAACATCAACAATGCCTGGGCACAGGGCACCGAAGCTCTTTGGCAGGGAGAGGCCACTCCATGACGCCCTAGGTGGACACAGAGGTGACTAGCTAGCTACAAACTTGCATCTGCCGTTCTTGCAAGCAGTATAGGTTGTGCATGGCTTTGCTGGAACGACCTTACTCCAATCGGTGTGAAATACTCAGAGACCTAACCTCTGAATTCATGAGTGCAGCCGCAGACATCATCCTGTGGAGGAACAAGAAGGTGTCGGCGTCGATCCTCGCCGGCGCGACGGCGGCGTGGGCTCTGTTCGAGGTGGCGGAGTACCATTTCCTCACGCTGGCCTGCTACATTGCCATCTTTGGCATGCTCATCTTCTTCATATGGACCAATGCTTCTGCGCTCATGAACCTGTAAACGTCCCTCCCTCCCCCTCGCTGTTATTATTCAGTCCTATCAAAAAAATTATACAAGCCCATGTAACGACCTCAAACCAGGCCCACTAAATGCCAAATCAGCCCAAAAAAGATTTCTTTCCTTTTACTTTTGGTTTGGAGATTATTCTTAGTCCTTAGTCAAAAAAAACTCAGGAAAAGGTTTTTGTGTTTTGTGATGGTAACTGCAGGCCGGTTCCAAGAATCCCTGAAACCGTCATGTCCGAGAGAACCACCATGCAAGTAATCCTGACCTTGCACAGCAGGCTAATCTGGTTCGTGTACAGGCTGTACGACGTTGCGTGTGGAAAGGACATTAAAATGTTCCTCTTGGTGAGTTACTATACACAAACAATCATGTTCTCTCTCTCTCTCTCTCTCTCTCTATATATATATATATATATATTATAAATAACATGGACACCATGATTAAGACTTTCCATCCATGATTGAGACTTTCTATTTATAATTAAGACTTTTCATCCTGATATTATATATCATTGTACTTGCACGCATCTAAAAGTAATCTAAAGGCGGGAGGCTTGGTGCCCGGGCAAGTGTCCCATTTTGATCTGTACCTGATACACGCATCTGCTTGTGTACATGTTACAGACGGTGCTATCTCTGTACATAGCGTCAGTAATAGCAAGCTGCTACAGCTCCCTGACTCTCCTCTACCTTGGTAACTGATTAAGCATACCATCAGGATCTTCAGAAATTGCCATTTCTTAATGCATCAGATCAACTCATGGTATTCTTCCCATCGTTGTTTCGCAGTTGTCCTATGCACGATGACGCTGCCTGTGCTGTACGAGCAGTACGAAAGCGAGGTCGACCACATGGTCGCGAGAGGGATGCATGATCTCATGAGCCACTTCGCCGAGATGGATTCAGGTGTTCTGAAGAAGATTCCAAGAGGGACAGGAGCCGCTGCAAATTAATTAAGGAGAGCACGACCGATCGACCTAACTTGTGACGTCGATAAAAAAAAGAATTAAGATTGGATCTCTCCAATCCCTGAAGATCTCAAAGAACTCTTACTTAAGGCGTCCCCAATTCAGTTGTGCAGAAAGCTGCAGATACGTTCAGAGTAAGAGCTGAAAGTTGCCGTCACATTATACATGCAACAGTGATCGCTTTTACGGTGTTATCTAGTGATGTATCTCTGTTCTTTTTACCTCGTTGGTTCTTTTCGCTTTTCTCGCCTTCGTGATCTGATCTGATCGCCATGAGGAGGGGACGAGAGGACACGCATACTCATACTAACTTTATTAAGTCTAGGGGATTTTCGGTCTCTCTCGTGGTACGTCATCGGATTTGCAAAAGAGTTCTCCGTTTTTCGAATACTTTTTTTTACCCAGCGCCTGCATCGGTCATTCGATCAGACGGACCGTGTGATACACGATCTTTGGGTGAGTGGGTAGACCACGCGATGCACGACCCACGGGTGAGCTCTGTGTGTTCTTAGGAATCTTCGCGTCGCTCTCGTCGTGGTGTATCGCAACTGTCTTTTTTGTAGCTGCGCTCGCATGTTCCATTCTGTTACCCTCGCTCTTGCTCTCAATTCCTCTTCTTCGTCCGCGTCGCACCCGCCGCTCTTTTCTCTCTTAACTCACGCCGCCCTCCTCCTCTTTGGCCGCGCTAACTCCATCGTCGTATGACTCTTCTTCCCCTTTCTGTTCTGGGTGCTATCTTTATCGAATTTCCCGGAAATTAGGTATTGTATTTCCTGTTCTCGGTGTTGTCTTTATCGAATTTCCCAAAAATTAGGTGTTGTCTTTATCATTTTTTTCTAGAATTTATGTTTTTTGCTCTCTCACGGACCTGAGGTGCTGTCTGACTTGCTATTCTCTACCTGCTCCTTGGTTCCTTGCTCTTGCCCTCGGTTCCTCTTCTTCGCCCGTATCGCGCCTGCTGCTCTTTTCCCTCTTCGCTTGCGCCGCTCTCTTCCTCTTTGGCCGCGCTCTCCACTTCGACCACGGCCCCTTCGATCACGACTTCCACTTTGACCACGGCTTCGACTTCAACCCGATCCTTCGACCACGACCGTTCGACTACGGCATCGAATTCGACCACGGCATCAACGTCAGCCACAGCGCTTCCACCACGACCATGGCCTCGACCTAAACCACGGCTTTGACTTCGCCCATGTCGACATCGACCATGGCCTCGACTTTGACCACGGCACATGGCCTCGGCGTTGACCATCGACCACGGCCCCCTTCGATCACGATCTCGACTTCGACCATGGCTTCGACTTCGACCGCGACCACAACCTCGACCACGGCCCCCTTCGACTACGCCCTCGACCTTGACCATGGCCCTTTCGACCACGATTTCCACTTGGACCATCGCTTCGATTTCGACCTGGTCTTTCGACCACGTCCCTTCGACTATGGTATCAACTTCGAACACGGCATCGACTTAAACCACGGCCCTTCGACCACGACCACGGCATCGACCTCGACCATAGCTTCGACTTCACCCACGTTGACCTCGACCACGGCGTCGACTTCGACCACATCACTCTTCAACCACGGCCTCAACATCGACCACGGACCACGGCCTCAGCGTCGACCATCGACCACGGCCTTGACTTCGCCCATGGTGTCCCTCGACTATGGGTTCGACTTCGACCACGGCGTCGATTACGAATACGACACCCTTCGACCACGCCCTCGACCTCAACCACGCCCCCTACTACCACGCCCTCCACCTCAACCATGGCCCTTTCAACCACGGCCTCCACTTGGACCACGGCTTTGACTTCGGGCCGATCCTTCGACCACGGCCTCAATCTCGACCAAGGCATCGACGTCGACCATGGCATCAACTTCAACCACGGCCATTCAATCACGACCACGGCCTCGACCTTGACCACGGTCTCGACGTTGACCACGACGTCGACTTCGACCACAGCGCCCTTCGACCATGGCCTCGACTTCGACCACGGACCACAGCCTCGGCGTTGACCATCGACCACGGCACCCTCCGACCAAGGCCTTGACTTCGACCACAGCCTCGACTTCGACCACTGTGTGGACGTCGACCACAGCGCCCTTCGACCACTTCCTCGACTTCAAACTCGACCACGGCGCCCTTCAACCGCGGCCTCGACTTCGACCTCGACCATGGCCCTCTTCGACCGCGCCCTTTACCTCGACCACGACCTCCTCTTGCACCACGGCGTCAACTTCGACCTGGTACTTCAACCACGGCCCTTCGACTACGGCATCGATTTTGACCCATCGTCGACGTCAACCACAGTGCCCTTCGACCACGTCCTCGCTGTCGACCACGGAGCATGGACTCGGTGTCGACCATCAACCATGGCCCCCTTCGACCAAGCCTCGACTTCGACCACATCGCCCTTCGACTATAGCCTCGACTTCGACCACGGCCTCGACTACGATCATGACCCTTCCGACCACTAGTTCTACTTGGACCACGGCTTCGACTTTGACCCGGTCCTTCGACCACGACCTTTCGGCTACGGCATCGATTTTGACCACGCCGTGGACTTCGACCACGGCGCCCTTCGACCACGACCTCGACTTCTCCCATGGCTTCGACGTCGACAACGGCATCAACTACGAACACGGCTCCGTCGACTGCACCCTCCACCTTACCACAACTTCGACTTCGAGCCGGCCCTTCGATTATGGCATTGATTTCGACCATGGCCCTTCGACCACGATCATGGCATAGACTTCGACCACGGACCACGGCCTCAGCGTCGACCATCAACTACGGCACCCTTCTACGACAACGACGGCCTTGACCTCGACCACGGCTTCGACTTCGACCACGGCCCTTCAACCACGACATCGACTTCAAACACGGCCCTTCAACTATAGTATCGATTTTGACCATGCCATAGACTTCGACCACGGCTTCGACTTCTACCATAGCTTCGACGTCGACAACAGTGTCAACTACGAACACGGCCTTGTCAATCGTGTCCTCGACCTCGACCATGGCCCCCTTCGATCGCACCCTCCACCTCGACCACGACCCCCTTCGACTGCGCCCTCCACCTCGACCACGGCTTCAACTTCGAGCCGGCCCTTCGACTACGGCATCGATTTCGACCACAACACCCTTCGATCACAACCATAGCTTCGACCTCGACCATGACTTTGACTTCGACCACAGCCCTTCAATCACGGCCCTTCGACCACGACTACAGCCTCGACCTCGACGACGGCTTCGACGTTGCCTACGTAGACTTCGACCACGACGTCGACTTCAACCACAGCCTCGGCCTTGACCATGGACCACAACCACGGCCTCGACCTCGAACACGGCTTCGACTTCGACCACATCGATTTCGATCATAACCACGACCTCGACCTCAAACACGACTTCAACTTCGGCCACATCGACTTCGACCATAATGCCTTTCGACCACGATCTCGACTTCGACCACAGATCACGTTGTTTCGATCACGATATTATGATGTTTTGATCACGATATTTCGACTAAACCTTCTGATTTTTTAAAATTGCATATGAACCCTTGCAAATTACATATAGATTCTCGATTTTTTTAGCAAAACCATCTTTCACGAAATAAAACCATACTTTTCGTAAAACACCTTGTTTTATGTAATTAATTTTTAATTTTTACAGAAAACCATGTTTACGAATTATGGGCTTCCGTATCTAGTTGTATTGAGGATTGACTGAGTTCAAAACACATAGGCTCCACCATTAATGGCGAAGCCGGAGAGGACAGCGACACACGCCTATCGGATAAAGATTATATTCCGTCTGCCTGATGCAATGAAAACCCTCTTGTGTTCCGCCTTGCCTTGGATGATATCATAGCCTATACTTTTTCTCCGAAGCTGATGATTTTAAATTTTTGCTACAGTACTTAATTTTTAAACAGAGTATTTTCTCAAGATGGGGTATACAAGTTAAACAATGTATACGTTAAGAGCCTAACATCTGTACCATCTAAAATCGCAAGTGAGTATCTTTCTCTCCGTAATCTATATCGTAAACAGCTAAAATTCAAAAATTTCAACCAAAAGCTATAAGCCACAGCGGTTGCCAAACATATCCTGTATTGGACGCCTCTCCTCGCAGGACCCTCCTTAATTAATCATTTGTCTATCTTAGTACTTAACCAGCCATTTGTCTATCGTAGCATTTAACCTTCTCCGTCATACCAAAATAAAAAAGAAGGTGACAATACTGACAAGATGACACATCATACACCATGGCATAGGCCACATCGACATAGGACCATCGGTTTCTTTATCGTGGGATTTTTCGGCTGCGTCCAACAGCTTGTAGCTGTGGCGAAAGGTTTTTAGTTTTAATATACATATCTGTACGAATGAATCATATGCTATACGTAAAAGGTTGTTTTGAAAAACTGTTTTGATTAGCTATTTTTAAAAAATAATAAAATAATAATTATATTTACCTATTTAGAAAAAATTATAAGCACCTGAAAAGGAAAGGACCGTCAGTTCATCTATCTACCAGTTGGCTACTGTCTCGGGCAAGCGCACGCCAAAAAGCCTTGGTGCTCGGCTTCTCAGCTTTCAACGCTTTCGCGACAGGAGAGGCTGATTCACAGATCAGATCAGCACAGTAATACAGTACTAGTACGAGCAGTGTACTACAGTGTTACAGTGTGACGTGCCAATACCTACAGTTGGTCAGCTTTGCTTGCGGTGGCCTTGTACTTGCACGGTGATGCAAGGATCAGGCCTATCGGAGCTTGATCTTGATACATACGCGCGTCGTCGTCGTCCATTGTCACGTCAGGGAGAGGAGGAGGTATTTGGAGCTTTGTGTGGATCGAATCTATCCGGTTCAACGCACTAGATTAAGAGAATCTATCCGGTTCGACCCTCGAAGAAGCTCGAATTAAAAAACAGAACCTTTCATATATGTGCTGCCGTCGAAGACGATGTCCCTTTGAAAGGGGAACTCTCTTACGAATAGGACTATATTGGTTACAGGGCCTGTTTACGTACTGCACTGACTCCATTTATATCAGTAAAAATCACACATAAATTTCCGTTACTCTATAATCTTTTGCACGGACAACTCATAAGTCACAAGCCGCAGCCAAAAAGAACATATCCATAGAAAAAAAGCATAATATATAAGTGTGAAGAAGATTGCATTCATTGGACTAGTTTTTAGAGGAAGAAAGCTCAATACCACTTATAAGACTATTGTTTTAGGGTTTGCATACGGCAGCCTGTGATCTTAATTGTGTTCAACCAGTTTATACCTGAGGGGCGAGGAGTAAACTGGGTTGGATCTAGACATACGGCCATGTTTGATCCAACATTTGGTATTAGAGTCATGCCGAGGATAAGGTTGGTGTCACCGTCAAGCCGCATCATTGTTGCCGGTGGTGGTTCGTTGAGGGTGACAGGAAGAGAAAGCAACATCTAGGGGAGTAAATCCGGCTAAACCTAGGCATGCGACTAGGGTCTGATCTAACATTTGATATCAGAGCCGTGCTGAGGACAAGCTCAGTGTCGCCGCCAAACCGCACCATTATTGCTGGTGATGGTTCGTGCAGGGTGCCGGGAAGAAAAAACAGTGTCTCTCTTTAATACCCTATGCTGAACAAAACCAACTATGGCCATGTGGGCAATCAAGGTGAAGGTGTTCATGAAGGGCAAGACATTTGGGAAGCTGTGGTGGCCGGCGATGTTGATGAGCACAAAGATCAAACGACCCTTGCGGCCATCTTCCAAGGAGTCTCGGAAGAGACCCTCCTCCTATTCGCCGAAAAAGAGACAACGAAAACTGTGTGGGATACGCTCAAAATGATGTACGTCAGCGCCAACCACGTCAATGAGGCGCATGTGCGGAGCCTTAAGGTGAGTTCGAGGGTGTGCGTATGAAGGAAACGGAGTCGGTGGACGACTTTGCCATAAAATAAACGACTCTTGTCAACCAAATTCGCGTGCATGGTAACAAGATGGAGGAGAGTTGCGTTGTAAAAAAGTTTCTGTGGAGGGAACAGCGGGGGCGGAGAGGCAGGCAGGCAAGCAGGCAATCGAGCAGTCAAAAGAGAAGGCAAAGGAGAGCAGCGGGGGCGGAGTGGTCCGGTGCAGCATGATTGCTCGCTTCGCTTCGCTTGTCACAAACAAAGGCGACGACCGTGGTCTGTGGAGGGAGGAAAACCATGCCGCACTTCGGCCTTTTGGGAGGCACGCTCGGCTTGGGCAGGGCAGCGCAGGGCTTGGCTTGGCTTGCTGCCGGATAAAGGAGGGAGGACCGCCTGCCTGCGCTGCGGCGTACGACCAAACGCCCATGTGGGCAAAGGCACGGACGCAGCGGGGTGTTTCCCGTACTTGTTCGCTTCAATCATGCTTAAGGTACTACGAGTGCTACTCCTAGCTAGCAAACACATGGGTGGCATTGCTCGCAAGTTTTGGGCAAAACCTTACGGACCATGGCTTGCAAGTTTTGTTTGGCTAACCCTAGCCCGCTTTACCAGTCACGCGACGCGGCGACGACGAAAGGACAGATTGATGGTTCGTTCACCGACGGCGAGCGAGCAAAGATCCGCGGCCCGCACTGCCAGGGAAGGTCTCATGGCTTTTGGCAGCATTCGTGAGAATCATCGCCTCTCACGATAGCTCCAAAACAGCGAGAAATCTCGTCTGCCGACGAAGACGCATGTGCACGGGCGGCGATGCAGCCGAGTCACACGCCCCCATGTTCTTTTCTCCTCCTCCGCCGCTGGCACTCCTCCGCCGCCGCAGCAGCAGCAGGCACACGGGGAGTCGACATCGGCAGGCAGGCAGCCATGTGCGAGGCGAAGCAGGAGCAGAGGCCAAAGCAACACACACCTGAGCACCCAAGGGATCAGGCGGAGGAAGCAACCAGGGGTCCACGTGGCAGGCCGTCCTCGCGGGTCGGGCCCACGTGCAGGTGTGCCACTGGGTATCCATCCAGTCCAGCTTGGATTGCGTACGGGCCGTCGTGCTCTCTCCTCTCTGGCCTCTGCCAGCGCCAACGTTGCGCGCATCCCGATGCGGGCTCAGCAGAAACTCCCCAACCTTTCAGCTCCGGACCGGATCCTAAACACCCAATCCATCCGTCTCCTAGTTGGACCTCCACCGATACCAGTACGCCAACACACTGGCACTTTGAAGAGTGGGCATGGAGGTTGGTGCTTAGAAGAATTGCAGCCGTAAAGCTAGCCATGTTGGTGGGATCACTCTATTGTAGTGCTTTGTATATGCTAACTATAGGTCTATTATTTAACAGTTTTTAAAGACGGTTTTTGATTTTTATTATAATAACTAACTTTTAAACGGAGTATTTTTCAAAACGAGATCTACAAGTTAATTATAGTATACGTGAAAAACCGAATATCTGTATCAACCAAAACTGCTAGCAAGTCTTTCTACGTAATCTCTATCGTAAACAGTTAAAATTTAAAAAATTTAGCCAAAAGCTAAACTACAGCCATATCAAATAGGCCCTATAGCAACTCTCCGTTCATATAACACTCAATTTTCTAGGCGGCAAAGGAGGCCTGAGCATGGGCAGAGCTGAACTATGCTTGCTTGGACTGCAATAGAACAATCCTCGTTTACTCCGGCTTGGGGGCTTTTTCAATCCGGTCTGGACTTCTTTGTCTTCCAAGAGCAAGAATGAACGCGCGGGTTTTTAATTTTAGTTTTTTCGGCTTTCTTGTTGTTGCTTTTTTTTTCATTTTTTTCTTTGAATCGTGCATGAACTTCGAAAAAACAAACGGTTGCTACAGTAAAAATTTCAGCTAAAATACCACAAACAGAAACGGCGAGCCGAAGCAGATTGAACGGCCCCTAACGATTCGGCAGGCGAGGGTGGAGATGAATGATCATTAGCTTTGGCGTGGTGCCAAAAGAAAGTGCTGCCTCTTTAGCCGAAGCAATCGATTAGCGCCATCTCTTGGAGATCGCAAAGCTCCACCGGGATCTCACCACCGAAGAATAAGATCCCCGGCAAATCACATCATCAGCACCGGATAATCAAGTGCCTAGAAAAAAGAGGCCCGGTGCGTCCTGTCATGGTGGCATTTCGCTGAAAATTCTCGAAGGGGCCCTTGACATGGTCTCAGGTCAATTATATGTTGGTTAAACAGTTTGCATGTTAAATTATCCCTGGCAGTTTGCAAGTTTATTTGCAGATCAAAAAGCCCTAGCTCTATGCGGATGTGAAGCTCGACAGAAAAAGATTTAACTTTTCTCCCAACATACCCCGATTATTGGTTGATCCATCGCATCGACAAAAATGAGTCCCCATATGATCTCATTAGCATTATTTCTCCTTACATGAAAATCCAGATAGGATCATTTCAACAAATGTGTTAATCCACAAGAAAAATTCAGGATGAGAACCCCATCATTTTGCCAACCCTGGTACAAAGGGGGGCAGAGGGCTATAAGGAGCATAGGTAAAAATAAATTCTGGGCTACTTCAAATGTGTGGAATCTTCCCACTATAAACTTCTTGTTTTCCCAGGACCGTTCGCAAACAGAACAATACAGACTGAACATAGTGTGATGTTCATGCTGACTCGATGCGCAAATGAACAGTCTACAGAGCGATATACACCATCCAGAAGAAATAATACACCTACACTTGCCAGCCACTCGTATTGCAATTCAAACGCAATTCAAGCAAAGGCAAACACACACGGAACAAGAGTGACCCAGTTGCAAGAAAATTCAAGTCAAATGTATCAAACCACAAGAAACATATCAACATCAATATCAAAGTACAAAGATGGGACCGATGTATATAAGATATTTAACTCGAATGAAGTTTCTACAAGCAAACTAATGATACTTATCCGACAACTCAACCTCAGCAACTTCCATGAGTTCAAATATACAGAGGGCTACACAAATGACGAAGTGCTTGATTCAGATTTTTACTGTATTTTTTAGACACTATATATTTATTCAAAAATAAGAAGATGACAGCAATTGGAATTGGAATCCAACACTTCACACTCTTCTCCCCACTTACTCCAACATTGGCAATTGGCTTCTCCAGAACCAATCACAAACACCCTCTCAGTCTCACCAACACAGGAACCACCATCTCATTTTGATCTTATTTTTGAACCACCTCTAATCACATGCCCAGAACCATACTTAGTTTGATCCCAAATGCACAGCTGCCTAATAACACCATCCACTGTTCGCCAACGACTCACGTAACATGTAATAACAATAATGACAAGTAACAGCAGGATAACTACTCTTCTAGGATTTGCAACATACCAGAATTCACCGATCCTTGAGCTAAGAGCGAGCCTGCTTCACATCAGCTTGGCCAGCATCGGGTAAGCCAATGGGCTGATACTGAGCTGGCAATGTTGGAGGTGCTGCTGCCTGCGAGTAGAAGACCTGTGCGCGCGTGGGATCAGCATACTCATACCCAAAGTTGCCTGCCATGGTCGCTGCAGGCTGCGCCACGGGATGGTGGTGGGATTGAATAACATGGTGGTAGCCCATCCCAGCGTATGCAGGAGTTGTAGTAGGCACTGGTGCAGGGGCAGCGGCTGCAGCAGTTCGGTACAAACCAGGTTGCTGCAATTCAGGCTTCACAGCCATCTGAGGAATCGGCACGGTTGGCTTTGGCGCGGTGTCAGCAAAGGTGGGAGGCGGCACAGCGGCTGCAGCACCAGCAGGAACGTTATACGGCTGAGGCGCATTCTGACGCATAGGAATGTAGTACATGCCAGTATTTGGGTCGAATGCGTGCGACTGTTGCGGCTGTGGCACGGGCTGCGGTGCTGGCTGAGGGACAGGATGGTGGTAATAGGATTGGATTGGAATGAACGTGCCAGTGGCTGGGTTGTGAATGAAATGCTGATTCCCCGCTGTGGCATATTGCTGTGGAGCTGGCGGCTGCGGCTGCGGCGGTGGGGGTTGCTGCTGTGGCGGCGGTGGGGGTTGCTGCTGTGGCGGTGGTGGGGGTTGCTGCTGTGGCGGCGGTGCATGCATCTGCGCGTAGACATATCCAGCTGGGGGCTGCGCGGCGGCGGCAGCTGCAGCTGCAGCTGCAGCAGCATCTGGAGCTGGCACTGGGACGCGATAGCTGGCAGCATCGGCACCCACCGGAATGTCTCGCTTCAATTCGCTTGGAGGCGACCTATCATTGTAGTACATGGCCCTGAAACATTTGATCGAACACATGGCCGGCATAAGGTTTCCTTCTATTGCGTAATCCCAGCACAATAAGTAAAAAATTGCTCGTATTTACGCTACCTGTTGGTGGGGTCGGCGACAGGTGGAACCTCTGGCTTTGGTGGCTGCGGCTTCCGACCTCCGCCGCCGTGATCGGACTTGTCATCATTGGAGAACACTCGGCTGGACGCCTCCGAGGGCGAGATGCTGGCCGTTGGCACCGCCATGGCGGGGATCGGCACCTGCGGAGGTGGTTGCGTGTATCCTACTACAGGCGGCACCGGCTGTTCGGAGATGCCCATCTGGGCGAAGTGATCCTCCAAGGCGGCTGGTGGCGCGACGCGGCCGTCAGGCGGGCGATCCTCGGGCCGCACCCGTATCGGCGGCAGATTCGATAGCGACGGCGCCGAAGACGTCGATCCGAACGAGGAGTTCTTGTCCAGCATCGGCGAGTCGGGAACCGACTGAACGTCGTGCGGGTGCCTCCCCGCGGCAGCGGCCGCAAGCTTCTGCTGGTTGGCGCGCTGGTCCTCCGCTGGACCGGAGTTAGCCACCCCGCCGCGGGAGTGCGTGGAGGAGTCGTCCTCGAGGCCGAGGAGGCAGTTGACAGAGGCGGAGTCGGTGGAGATCCTCCGTGGGATGCTGTCTAGCGAGCCGGAGATGGCGCTGTTGAGGGCATCGACGAACCAGTTCTCGGAGTTGGAGGAGTCGTCGAGGAGGGAGCCGAGAGAGGAGGAGGACTCGGGCTTGGCCGGGAAGAGGAAGAGGCGGATCCGGGAGGTGCGAGAGGAGCCGCCGCCGGAGGAGGAGGCGGCGATGCGGTCGTACTCGTCGACGAGGTTGTCCAGGTCCTCGTCGGTGGAGATGGATATGAGGGAGTCGAGGTCCTCGTTGGGGAGCTGGTACTTGAGGGTGAAGGGGCGGCCGCCGAGGAGCGAGCGCGAGAGCCGCGCGTGGACGTCGGCGAGAGTGGTGTTCCTGTCAACGGCCACTATCCGGGTCTCCCCGCCGAGGTAGCAGAGCGACTTGTCGGTCGGCCGCGGCACGATACGGCCGCCGAAGCTGCACATGAGGCGCATCCGCCCGCCCCCCGCCGCCGCGGACGGGAAGGGCTCGTCCCACGAGTCGCCTCCGCGGCTGCGCGGCGAGGAGTCCGTGGACTCCGGGTAGCCGGGGCCGGGGCCAGGGCCGCCGCCTCCGGCCGGCATCACCGAGTCCATGAGGGGAGGGATCCCGGGGGGTCTTGGATGAGCTGTTTATGTTTGGGTTTTGGGGGAAGGGGGGCTGTTGGGAATAGGGGTGGGGAATATAAAGAGAGGAGAAAAGGAAAGCAGAGAGAGAGGAAAGCGTACCGAAGGAGGGTGGTGGGCCCCGCCGCAGGAAAGAAATATCGCGAGTTCTGGAGGAGGAGCGCTGGCTGTTTTGCTCTGCGGCCCGCAGCAAAGAAATATGGATATGCTAAGATCGGACGTTCGATCCCTGCAACTTTTTTCAATTATGTTTACAATATTTTTTTATCTATATATAAAACATTTTTCGTCCGTATTTTTTTAATATCTTTTATTTCGTGTATGCAACATCTACTTTAGTATCACATATTTTTATTATATATATTAATTAAAATTGTTACACATATTATCTAAAAATGTTGTATCGGAGCGTACCATGCGAATACTCATATCGTTCTTTCTTTTTTGTTGCATATATGACCGATAAATATTATATATATAGACTACAAATGTTGTGGATGGAAACACTCACATAGTTATTCGTTTTTTATTGCAAATATAGCCAAAAATTCTACTCCGATTCTCTCTCCTTGGCTCCAACGAAAGTTCTATTTGATTATTCAGCGGCAAGATGTCAAATTTCCAAGTGTATTTGTATTTTCTGGCTTTATGAATTTTTATGTAGTCTAGGTCTCATGTCATGGGGGGAGAACTAAAACCTGTCCAAGGTTTTCATAGCCTTGGGAAAACCCTTCACACAATCTCTTTGGATCCCAAGATCACCCAGGACGACTTGGAGGTCCCGGTCGAGAGAGGAATGACAAATATATGAAGAGGAAACCAAGGGCGAGCTAAGGAGAAAGGTGGTGGACCCTACCACAGGAAATGTTATCCAAGTCATGCTGGGCTGTTTTCGGTCTAGTTCCCAGATTTGATTTTTCGCTATGATCGATAGTTTATAATAGTGATTTTCTAGAGTTTTTATATAAATAAATCAAATAGTGATAAATTGATAAGACTATTTGAAATAACTGTCGTGATAAACCAATTTTAAAAACACGCCGGAGAAGCATGTAAAGAATGGAGCTTAACCGCGGCGGCTCTGCTTTCTCATTGAGGCTACAATATTTTTCTCTTCTGTTGTGCTCTATTTTATTCTTTTGACGCCATAGGGACTAGGGAGTGTCCTCCCGGGTTGGTTCCCTAAGTTTGATGATATGTGGATTATGGCCCTGCTCAATATAGCTTAAGTTTATTGGCTTAAGCTTATTTTTGCACTATTCATAATTTCGTCTTTTTCTGAATTTTTGACCTTTTTTTGAGCTTTTTTGTCGGTTCTTTTTTTTCTCGTATTCGTTTGCGTTGTCTGTGATGGGCTAGCATATTTTTTTAATTTTTTTAAATTTAATTATGTCAAATAAGTCTCTCTCACCACGATGTTTTTTTCACCACCACATGTTTTCAAATATAAGCCTTGACTTTCAGTACCAACCGATCACCACCTATGTCATTTGCAAAATGCTCAAATTTCTGGTGTATTTGTATTTTTTTGGCAAGCATTCGAGATGCAAATAATATAGGTTGAAAACCATATGAAAGTTCAATCTCAAAACACATGCTACTCTGTATAATAAAAAGTTAGTGTAAATCACTTGATATTTTTTAGGATCCGAGGTTACAAAACAATAGGGAAAAGATCACCCTTCACAAACAATGATGTATAACATGGCCGACGACCTATATTAAGAAATTCTCGCTCAATAAATATATCAATGCGCAATATGAACAACACCAGTTTTAAAACAAGAAATAATCATTTGGATGCTCATCAATTACCTGGGGTTACTACATTTGGATGCCGCGTTGTAGTCATTGCCACCTAGTCGCGTTCATCACGTCCAATAATCATCACTCTGCCACACAAGCAGCCATCAACACAGGCTACGGGTCTTGTTTTTTTTTCTTCTTCAGTTTTTGGTTTTTCCACCACGGATCTCTTATTTGTATCTTTTAAAAATTATTTTTTAGTTTTCTGCGGTAACTACTTTTTAAACGAAGTGCCTTTTTAAGACACGCTCCACAAGTTGATTGTAGTACACACTATAGCGACTTCACTTATATCGGTCAAAACCGCACGTAATATTCTGTTACTCCGTACTCTCTCTCACGAACAACTAAAAAGCCATAAGCCGCAGCCACAAATCGAAACCAAAAGAAACTGATCCAATAAAATACTTTTCTATAGTAACTGACTTTTTAAATGGAGTGTCTTTTTAATATGAGAGTCTACAAGTTGATTGTAGTACACGCTGTAAGTACTTTATTTATATCGATCAAAACTGCATGTGAGTTTCTTTTACTCCGTACTCGCTCTCATAAATAGCTAAAAATCGTAAGCTGAAGTCATAAGCTAAAAGGCGTAGCCCAAAAAACAAGTGAATCCTATGATTACCTTTAGAGAAAAATATAATAGATGCAACCGATCTCGAAGATGCAAATTACCTGATGGAGGATACGTAGGAGGAGGTTGCATGGCATCATATTAGATCGTTCAAGTGTGTGTGTGTGTGTATATTGCTTTTCGCCACTAGAAAATACCTTTCCCCCTTGCATGCGAGGTGGGATGTTTATGTGGTTGAGGAGGGGACGTTTTTCCTTTTATGAAGAAAATATATAATTTGTTAGGATTAAAGGTATTGATGTGGCAATTTTATCAAATAATCCGCTACATACAGTTCTCTAGTGCTTAAGTTGTTAGCGTGGCTATTTAGTCACGAACATTATACATCCATATTTGTCTTGATTTACTTTTATTTGCACTTTTGACACATTGCTATTCGCCTGTTCAATTCCACATCTCTCCCCAACTCTTATGTGTCGTTTGGTCCAGCTTTATAGAGTCCGGCTTCTAGATTGGAGCCACCGCATTCGGATCAAACTCTTGGGCTCTGAAGCCGGGCTCTGGAGAAGGATTGAATAGGATCTAGAAGTTCAAAATAAACTAGGCAGTAGAAGCAAAGGAAACCTGGCTTCACTGCCCCCTACGGCCTGTCGTGAATGTGGGGATGAGCATTGAAGGTATTTACATGTATTTTTGTCGTGAAGAAAAAAGTGCAACCTTACAGATTTCACCAGTGCGATAAGGCTAGTCTTGAGTTGTTTTTGCTAGCCTACCTACCTTAATGCTTATACCCTTTTCAAAACAGAAATCTAACATCAAAAAGATCCTAGAGAAATAAGCAAAGCCCTAATATCCTTTCTTCTTTCCAAATTCGTCGGATTGCTTGGTCTGTTTGCGACTTTGGGTCAGCTTGAAACAACAAATCCACAAGGTTCACTGCAATTGACATCGAATGATAGAAATCATAGAATCGTACTGGTAGAATTTTTTTAAGCAATGAACTAGTGGAAGCCTGCAGGGCAGAATGCCAAAGAAAAAAAAATACAAATGCAAGATCCAAGATATGTGACTGGTGTTGGACAAGGAGATGCGCTAACCGTCTCGGGAATTGAACCAGCGGGCTGCCAGACGGATCAAATCGACAAATCAAATCAAGTCGATCAGTGATGGAATGGTGATTCATCTCCGGTTACCTCAAGCCTCGTTCTGTATCTTCTGATTTCTGATTTATTTTTTTATTATTTTTAAATTTTGTTTTTTTTGTCTTTATAGTTTTTTAGATTTTTTACCAGTTTTTTCTATATTCGTTTGTATTTAATCTATTTTTCTATTTCTATTTTTTAATTTAATTATGTCTAATAAATCATCACCAGTTACAGTGCAATTTCAGCCATAAACCATCAAATTTCAACCCAAATGAAATGAGCGGGCTGTCAATCGTATTGCTAACTTTTCTTGTTCGGTTACCGAGGGGCGTTCGCATGGGCCACGGTTCGTGGCTTTGAACTAAAATAATAGGAACAACTAAAAAAATATTTATAGAAAAAGTATGTAAACGGTTAGAAAAGTGACGAAGAGATACGTACGTAAGACGAAAGCGAGAGAAGTAGGATGCGTGATGGTTCTATGTCCCTTCTATCTTATCTCTGGAGTAAGACAGAAAAGAGAGAATTTGAGAAGTCATTTCGAGAAACTGAATATTTATATTGTCTTTTAGCTTTTCTAAACAGAAATCAGAAAAGAAACAGAAGTCGAAGAGAAGCCAATATAAACGAGCATAAGTAGACAGCCACTCTTTTTCTATCCAGGTTAAACAGAAGCTAGAAGAGAAATGCATATGGATGGACCTAAGTAGAAAGTGCTCGACATCGACTCTTTTCTGTCCAGATTAATGGTGTAAGTGTGACCCCAGACTGACGTACAGTGCAGGGCACCTTAAATGCTTGATTTCTAAGTAGTAATAGTACTAGTATTCTAATAATATACGTCCTTTTTATGTTTTTTTTATCGTGTGACGTAGAGGTTAGGTATCGCGTACAGAATAATACCCAGCGGGAGAAAAGCGAGTTCCTGCGTGGCAAAAGCGTACGAGAAAACCGAACTAATCTACAAAAACGGGCCTTCATTTTTAATGGTGAAGCTGAAGCGTATATAATCTTAGTTTATGGAGCACGTACGTAATGGCAATATACTTTCGTGCTCATCGCTCTTCAAACATGCTTAGGTTAGGAATTACTAGGATGGATGATGATCATCATGATCAATAGATTGCTAACATGCTTAGGTTAGGAATTATCAGGATGATAGAGCAGAATGGACACGAGTGAATTAAGAAGAAAGAATTAAGCTAATGCTAGGACTCAAGGATGCATGCATCAGGGCACGCAGTATTTTTCGTCGTCGTTTTTTCGACGGATCGATTGCTCGGACGCACGAACGGCTGATCGGTCCATCCATCCACTCGTTCGCACGGATTTCTTTGCCGTCACTGGGCAAACACACGATGGCCCGACCGGACCGCCGTGTGCTTGAAGCGAACGCCTCGGTGCAGATAGATTTCCTGGCCATCTAGGATCGATCGCCGTCACGGGGCCTGCATGTGCGAGCTGAGAAACGTAGCGAGTAAACTGGAGGTCGTTTTTTCTCGAGCCGGGTCGGAAGGGCAGACCGCGCAGGCCGGCAACGCGAGAGCCAACCATCGAGCCAACGTCCGCGTCCATCTGGAAGAAAACGTCGCGTCAAACGCCCAAACCCCCCGCGCGTCCGCGGGCGCAGGCAGGCCTGCCGCGACCGCGACGTTTTTTGCCATCCGCGCGCGCGAGCTAGCCGAGGGCAAAAGCCCCCGTCGGTGTGGCAGGCAGGGCCTCCGGCCGGTGAGGTGGTCGGGGCGCTGCGATCCCCATCGGGACGTGCCTGCCTGCCTGCCTTGCTGTCGCGTGGCCCGGCACGGCATCGTCTCGCTGTCCAGATCGCTTCGCCGGAACTGCTGCGTGATCTCGTGAGCTGCACGTAACACAACGTCGCAGTTCACAGCTCGGTTATTGTGTACTGTAGCACCCCACATATGATACGAGATATTACGGTAGAACGTCATCGCCAAATTGAAGGATAAGTAATAAAAACAATAAAAAAATAACAAGTAAATAACTTTAAAGATAATTTAGTAAAGAATCAACAGAAACTGAAATAAATGTTTGAAATATGGGACCGATCCACTTCTGACTAAATAAAGGACGAATAAAACAACAAAAGTCATGACGCTGAAAACTCGAGTACTCCCATCCATGCATGATGCTATCACTCCACTGGTGTTTTACCTGAGAATGAAAAGAGCAAGCGTGAGATTTGAGAATCTCAGCAAGTACCTAACAACGGTTGCAACACAGCGAGAAAAGGTCAAGTACGCAAACAAATTATGTAAAGGACAAACAAAGCAAACAAGCAATTGATACAGTTTAAGTGCAATGAAACTAGGTTACTAACAACACTAATACACATTGGAGATAGAGATCACATGAACAGTGGCATTAAAGATAAATGCTATTTAGCAAGTTATGACAGTGGCACCGGCGATCACTTTCCACATACCTGGTTATATGAGAATAGTTAGACACGCCTTCGTCCTCAACTATATAACCGCCGACGGGGTGTAATATCCTGAGTAACGAGAGTGTACGGCCCCCGTACGTTACCAGATGGGTGGTAATCTCCCCTGTATGTGGATGACCCTAGGCCAGGTAACCATCATCTGGTGAACCGGATAATTGTTATTTAGCAAGTTATGGCAAAGGCACTGACGATTACTCCCTACATACCCGGTTATACGAGAATAGTCAGACACGCCATCGTCCTTGACTGTATAACCATCGACGGGCTGTAATATACTGAGTAACGAGAGTGTACGCCCCCGTACGTTACCAGGTGGGTGGAAATCTCCTCTATATGTGAATAATCTCAGGCCAGATAACCGTTATATTATTAACATGTTATACGGTGTGAATTTAAGGAAATAAGAGAAGGATAAGATAAAATTAGGAAAAGTAAAGGGATTTGCTAAGGTTGGAAATGAAGACATATAATCCCCGATATGAGGATGATAAGGAATGATACTATGGTGATAAAGTAGCTGATACATCATGGACAGATCATAAAGTATGAATTTAAGGAAACTAAGAGATGGCGAAGATGGGGCTATGATAAAGTTATGAGAAGTGAAAAGATGTGCTAGGATTGAAAATGAAGAGACATAGTTTCTGATATGAGGGAGATGTGGAATAATGATAAGATGATAGTGATATAGGAATTAACCTAAAGAGGTATTATAATATAGCTCACGCAAGGTTATCAACCAATCAAGTTTTATTATGTGATAAGTGATTATTAGTTAGATTAACAGGTTTAATACAGACATTCTTCATTGCTCAAGTACAACATCATACAATTATTAAAACATAATATTAGGAACCTAAAACATATCAGCCATAATATCAAAAAAGTGTCAATAGTTTAAACCTAAGTTAATCATGTTCATATGCTACCCCTCCCCAGTAATGGTTGAAGCACAACTTCTAAGTCACTATTTAAAAGCATAAATTCTAGAGCATAATTAACTAAGCGTTCTACTAAACCTAAGAGCATGTGAAACAAGATAAAAATATTAAAAGTCTATAACCAAACAAGTATCGGTAATATGATAATATTCAGAGAAGCACTGGTGATGTGATACTAACTAGGTAAGGTTTAGTAATATATCAGTAGCTAGGTGACTTTAATTACATGATGTTGACCAAGTATCATTAGCGATATGATATTAGGCAGGTATCGTTAGTGATATGATATTAGGCAGGTATCGTTAGTGATATAATAATTATACTCAATGACAGGTGACAAATAATTTGGAACCAAATGATATGCGAAACGGAAAGGTCATGGCAGCGAGGTACTTGCCTTGAGCAAGTTTGGCGGCCTCGCTGTACGAGGGATCCGAGGTGAGCGACTGCCCAAGTGTTCCCTTAAAAGCTGCGTGCGAATCTACACGATGGAATGGAGGCAGATCAGATCAAGGCTGAGATAATCTGTGGAAGACTAGACAGAGAAGCTATCGGCCGAACAAATTTGCTTTCGGTAAGCCTTCATCGTGCGAATTACCGTTCGGCCGTGCAACTGGCTGATCGGTAGTGCAAACCACGACCCGCCGCCTGACTTCTAAAAACATCGTGCGAAACGCGATTCGGTTTAACGAACCCTGCTCCCTGGCAAATGCTAAAAAAACCGCGCACGAAACGTGATTCGGTCGGGTCCCAAACCGGCCAAACCTCGTCGACACCGCACGTCGGCCGGACCATTGGTCGCCGCTTTGACGTCGCCCGACCGCCGTGTCGCCGCTGCTCGTTGGCCGCCGTCATGCTTGGGTCATCTTGCGCGCCGCCACCGCCCCGCGGCCGCCGCTGCGCGCCGAGCAATGCGCGAATGCCGCCGCCATCGCCGTGAGTTGCCGCCGCCGCCGCTAGACGCGGGGATATATATATATATATATATATATATATATATATATATATATATATATATATATATATCTGTTTGAAGAAGAGAGAGAGTTAGTTGGGAGAAAAACACAGGAGGAGATAGTCGGTTATAATAGGGTTAGGAGAGAGATTAGGGATAAGTTTTTTTTAGGATGCTACACGTACTCCGTCGGTTGCTCGGTTGCTGTTACAAGATGCTACGAGCTCGATTCCTACTGCGATTAGTATTCTTGTTAAAGGGATAAACAGTGAAAAGCTAAAACTAGTAAATTTCATAAATCTTGAAGCGATATGGTTAGTAGGGGGGTAGTGTGTGTTTGCTGATCAGATATCAGATACTACATCTCTTGTGCTAAACGTACGTGCACAAGAGATGCATGCCCGGCCGGAGTGTGCTGCTACCTAACGTTTCCCTGGCGGCGAATTAGTGCGAAGCACACCCACTCAATTTGCCTAATTAAGCACAACCCTACCACGTTACTATTGCAAATAGTTTGACGGCCCTTTCATATAGTTTCATGCCGTATAAGAGGATTGCGTTAGGGTTTTTTTTTTTTTTGGCGAAAGGCTTTTCAGGGAAAGAAAAACCGAAACCCTTTGTTGCGACTCGGCCACACCCTCAGAAGACGACGGGATAAGTATTGAAATTGCTGAAGATTAGACGTTTAGTTATCTAAGTGGGAGTGTTGGACGCAGCAAATGTTGCGGTGCAGTTCAACATGACAGCATCCCACTTTCACTACTGCAAAAAAAACTGTATAATGGATCAAATGTCCCAATTCATAGTTTCTCCAATAAATATCCACTAAAAAACTGCAACTAATAGCATATCCCAAGAGAACCATCATCAGTATTCAGTAGCAATCGCCGTATATACCTATCTGGTCTCCAAAATTTCCACAATGGCGACTGGGTGGTGGGAACTGTGCAACGTATATATATATATATATATATATAGGTCAGCTTCAAAAGTGACGTCCCTTTTGGCTGAATGACACTACAACTTACTAGCTCTTTTAAGGTATTTAATTAAAGAAAAATTAAGAAAAAAATAAAAAAAATACACCGTTATAACCTCACAGATGACGCAAATGAAAAAAGAGGAAAAGAAAAAAAAAGCCATGCTAAAAAGTTAACGAAAGTCAACAGCCGTTGCTGTTTGTAACGGACCATAGTAGTGAATACAAGTGATCAACCGATAGTAGCAGACAGTCGCAGAGAAATGCTACCACACACCAGTTAGAAGGGAGAACCTGGACACACGAACAAAGACAATAACAATACTCAATGGGTGGACTTAATCTACAACGCGATCCAATTACGTTTTAATGAGTGATGGGGATTGGACAGATGATTGGGCTTATAACTTATGCTTTTTCTTAAATAAATAAATAGGACAATTTCTTCGCTGTTGTTTCGAAGCGGCTTATCGGAACAACCATTTTTCAAACGGTTCATCGTTATTCGATTCGTTCATAAAAATATTTATATTAGAGTTAAAAACTATAAACCGCAGTAAAAAAACCCACCCTAAGAGGACCAAAGCCTGCAACTGCAAGGCATTTGGCATCAGGGAGGCCCGTTCTTCGCGCTCTCCGATCGCCATCAAACGGTCACAACATCTGCCAGTGCCCCGGTCAAAAGTCGCTGCTCGATAAATAGCCCGGTAAGTTGTAGCGGTGGTTGGTCTTCATCCTACAATAGAGAGACCCAACGCGGCCGGCGAACGGCGATTGAGACCCGCCACCTGCTTCTCCCACGTCCGAGTTTTTTTCCCTCCTCTTGAGCTGAAAATTACCGGCTGCTTATAATCAGGTGCATGCTGATTTATGGAGGAAATTATCACATCACGAGACGTCTAGTGTAAGAACAACGATCTTTTTATTGCATTGGCCATTGTTGGTTAAGAAAAGCTCCAGTTTGGTTGAAATGAGTGTCAGAAGTTAGACTTCAGGAAAAATTCAATAGAAAGTTTCTTGCTGAATGAGTGTGTGTGTTTGTGTTGCCGTTGTGAGACAAAGGCTAGAAATATGTAGGAGCCATATTCGTCTCCAGTGGTCAGAACGAAAACAGCGACCGGCGAGGAGCCCATCCCCCGCCTTCGGGGGCCGGATCGGGCGGCGGTGGCGGCCGGTGAGAAGCCCATCCCTGTCCTCCTGGCGACAGATCTGGACACGACAACGGCTCTACGACGGCCAGAACAATGGCTGTGGCAGCGAAGCACTCGGCGGCGGCGTCCAACACGAGAGACCGTTACGGAGGCCTATGGCAGTGACACGTGGCAACGGCAACTTATTTTTTATTCTTTGGTATCCATTCAGCATTTCAGTTCAGTTCCAGAAAAATTTTTGATCTCCAAGGAATCAATTATAGGCGTTCTCTCTCTTCCCTTTGAACCGATAAGGGTATTTATATTGACTTCTATTTTTGATCCTTACTGTTTAAAAAATAAAAAACTAATATGAATATATGGTCTCTTGAAGCGGCTTCTCCACTTCTCTTGCTCTCGTCTCATTTCAAGATAAGACAAGGATCACAGACACATCACACTCCTCTCGCTTTTGTCTCGCCCACGTATCTCTCTCACTTTTTTCTACCGCTCGTCCCCTCCTTCTAAAACATAATTCTTTTATACATTACTATTTATTTTTAATCAAAAACCATCAATTCAGTCAATACGAACACCCTTAAAACACAAATTGTGTATGGCCTAATGGAACTTACAATATCCCTCTACTGAGCATTCATTTACCGTCTGGGTAATCTGGCTCAGTAATACACAACTATTTGTCATCTTTTTTTCTTCTTCTTTGAAATCTAACTAATTTTCTTGTCATCGTGTTTGTTTTCCAAGCGAGATGAGAAGGACGCGGGGCCCTCCATCCGACATGGGCCAATCGGATTGGGAGACCTATCGTGATATCAGCCCACCAGGGGGATGGACCGACAGATTAGGCCTTGTTTCAAATTGCTAGCCCGACGGAGCAGTTCTACAATTTGCCACCATGCACGCCACAAAAGCACTTGTTTCCGTTCTCGGAAGAAAAGAAGTTGTTCCATCGAACACACGATGAAAAGAACTGTCCACCGAAAAAGATTGTTCCCCTGCTTGTGATTCTTTTGATGGGATAATTCTCGTTAATAGGCTTGGATGCACGACGCCATAGCCGTTGACTTTTTTCCTTGTTAAATCATATTCATACGACGTTGACATCGATTGGATCAGCTAATAAACAAGCTAAAGGAGGTGCTTTTTATGTTTTTCTCAATAATAATTTGTATAATTTTTAAAATATGGTAAATGATGGATATATGTTATTTATCCCTTTATTTGTTCTGCGATTAATACTGCTCTTATTAAAAAAAAGAGCATAAAAGCACTGCTCGCTAACTAATTATCTGATGAGAGCCAGTGAAAGCGATTGGAGATAACGCGCACTTGATTGATTAGGAGCTATTTGCTTATATAGAGTACAGGGACGTGATCGGTTGGAAACCAGATCAAATACATGCCAAGAATACCGCTACCCAACAGAAGGCAAGCTAATCTCCTAAACATAGAAACTATCTCCTGTGATTTGCCGTAGTCTCCGTCTCCTAAACATAGAAACTATCTCCTGTGATTTGCCGTAGTCTCCGGAGGGGTTGGTGCGTGCGGGACATGCACGTAACGTGCATGGTCCTGTTTGTCTAACAGCGGAGAGGTTACGGAAGCAAGTGGAGCAGGAGGAGAGGGAGGCGAGAGATGACAGGTAGAAGAGGAGGTGAGAGATGGTAACTGTTGGTGGAAGTGAAGAGAATGTGTAGTTAGATATGAGAGAGAGGAAGAGAGATGTTAGATAGATGGTCAAGATTTCAGTATTCAGATCGGACGGTTGAGAAGAGAGGAAGAAAAATGCACCAACCACCAACTCAAACTTATTAAATAGTTAAAATAAGGGCCGATTTCTTTTCAGTTTATGGATTATCTCAAATAAATAGAACAGTTTCTTCGTTATTATTTTAAAACAATTTTTAATATTTGATTCATTCGTACAAACACTTACACCAAGACTGAAAATCCGAAAAGAACCCACACAATGGCTTGGTTGGCGGGTCATGACCGTTCGACGTTACCACCAGATGAGATGTTGCACTGGTGCTTGGGTCCGTGACAGTGAACTACTCTACCATTCTTCTTCTTCTTTTGCCAAAGCGGTTCCTTTTGCTCCCTAGAAAAAGTAGTATTCTCTATGATCACAAATACATGTTATTTTAGATATCTCTATAGTTAAACTTTTAAAACTTTGATAATCAATATCTTTTAAAATATGTAAATTAGATTCATAAAAATCATACATATAGATTCATCTTGACAAGTACTTTTATAATATCGTAATTTTATTGAGTTATATAAATACATTATAATATAAATTAGTAGTCAAAATTATATTTTAAAGATCACGTTGTTATCTAAAATGATGTGTATCTATGAACTGCTAATGGAGTAAAAGAAAGAAAGGAGACAACCCGGTGGCTTGGTTCGAAGCAAAGAAGCACACGACGTGTGCGTGTAGGTGTAAGGTGTCCGTCTCGCAGCTCGCAACCGCCACCGGCAGCCAACCGGAATTCAATCCCGCGGCTGGCCCCCGACGCAATCAAAATCCAATCTTTTCCCCTCAACAAAACAAAAATACAAAATCAAAACCCAATCGTTCTCCAATCTTCCCGTCCCCCTTCTCCATCGTTCATTACCAAGGCTAGGAGTAAAAAGTTCTGCATCTCCTCAGTTCTCCCCTCTCCTCTCCCAGGGTTAGTTTCCGACGCCGCTTCCATAGTCGCTTCCATTAGGTACACCACCTTTTTCCTCTAAAAAAAAATCTTTCTTCCTCTCTTCTTCTCTGAAAAATGTTATTGTTTCGCTGCTGTTCGAGGCTCTCATTCTTTGTGATTTATCTCAGTTGTAACGTTGATCGTTCGTGGCATCTAGTACGTGTTCTTTTTCTCTTCTTCTGAGAGGTTTTAGTGCGGCGGTGGGGCCGCGGGGTTTAAGCGATCCCATCAATAGTGTTCCACTTCTCCCCCTCTTGCTTAGCTTAGAATTCACTAGTACATTGTGATGCAAATGTAATGCCGCGCTCTTCAGGATGCTTAATTTGTTGCAGTTGCTTGGTTCAGGCAAATTTCCAAGCTTTTCCTGCCCACCGCTTGATTGATTGATCGATTCCGCGTCTGCCACTCTTTTTTTTCCTTCTTGCCGTCTTCAATGCGCGGAGAGAATACGGTGAGACCCAGGAACTCCTTTTGCATTCTGTACAACTCTAAACTGTCTAATCTAGTATGCTTTGCAAGGTTGTTCGACTGGGAAAAGGGCGCTGTTGATGTTGGTTGCTGTTGAGTACTTCAGACTTGCCTTTTGCCTTGATGTAATCTTATCTAGCCTTCCTCTTGTTCAGGATGTTAGGGTAATGCTGCTGCTTGTAATGTGCGTGCCATCTAAATACATGGGATTCTTCTTACCTATGTGAAGCCTGCAGTTTTTTGGGAAGCAAGGTTCAGATTTAACTGTAACTACTACGCTGCAATCTAGATGTTGTATATTATGGTGTATTACGGTAGCTACATGGGGAGGGATCATGTTTTTGCGAGGCATGGTTCAGATTTAACTGTAACTACTATGTTGCAATCTAGATGATGTATATTATGGTGTAATACGGTAGCCACATGCGGGAAAAATCATGTTCCATCGGGATATGAGATGTTTTCTTCAAGACAGAACGAGACTAGTGGGCCTCTCATGTTAAGAATACTCCACTCCATTCATATTTTAATGAGATGATGCAGCCTATTCTAGCTTCTTCGGACCAATCTACCTCGTCGTGCAGTTTGTTTACATTGAGCTGCTGATAGTCACCATTTGTATTGGTTTGTAGTAGAACTACTTGCAGAATATTGATATTCTTTGTATTACTGCTTATTTGCCAACAGGATAGGATGCGGGAGATTCATCTACGCTCGCACACAATTCAGACGCATGGAACTAGATTGGCCAGAAAGCACACACATGACTGGGTTGTTACTGTTTTTCTAGCTGTAGTTGTGCTTTCCTTGCATTATGCTCCTCCGTTTGGCCGATTCATCGGGAAGGACATGATGACTGATATTAGGTACCCGGTGAAACAAAATACTGTACCAGCATGGGGTGTTCCTGTATGTTCCTGAACCTTTGCAGTTCCATAGTTCGATACAAGCAAAGACTCATTTATCACTGATACTTGATATTGGACCTCATGCCAGATAATCTCTATACTGTGTCCTGTGGTTATCTTCGCATCAATATATATTGCCAGGAGAGATGTTTATGATCTTCATCATGCAACACTAGGTGATTGATGTTGTTTCAATTTTCTTCAGATGTTTCAGTTATTCCGTGCAAAAGTTCTGGAGCTATATTCATTTGAATGAATTTTGTAGGTGTCCTTTTTGCTGTGCTGATAACTGCGGTTATAACTGATGTAATAAAGAATGCAGTAGGGAGACCTAGGCCGGACTTCTTTTGGCGGTGTTTTCCTGATGGAAAGGAGGTACACTTTTCCTTGTGTGCTTGTGTGTTGATAGTTTCACGCTTTAAGACATTGCATGTGTCATTGCTAATTGAAATTAACACAGCACTGTCCTGGCATGTTCATCTCAGTTATATGATCAAGTGACAGGTGGTGTAATTTGTCATGGTGAGAAAGGTTTCTTAAAGGATGGGCGCAAAAGTTTTCCTAGTGGGCACACATCGTGTAAGTTTTTTACCCTTGCACTACGTACACTAGATGTGATTTCGATGGATAAGCTTGTAGTTCCTAGTGTAAAGCTAATTTTTTTTAGTTAGCAAGCACTGGTTAAAGATTGTCAATCAATGCTGCGTACCCTATCTGCACTTTATATTTTAATAGTTCATCACTGTTTTTGTGTTTTATACCTGGACCTTGATTCGTTAGTCTGGATCCTTATGCTTTATGTTTTGTTATTTATCTGGCAGAACTGTAGTTATCTCAAGTTGATACTATGGGAATATTACCTGCATTATTTTATAAAAACTCACAATAGAGTTGTGACCTGTAAAACTATGGTAATATCCATGAGCAGTCAGTATTTTACAGAATTTACACTGCAGGGTCTTTTGCTGGACTTGGATTTTTGTCACTCTACTTATCTGGCAAAATTAAGGTGTTTGAACGCAAAGGTCATGTGGCAAAACTTTGCATTGTGATTCTTCCTCTTCTTCTTGCTTCGCTTGTTGCGATTTCTAGAATAGATGATTATCGACACCACTGGGAGGATGTGTTTGTTGGTGGCCTACTTGGTTTGTACTCCTCCCCCCTCCCTCTCATTTTTCCAAATGTATTGAATGCTTTGGTACTGCAGTAACCACGCTGAATTGATACATTTCAGGATATATCATGGCAGTACTGTGCTATTTGCACTTCTTTCCTCCTCCGTATCACCATCAAGGTCGTTCAATCTCCATCACTATGCAACTTCCTTTCACTGTTAGTGGTTCAAGGGTTTATCTTGTATTATCGATCTCGTTTTCATATTTTGAATTTTCCTGTTTGAACGTGACATCTCTTCCTTTTCACGTTAAGGTTGGGGGCCATATGCATACTTCCACATGCTGGAGGAGCTTGAGGCGAGCAATTCAAACAATGCACAAAACCAACAGTCTGCAGGTGGGCATCACATTGGACCAACCGGCCGAAACCATAGCAGTGCATCAAGAAATGATTTGGAATCTGGAAGCGTGTAGCCTCACTCCTGCGTTAAACCGAAGAACCTACCTTGTACAGTAAGCATGGCTAATCGTTTATATGCATGCACTCGACAAGTATTAGAAGTTTAAAACAAGAGATGTGATGTTTTTCAGTTCCTGTTTACGATCATTCAGTACGAAATCACAAGCTCAGTATATTCTAACCTAGTCGGTGTAGGACCACCTGTGTTGTGGCCAAATTATTTATGTGTTAGCCTGTGTGAGTTGCTAGTGGAAGTACTAATTAGGAACTTATTCCATTGTTATAAAGAAACAGAAAGTAGAGACGAAAAAGACAGGCATATTGCACTTGAACATTCTCCGCTAGGTTGCACCGTCCAACGGAGTAGTGTCAACTCATGGGCAAAAGTGTAACCCGCTCGTTTCGGCTTCAGTTTTTAGCTTTTGGTTTTTAGTTCACTATTTCTTAATTTTATCTTTTTTTCTAGCCGTTTAGATTTTTTGGGGCCTTTTGCCTTTTATTCGTATTCGTTTGCATTGTCCGTGATGTGCTAACCTATTTTTTATTTTAAATTTGTTTAATCTTAATTATATCAAAAATCATCGGCAGCTACAGTACAAAATAAACCAACTATAGGGCAAAAAAAGCCGGCTAGCTGTGTTGTCTTCCTTCTTGAATGCCTGGGTTGATTCTCCGATCTTGGTCTTATTCCAAGCTCAGAAGAACAGATCAACACGGATCAAGATCTTAGTTGTTAAGAGACAAAAGCACTAGCACTGAATTATCTACATTACACCTTGAGCGCACCTTCAGTCTGCTCTATGTTATGTTAATCTTGTCGAAACCTTAGTATTTCTAAGTACACTTCTCACACACACAAAAATGTTATGTACTTCCCTGTGTTATTTTAGATATGCAGCCTTCGCCTCTTTGGTAGAATCGCACCGAACTTTCCATTCAACGTGTTTAGCCAGAAAGCAATATTACCATTTCATATGGCATGATTAACACTTTTAACAGCAGTAAAAAACAGGACTGAAAGTAATTCTTCCGCTTTCACTTTTCCAAATACACGAAAGGAAAGTGGAAAGAAAGGCTTCCTCGCACAAGCTCTTTGGTAAGATATTTACCACATGTATAAGTTCATATACTGTTAGATTGCTCTTTGGTAATGGTTAAACACGAGGCATAACTGACGGAATAAGTTGAAAAGAAAAATGACGATTAACGTTCAGAAATTGCTACTGGATCAGCACATGTATATGCATGCATGCAAATCTACGGCGAGAAACCGTTTATATAATTCATGGATAAAACTGCAGTTGTCTCACATCGTAAGAACCTTGAACAAAGAAAACTAGAGAAAAAAATAGTAGAAACTTTAAAAGGAGGAGTCCCATCTTCTTTCAAGAACCTTGTTATGTGTTATACACAGTGAGTTGCTATCTCCTGGTTTGCCGGCAAAAACATTATCGATCTGGGGCATCTCCTACACTCACTTCATTGTCCAGCTTGCCATGGTGAGTAGTGAGTGTACAAACACATACATACACAAAGATGTCCTACGCGTTCCAGCGAAACTGGGTATTTGTCACTACTAATACTTCACACCAATGGGTGCATGCAAAATTGAAGAATTATAATGGTTGGAGAGTTTTATAAAGACTTGTCAGTTTTAGGGTTTTAGCGGCTTGTACCTATGTTGGGAATTATGCTGGTTCAGGTAAACACAAATTGTGCTGAATTAATCCAAGCAGTGGATGTGAGATTTTCAATCAACAAGTTTGCCGTTGGTCTTCCAAGTAAATGTGATTTTCACATTGTTTGTGAGAACAAGCAAAAGAACTCAGAATTCATCTAGCTAAAACCGGGAATTCCAAATGCTATCTGGTGCCAGTTAAAGCTCTGCTCTGAACAAGGCTACACCAGCATTTGGCACTTAATCCAAGTCAGGAAAGGGAAAAGTGATTGAAAAAAAGGCACAGATTCCACATCCATACAGCAAAGTCAGAAATGGGGATTCATCTCCTCACAAGATCCACTTATTATCTGATACAAGAAAAAAAAAGAAGCTACAAGTACAAGCAGCTACACAACTCCACAAGCCGACTGATAGTAACATCTGCCAACAAAACTATCATGGACCTTCTGCCACACATCCATCGACAAAACAATACGGAGGCTCTGACCAAAATCTGCAGCATTCTACTCTTCTCACTTGCAGGTGCCTTTCAGTTTCAGCAGATGGGAGGACTGACCAAAACCAAAAGAAAAGAAGAAACACAAAGCAACTGAACAGAAGCAGAGGCAGTGCCTAGGGAAGGGGAGGCATTGGCCATTGCTTGTAGCTAACACTCACTTGTCTGTAACTCTGCAAAACCACATAGCTAATCGAACTATCGAAGTGGAGCTACCACTCCAATACGCACAAGTACGCATGACTCTAATAATACCTTGCGATGGTAGCAGTAGTTGGGTGGTAGGAATCGGTGGTGTCCTGCTTAGCAGCAGGCTCGTGGAAGCCTGCTTTGCAGCCCTTGTCATCACCAACCTTGTTGTTCCTCGCAGTCGCAGGAAGCTTCAACGTTCTGTCAGCTGCCGAATACGTGTAGGCCTGGCCTTGTGCGTAGGCAGCGTGGCCGTAGCCATCCCTCGTTGCATCGGCTCCGGCAAAGGCGGCAGACGCCTTGTGGCCATTGCCGTAATTGCCGTTGCGCTGTTGGCCGTGGTCGGCGCCATTCCACGCCGGCGGATGATAAGGCGTGGGAGGCGCCCCCATGGCGGCGTCGTGCTTGGTTGTCGACGGCTCGCGGCCGTAGTCATGGCCGCTGCCGCCGCAACCGAAGCACGAGTCGAACCGGAAGCACATTCTTGCTGATGGTGATCACTCGACTTGTTGGTTGCTTCCTTTTGTTTTGTTTGTGCTAGGCTGCTGCTAGTGGTGTCGTACTAGGCAGCTATTGGAACGGTGTTGTGGGAAGGCATGTACGACAGTGTGGTGCACGGAGCCCAATATATCCACGCGCCGAGCTCGTAGAGTGCGCAGCTTGTGTACGAAGCTGAGTAGGAAAGGTGGGTCCGATTCAGACGCCCAGTTGCTTGGTCCGGTTTGTCCGGGCTTGAAACGCGCGTTTACCGAGCTCACCCGAGTCTCCTTTCATATTTCAATCCATCTAGACGTCTGTGTATGTTTGGTCTGTTCTTTTCAACTTTTAAAACCTGTTTTTTTAAGTTTTTTTTAGTAACTAGCTTTTAAACGAAGTATCTTTTCAAAATAGAATCTATTAGTTAATTATAGTATATACTGTACCGACTTCATTTATATTGACAAAAACCGCATATAAATTTATGTTACTCTGTAATCTCTCACACAAACAGCCTAAAAGTTGAAAGCCGTAGCCAAAAGATATAAGTTTCAGCTAAAAAAAACATACTCATTGGTTTCTACTTCTAACTTCTGCTTTTAGAAATCAAAGTCAATTTGAACACCCTAGCTTCTATAAACCGACAATATGCGTTTTCATATATTGTAACGTCATTTGTATTTTATCGTATCACAATTCTGTAAATCGTATGGCTGTCGAAATATTGTAGTGCCTTTCGTTGCACGGTGTTATTACATAATGTATTACTATTCACCAGCCGTTTCTATTAGCCGTCGCTATTCATCATCCGTAACAAAAAAAAACATCAGTAGAGACCAACATGAACAGACCAATAATAACACTTGATGGTGTGCAGTTGCAGCACGTGGTGGTGCTCCAGCGAATGGAATTTTCGACGGGGAGCGACGTGCTCGGCCGGCGAATCGAAGTCACCACGAGCGCGGCAGCGTGCATCGGCGTTGTTGCGACGTCTTGAGCGCGACGTCGTGCCGGGCGGTGTCGGGGCAGCATCCTGATGCCGCGGAATCCAAAGTGCCTCGATCGTTTGCTTGGCTGCAAATCATCGTTGACCATCCTCAGTTCCTCACACACTGGCCGGAACATAAACTTGACGCTGGAAAAAAATCTAGCCGTGAAATTGGCCATCCATAGTCATCGACAAGTTTCGGTAAGGAAAAACGAACTAAGGTTGCCAACCAGAATAGAGTTTTTGCCGAAATTTTTTTGACATCGAACCAACCACGATCCAAATCCTGTCAATGCGACCAAACTTTGGCATCTACAATCTGGCAATTGTTAGATTGAAACCAAACATGGTCGTTGTTCGTTCATCCTTGTGTTCCTCGGGGGAATATTTCGCCTCTCGTGATAATCTACTAGTCCCGCGGACACGTTAACGGACTCGCAGGTCATGAGACCGAAAATTTCACTCGTCTACACCTCCATCGTTTGACCATATTTTTTAGGGAAGACCATTTGATCATTGACTGGGGCTAGTATCTAGTATCTGAGCCCAAGATTATGTTCTCCGATGGTCGGTGTCAGGCCTTGCCATTCTTTTCTTTGTCTAACACCTTAAAGTTTAATCAACTCACACAATCGTGACCTCCGAGGGGAAATAAAACGACGTCATCAAACCTCCCAGAAAAAAACATCATAACTGACGTGAAAAAACCACACGAAGAGAAAGAAAAGAAAGAAAGAAAGAACAAATGGACAATGACCAGTCCTTGCGCCTTTATTCTCCCACAAGCGTGGAATCTGCTCACCGGGGCAAAATGATTGATCAGCCACAATGTGCTTAAACAAGAAGAAAACAGAGGCAGAGTTCATTCTTGGTAGAAAGTCGTAACATCTGGATTGGAGACTGGCTGTAGGGTGACAACAAGGACGGTCTACACGCACCGAAAATAGATCTATGAAGGTGATTGTCCACCGAAAGTCGTAATTGTTGGAGACACACACCTCGTTAGGGTTTATCATACCCTGGCTAATTTATTTATTTTTTTTGTTCGGCTTATACGAGATCTGAAGGAAATCCTCTAGAAATAACATCTCGTGGAGACACCGAACCGTTGGAATTCTCGTGTCGTGATAGCGAATTCCTTTTGTGTATTCAGTGCAGGACGCATTGGGATGGAACTTCGCGTGATCACACGAGCCAAACGAGAAAAAGGTCGTAATATTCTCGAAAAGGATAAGCTGGTTTCGTTAAGTAGTTATAGTACTTTTGGAGTTCTTTTGAGTAAATCGGTCATACATATTCCCGCAGTTATTGTCGAAAAGAATTTTTTTTTTATGCTGGCATATAGCGCACTTAGTTTTGTGTGTACGTGTATACTTACCTAACTAAAGCATGCCAAAGACGGACGAACATGGAAAGACTTCACGCCATATTTAATATCAATGATATGTAAGTGTATATAAAAAAACAATCAGTGATCTGTGTTAGAAATTAGCCCATTTGAGTATGATTCATTTTCTTAATTACAAAACATTTATGATTTAGTACCATATTGCTAAGGCAAGGTGAAAAAATCAAGTTATAAGGTGGAGTCATCACCACTCCTTGAATATAGATAGAGATGGTATGAGGAGGGTTCTGACTTTTCACACACGCACACGCATGCGTATTCGCGCGAAAATCGCGTTACTTGTGACTTGGCACACCACTTTTGCCCAACCATGCCGTGACGTGGTGCGCCACTTGGCAGACCAATAATTTTTGCTGAACTCTGCACCACTCTCTCTGTGTGTTTGAATGAGATCCAAACGTTTGAATTTGAGGCTTTATTGGAGATTTGATGACATGCAGTTACTAGTAGATAAATGACTAGTTGAATACGTCAGTTAGCAGTGAGTAAATAACTGTTTTAATCATGTCAGTTATCAGTCTGTCTACTTATATGTCTGAAGATGTCCAGAGTATGCGTGAGAATCTCTCTGCCTCCATTGCTTTCTTCTCTGTGAGATTGTGCTGTTGTGCCGCGCTGTCTGAACTTTGCCAACCTTTCTTCCTGGCGTGTACCTGAAAGGAGGGAGAACGGCTATCTCCGAACCATTGTTGCAAAGAGTTCCTGCACGGGGCGACAATAAGGTTTCTGGACAGCGTACATCTGCGTGACCGCTCACTACACTGCGTCATCTACGTTCTACACTGCTTCAAGTCTACGCAACTTCCTGTTCATTATCAGGCTCAAAAGTAAGTCGTTCGCGCGTTCGTCGACTTTGTTACTATATTTTTCTTGCGTATATTCTGAAGTATGATGAGTAGCTTGCTGTTAGTAGTAAGTTTTATATCACTAATTTATTGTATTTGTCTTCTAGTAAAATTTGAAATTAAAATATTGTCCACATTTTAAACAATCTGTACGTATACAGAACAGATCATGCACCTCCATCAAAATTATGGAACCAGAATCACTAGTTAGATATGGAGAATCGCTATACGATGGAGTACATGATCTATGTTTCACTATATGATATGATAGTTAGTGCTGCAAAAGATTGTAAAAATCTATGCCCATGATACTGGCATAAGTGTCCACGTTCGTTCTTTTATAATCCATAAAAAAAGAATTTGACGCATAGGGACGGCTGTTTTTTTGGCATAAGTGCAACAGCAGGGTACTAGTACAATCATAAGATAACCGGTTTAATCTATCTATTTTCTTATTAAAGCAAAGGAAAAAAGTCCATCACATTCGTCCTTAAAAATAAAAATTACTATGTTAATCGATGAAAAAAAAGAAAAAGATCCGTATCATTGATTCTCATGGATCCAGATTATAAAGTGTGGATGCATCAAATTGTTTCGAGAAGTCCCGTACAAATACAACTCTTATCAGATTACTTATTTGGGAAAGATTTTACGGAAGAACAACGAAGAGGGTAGAATTGTATTACAAAACCAGGAAGACACATGTTCTCTACACCTTGATGAATAAAAGGAGATGAAAAAAGGGATCTACAAACAACTATGCAAGAGTCTGGCCTCGCTCGTTTCGGTTTCAGCTTCTGGCTTTTGGTTTATTTTTCACTATTTATAAATTTCGTTTTTTCTGAACTTTTATTTTTTTAGCTTTTTTGCCGGTTCTGTTTTTTTCGTATTCATTTGCGTTATCTATGATGAGCTAGTATATTTTTTCTATTTTTAATTTTTTTAAGTTTAATTATATTAAATAAGTCATATTTATATACAGTAAACCAGCCATGGTTGTGCTTCCGTGGAATTTTGCACTGGCCGTCTCGACGTGAGTTGTTGGTTCCTCTTATGCATGGTCCATCAACTTCTTTTTTTTATCCTGATCAATTCCAGTCTGCCCTTACAGACTCCAATCAACGGTGAGTCATGGGTGGAGCACGATCTAATCAAGGATTCTATTGCTATACTGATTTGATTTTCCTTGGCTTAGGCACTGTTTGGAGTGCAATAATTTCTCGGGAATTTTGCATGAATTTCATATGAAGTAGTTCACACGAGTCCTTGGAAATTCTCTGTTTATAACACATGAATTTCGTCAGAAATTTTATAGTAATCTCACATAGAACGGTTCAACAGCCGCTGAAATCGGGAAAATTCTCGCGTTCCAAATAAGACAATACTAAAATGTCGACGAGTAATTTTTTCCATACAAAATGCAAATGCAACTCGATACATTTGATTGTCTATGGTGCAAGTTAAATACCAACTCCCATGTACTCTGTTAATAAGATATTATTTTCTTTCCTATGTGAACGCAATATTTTGGTGAGCTGGGAACTCAAATACCATATCACCACTAAGAAAATAAAACCCTATAATGCTCTTCTTCGTACTCAACTACAGAAGATATCATATATATTTTTTTATACTAGAACCAGATCAGTACACAACTAATTAGGACACGTATAATAGAGTGATGTCGACTATCTTCTATTGATGCCGCATAGGACACAGAGGTGATATAGAGGAGATAGAGGAAGTATGGAGAATCGAACCGTTTCTTATTGGGCACACTAACTAGCTGAAAGAGAACTAAAAATTACATTATAGTGAAGCTTATCTCTCCAACACACATTTTGATTAGATGTATATGGAACGATAAGATAAAAACACATTAGATAAAAATGTGATAGTAGTGTGTGGGGTTAATGCAAGAGACAAGTTAGATAAAATGGATCTTAAGAGGTTGTCTCTAGACGATGCAGATGTTTTATTTTATAGACAAGAATAACCTATCGTAGAGATGCTCTTAATTCAGCATGGAGCCACAGAGCACGCATCACAACAACACCGGATTCATATATAACTGAAACATAGATAATTGATTTATCTTTACTCCTTAAAAATACGAGTTGGTGGTCGTCGGTGCGTTCTCCACTTGCCTTATCATAGACGTCCGATCTTACCAGGAAGGATCTAGGCACTCCTTCTTACTCATGTCGCCAGCCTCACATGGCATGATCACCTTCCCTTCGAAAACCAACCGCACGTTCCTTCTTTTTCCCCGCCACGATCCCCAACTGCCCTCGCCTTTCACCACTGCCTTCCGCTCCTCGGTCCCCTCCCTCACGCTCACGCCCTTACTCTATCACCACGGCCGCCTCCCGCTCCCCTGCCCCCTCCCCCACCCTCACGCTCTTACTCCTTTCGCGACAACCACCTCCATGCCCACTGCGCCCCTATCCCAGCTACCGCTGACGCACCAATTATTTAACCCAAAAACTTAAGCTCTGGAGGAAAGGTGGTCTGTAACTTCAACAAAGTCTTAAATATCATACAGAATATATAAACTATATACTATTCTTAAGCACCTCAATTGTATATTTTGATACTAAAAATTTATATAAAATCTAGCCGTATAAAATTTTCGCATGCAGACGTGCTCCAAAGGGTTTATAAGCCGGGGCTTATGCTTTTTTGTGTGTATTGTGGTTGCAAAAGCATTATAGTGGCTATTTGCTTTTTTATGAGACAAAATAAGAAAAATAGTAAAAAATTCAGAAAAATTGAAAAACACCACTAAATTTTTCAGAATAATATAAAGGAATAAGAGGGAAAAAAGACCAAAAGACCAAAAAAACCGAATTTTGGAAGCCAAAAAGAGCCCTTCGGCTGCATGAGCATAACTATCTTTTTCGTCTTAACAAGATCTCATGAAATAGGTTGAACCATTGGAATTATTAGGATAGAGAATTCTTTTGTATATTCAGTGAGAGCTGCGTTGGACGGAACTTTGCGCAGGCATGGATCACTCGGTCAAAATGAGAAAAAGGTAGTAATATTCACAGAAGGAAGAAGAGATGGTTTTCTAAGTTAGTAATCGGCTCGCTTTATGGAGTTCTTTGCAGCGTTCATTATACTTCGGCACTTATTCTCGAAAAGGATTTTTTGGTTAAATACCTGAATAAAGCTCGATCGCTTTGTGGGTACGTATAGCAGCTAAAGCACGCCACAGATGTAGAAATATCGAAAGACTATCCGTAATAGAAATTAATCATCTGCAAAAAAAAAAAATTCTGTAGGAACCATTGGTTTGCTGTGGGGAATCACTAGCACGATCCGGTATATGATAGTGCTGCAGAAGTTTTTGTGCAGATCTATGCCCATGGTGCTGGCATAAGTGTCGACATTGATTCTTCAGTGTATATATAAGCCAAAAATGCAGAACCGAAGCAATGTTCCATCCAAAGATAAAAAATCGCATATAGGTTGACTGTTAGCCTGGGAGTTACGCCAGGCTTTTCTCGGTCAGCCTGAGGTCTAGCAGGCATGCTTCCCAAGCTTTTCTAGACCAGTGTGAGGTGGAGCCCTAGTGGCTAACCCGGTGTTAAGGGACACCGGGTCTAAGATTTTTTTAGTAGCGATCGACGCCTTCGACCTATGTGTGAACTCTCTAGCTCAAACTTTATGCACCCAGCAACTAGCAGTAGCCCGCAAGGAGACAGACTCGCGCTGACCCATGAGGCAGCACTCAGCCCAAGAGAGAGGACTGCAATATGCCGAGGTGCCCAGTGCTACCCATGAGCGTCAAGACTATATGAGCCTATTTGATTGATACCGAAACGCCGAGCACGTCACAACCCTCCTAACACCTATTTGGCTAGAGCGGTCGCAGGATCTAGGAGACGCGTGCCGTGCTCCATGGCTGCACCCTGCAACGCAGCAACCGGTTGCCGGAGAACCAGAGAAATCGGCCGCCTTCGGCCTCCCTTGCTTGCCATCTCGCGTGCAGCGTCTCCTAGCCCGGTTCCCGTTGCCTCGTGCCCTCGCCGGCAAAAGGAGGCTCAGACCCACCCGATTTGTATGTACTTTACCCAAAAAATTTCTTAATTATTTCAATTTATTTCGAGAACAAGGGCTAAATTTGTGAGTTAGTGTTTTGATACGATGATTTTTGTTTATTTTTGATGAATTGTATGATTAAGCTTAGGGTTTCAATTTGAGTTTTTGGAATACTGGTCTAGTTCATTGCAAATCGGAGGTAAAATTGTAGTGATATGTGATTGTGATCCATGTTCTCATATTGGACCAAGCTTTGGATTTAACTTAAAGTGGTTGATTACAATGTCAAGTAAGTAAAATTCTGCATGTATTTTTCTACTATATTGTTCTTGAACTGTTGAACATGACACTATCTAATTAAGTTTTCAATTAAATGGAAGGTAAATTTATAAAACGTTTTCTAAAAAAGAATATGTCAGATAATGCTACTAATGTTGGTAAGCATTTTGATAGCTATTTTTGTAATTGTATATTGTCATCGGTTATGTTGAATTATTGGTGCTCAAATTATCCGACACATTACTGTCCAGTACAATGTTGTCTATAAATTCTATATGTTGTTATATATATGGTGAAGTGGTGAATTCGAGTCATTTTTGTTCTAGTTCTACCCCTGATTGCACTGGTGCTACCATGGTTCATCATTTCGGATGAAATGGTGCAACATTTTGCCCCTTTCATTACCCTCCGAAACAAAATTGGTTCGCCCAAATTTTGGTTGGCCCTATTTGGAATTTATTCAAATTTCATCCAAATTTTGGTTAAATTTTATCAAAATTTAAATGCTTTTTAAAATTTTCGTCCGAAACAGTGGACGAAAGGCTGCTTTCGCCGGCCTCCGTTTTTTTTTTTGTTGTAAAACTAATGATTTTTCCCTGGTTGCTACAAGCATAAAACCGTGAGAGAACTCTAGTGCTGCAATTTAGATCGAATGGCACACGTACCAGCTCTTACGCGGCATGGATGCGTAAAGACTGAAGCAACCGAGAGTGAAAGTGTGGTAAATTTGCAGATGGCAGACGTCCGATGCGCCGCACCATTCGATATCTAGCCAACGGGTGTGTGGTTGGCAGCCGGCCGGTAATAACTTGTTTGTGCCAGCACCAGCCCCGCTCAATATGGCTTTGAGTTTCTGACTTCTGGCTTATTTTTGCACTATTCATAATTTCGTCTTTTTCTAAATTTTTAGCTTTTTTTGAGCTTTTTTGCCGGTTCTTTTTTTCCCGTATTCGTTTGCGTTGTCTGTGATGGGCTAACAAATTTTTTATATTTTTCAATTTTTTTAAATTTAATTATGTTAAATAAGCCTCTATCAACTACAGTGTTTTTTTCAGCCAGTTACACTGTTTTCAGCCATAAACCACAAAAAATAAGCCGAACTGAACACCACCTAATGTGTCTGCACATACACACTTGTTACAAGTTATAATAACACAGCACGTACTACCTCCATACTTGGAGCATCTGAAAAACACAAACGATCGAGCACATGCGTGCGATATACAGCAGGCCTGAAGGGGCGCAAGATCTATATGATGAGTATACTCCATGTATCATGCTTGCGCAAGCTGCAGCCCAGCCATGGATCATCGACCATAATTGGCGGCTTTTATTTCCTTAATTACTCTCCCCGCTGTGCACTTGTGCAGTGCAGTGGTCCTCTGCTCGCGTCAGTGTGTACTGCTCCTTCCGTGTGGTAATTACTTACTCCAGTAGTAGTAGTAGTAGTATTTAACCCGGGTAACAACTTGGTGTGACACGACACGGCTCCATCCGTGTAGTTACTTACTCCAGTAGTATGTGTTCTCTCTCAGCTACGACCGCTGCTACGGAGCACTAGCCCAGTAGGTGTTGCCGATTTGTTACCGACCCTGGATCCATTACTTACTCAGATGGTTGTAACGCCTTCGAGTCTAAATCGGACAGTCTAATCTTATTTTAGATAGATCATACATAATAGCAACTCGTTTGTACTTTTGTTTTCGTTTCGTGCAAAACGGTTAACCGGATATTGCTACTATTAGAAATACTAGGCTTATATATTAGTACCTCTTAAGGGTCTGTTCTTTTTGGCTGCGGCTTATGGTTTTTGGCTGCGGCTTGTGACTTTTAGGCTGTTTGTACGAGAGATTACAGAGTAACAGAAACTCACATGTGGTTTTTGCCAATATAAATGAAGTCAGTAAAATATGTACTACAATTAACTAGTAGACCCTATCGTGAAAAAAATACTCTGTTTACAAGCTAGTTACTGTAGAAAAGCCGAAAAGCAGCTTTTAAAAGCTGAAAAGAACAGAGCCTAAGTCAAACTAGTAAGGTGGGAATAACTCATACCCTTATATGCATATAGATATAGACCATGGTATGACTAATTCTACAGGCACAATGATACTAGTACTACTAGTCTACTACACTCCATTGCTTAGCTTATACTACTTCTGTACACACCACGGCCATTTTCTACTGTACTACGACTGCGAGGCCGAGGCGTACTAGTACTAACCAACCGGCCGCTCGAGATTACTTACCACCGGCCGCGTCCGTGATTTACAATAAATCTTTCGTCTCAGATTTACCTGTGCGCTTGACTTATTGGGGGTTTACCTGTGCGATTGAGCTTGACTACTCGTATCTGATTTCTTCAGTTACACGATGCCTGACGATGAGTTAAAACTGAACTACTCGCCGTTCCTGTTTCCTACAGAGGCAAAGATGTACTTACTGCTCCTACATCTGAATATGGACAAGGTGAGCCAGCCAGGATCTAGATTGACTACACCGCCATATCTAATTCTTTACCGTGGACTCGCGCACTTTTTCTAGATAGAGTTGGATTACATATATCTATTTTTATCGGCTGCACCCTGCACTCTTTTTTTTTTTTTCTGTTTCACCACGTCTGTCCTTTGTCAAATCTAGATTTCCTACGCAGGCATAGTAACGGTGACTAGTGACACGCTGAGATGCAAAAGATGAGGAGGCATGGACCAGAGTTAGAAGAAAGTTGGCAGTTTACGGTCGAGTTTTAATCTTGCAAAAGATGGCAGGATGTATGTAAGGTGGGTAAACAGTAGCGTTGGTAATTAGGAGTAGCACAGGACGACAGGCCGGTGAGATAAAAATTCCGT
The DNA here is from genome assembly GCA_036346245.1 of Bonia amplexicaulis. Lineage (NCBI taxonomy): Eukaryota > Viridiplantae > Streptophyta > Magnoliopsida > Poales > Poaceae > Bonia > Bonia amplexicaulis. The sequence goes on along the minus strand of CM070736.1, from coordinate 38,938,723 downwards.
AGGCCACCACCCCAAATTAACACATGTAGGTGGCGTTTGTCTTTTTGTAGTACTAGTAGTAGTAATATTCATAGATAGATAGATCGATACAGGGCCGCTCCAACCGGTGGCCTGCTCAGTGTGACTTTTTCTGCACTATTGTAATCGTTAGTCTTTTAAATAATTAAATTATAAAATAAAAATGTTATAGTTACGAACAATGCAAAGGAAGAAGAAGAAAAACAAAAAACAAAAAAAGCTAAATAGCCAAAAAAGACGATATTAAGAAGACTGAAGCCATAAGCTGAAGCCGTTTAGAGCAGGGTGTAAAAGACTCGACTTTTAGCTTTTGGCTCAAAAGCACTTAACGAGGATATAATAATCCTTAAATGATTACATCATTATATTCCTTGAGTATACCCTTTATCGATAAGGGGGATGTTTCATAGGATGGTCGTAAGTCTTTCTACGATCATTCTTTAGTCGTAAGCTTTTCTACGGTTGCTTAGTCATAAGTTTTTCTACGACCAGATAGTCGTAAATCCTTCTACGACCAGGTAGTCGCAAGTTTTTATATGACCATATAGTCGTAAATCCTTCTACGACCAGGTAGTCGCAAGTTTTTATACGACCATATAGTCGTAAATCCTTCTACGATCAAGTAGTTTGGATTTGGAAGAGATTGAAGGAAAAAAGATGACTTGATTGGCGGCGGAAAGCTCAAAGCGGATTGTAGCAGATGGGAAAAGTAAGGAGACCTAAAGTTACCCTAAGGTTAGCTTTTATAACAGTGTGAGTTACCCGTCTCAGGAATCGAATGGGTATCGCGGGAATCGCTTTGGTGGGCAGATCGGCGAAAATCGATTGAAATTCTTTAATTCCTCTGTTTGAAGTTCGTCTGACTTTACAACTCAAGTGAAATTACCTTATTGACCAAAATCAATTCTAGTCGAAGAGAATCGAAAAGGCTTTTCTTTCAACTATTTTTCGTCTACGACATCCCTTTCTCAAGTAAGTTATTTTCACTTGAAGTTGAAAGGCTAGATGACGAAGATAAAATAATCCTCAAATGATTACATCACTATATTCATTGAGTATAACCCTTATCGATAAAGGAGAGGTTTCACAGGGTAGTGATAAGTCTTTCTACGACCACTCCTCAGTCGTAAGCTTTTCTACGACTACATAATCGTAAGTCTTTCTACGACCAGGTAGTCATAAGTTCTTCTATGACTACATAGTCGTAAGTTCTTATTAGCTTCTCTCTCACACACAACTAGTGCATATATCATAGTTTTCTTGTTAGCTTGACTTATCATTTTGTTTAAACAAATAAATGAAACGGTTTTTTTCGTTACTGATTTAAAGCAACTTATCGGGGTAGCATTTTAAAAACGGCTTATCGGCATTCGATTCATTCGCACAAATGCTCATGCTAAGACAAAAAGACATTAGTTGCAGCTATAAAATATAAGCCACAACCGAAAAGAATACATCCATAAACATAGTCGTTCTCTCCATTCTCTTTCCAACTCTTTTTGGTAACACAAGTCATGAAAAAGATGCTGCTAGTACTCCACGTTCTTGCTTACTTGACAGTACTAAGGTAGGGTGGGATCTTTTTCGGCTGTAGCTAATAGCTTTTGGTTTTAGCGTAGTGCTCATATGAACGACTAAAATACCGATAAGCAGCTTCGAAAATACTATTCCGATAATCAGTTTCGAAAAGACGTCGGAGAAATCATCCTATTTGTTTGTTCGAGAGAAGCCATAGACCATAAACTGAAAAGAACCCATCCCTAGTTAATGCATATCAATTGTCATGCTTAGGGTATGTTCATATTGCCTGCAGCTGATGTGTTTTGGCTATAGCTGATGGTTTTTTTTATCTAAAATAAATAGTAGTAGCTGAAAGAAGTGTCTTTTAGAAGAAGGGCACTGGTGGTAGAAAAAGTGATGGATATATGCGTACGTGAGACGGAAGCAAGATAAGTGGGGTGTATGATGCATCGTGATCCCCTGTTTTATCTCTAAAGTAAGACAGAAATAAAAGAAATAAAAAAATTATTTTAAAAAACCAAATATTCATATTGGTTCCTGTCATCTCTGAATAGTAGTTAAAAGCAGGAACCAACGTGCACATGTCGCCGTGTTACCAAGTTCATGACTAATCTGATCTCTACTGTACCAAATGATTACGTTTATATAAAAGAAACCATTAGAAATGATACACAGGACTGTTCTGTACCACCGAATTACGAGTACCAACCGCCCTTCATTTTTTACCTCGACATCCGTTAAAACCAGCCTCCTCCGTCTGTCCACTCGGCGTGGCAAAGAGAAGCAGAGGCAGAGAGCCAAGCCAAGCTGCAAAGCAGAGCAGAGGAACCACCGGAAGGACGTGATCTCCATTAAAATCCCACCACCACCACCTCCCTCCCTCCCTGCACACATTCATTCATTCCCCCACACTCCCCTCCAACGACCACCCAAAGGCGCAATGGCAATGCTGCCGCCAATCCTCCCGCTCCTCCTCTTCCTCCTCTTCCCCTCGCCAGCACCGGCTCTCTCCCGCCACCTCTCGCCGCCGGCCGCCACCGAGACGCTCGACGTCGCTGCCTCCATCTCCCGCGCCCGCGCCGCCGTCTCCACCGACGCTGTCACCCTCCACCAGTCCGCCGCCGCCGCCGCCCATGACACGGCCTCCATCGGGAAGCACTCCGAGGGGAAGAGCGGGAGCCTCACCCTGCGGCTCCACTCCCGGGACTTTTTGCCGCAGGAGCAGGGGCGCCACCAGAGCTACAAGTCCCTCGTGCTGGGACGCCTCAGCCGTGACTCGGCGCGCGCGGCGGCCGTGTCTGCCCGCGCGGCGCTGGCGACGGACGGGGTCACCGAGGCCGACCTGCTGCCGGCGAACACGACGGCCGTGCTCGAGGCCTCCGCGGCAGCGGAGATACAGGGCCCCGTGGTGTCGGGCGTGGGGCAGGGCAGCGGCGAGTACTTCTCCCGCGTCGGCGTGGGCAGCCCCGCGCGGCAGCTCTACGTTGTGCTCGACACTGGCAGCGACGTCACCTGGGTGCAATGCCAGCCCTGCGCCGACTGCTACCAGCAGTCCGACCCCGTCTTCGACCCCTCCCTCTCCACTTCCTACGCCGCCGTCTCCTGCGACTCCCAGCGCTGCCGCGACCTCGACGACGCCGCCTGCCGCAACTCCACCGGCGCCTGCCTCTACGAGGTCGCCTACGGCGACGGCTCCTACACCGTCGGCGACTTCGCCACCGAGACGCTCACGCTCGGCGACTCCGCCCCGGTCTCCAACGTCGCCATCGGCTGCGGCCACGACAACGAGGGGCTCTTCGTCGGCGCCGCCGGGCTGCTGGCCCTGGGCGGCGGCCCGCTCTCCTTCCCGTCACAGATCTCCGCCACCTCATTCTCCTACTGCCTCGTCGACCGCGACTCCCCCTCGGCGTCCACCCTGCAGTTCGGCGACTCGGGCACCGGGCCCGACGTCGTGACCGCGCCGCTCCTCCGCAGCCCGCGCACCAACACGTTCTACTACGTCGGGCTGTCCGGCATCTCCGTGGGCGGGGAGGCCCTCTCAATCCCGTCCTCCGCGTTCGCCATGGACGACACCGGCGCGGGCGGTGTCATCGTGGACTCCGGCACGGCCGTCACCCGGCTCCAGTCGCCCGCCTACACGGCCCTCCGCGACGCGTTCCTCCGCGGCACCGGCTCGCTGCCGAGGACCTTGGGGGTGTCCCTGTTCGACACGTGCTACGACCTGTCGGACCGGACGAGCGTGGAGGTGCCGGCGGTGGCGCTGCGGTTCGAGGGGGGCGGGGAGCTGCGGCTGCCGGCAAAGAACTACCTGATACCGGTGGACGGGTCGGGGACGTACTGCCTGGCATTCGCGGCGACGAACGCGGCGGTGTCCATCATCGGGAACGTGCAGCAGCAGGGCACCCGCGTCAGCTTCGACACGGCCAAGGGCACCGTCGGCTTCAGCGCCAACAAGTGCTAGCCTGCCTAATCAGCTTGATCAGCTTAGCGAGTTATTAGTAGAGGTAATTAAGCGCGTGGAGTGGAGTAGGGCCGCGAGGAGGAGGAGGAAGGCTTTGGTTGGGAGAAACGAAAGGCAAAGGCGATCGAGCACAAATGCCAGCCTGTCTAAGCTAGCTACTGTCTCTCTCCTCTCCTCCGTCTCTGATCGATGTGCGTGCGTGTCTTCGCCATGGATGGGGCAAAGACGAATTTGTTCATGGGTTATTTTATGAAAGAATTGGAGGAATTGACTACGCACTGTAGCAGGTCATTTGCCGGCAATAGATAGAGATTACATGCTGATTTACATTGCCGAACCAACCACCTTTGCCGGATTTCATGCTATACATATCCGGATTACATGCTATACACATCTAGCTAGTTATGGTTGGTTCGGATTACAATCAGGAAGATATATATTGCCTAACACTCCCCCGCAGTCACAACAGGAGAATCACAGACGTTGAGACTGTCTCACAAGTCCATGAACAAAGCAAACGGCAGGCCTTGGCGAGAGGACGTCAAAGTTTCATGAGTAGTTGGCACAACTAGCTGGCCTCGGCGATGGCATTAGCAATAGCCTGGTACTCTACCTCTGCACTGGAACGAGACATTGTGTGTTGGCGCTTGAAGAACAAGACACAAGGTTCTCGCCAAGAAACACATGGTATCTAGATGTAGAGTGGCACGTGTTGGGGCAACCAGCCCAGTTAGTATAGGCAAACGGGGTATCAGTTGATGAAGGTTGAAGCTGGAGACCATAATGAAGTGTGCCTTTGATGTACCGAATCAGTCGGTTGACCAACAACAAATGTTGTTCACATGAATCATGCATATGTACGCATATATGCTGCACAATGTAAGAGATGTCGGGCCTGGCGAAGGTCAAATACTGCAGTGCGCTAGTGAGGCGACGATATGCCATAGGATCAGCAACCGGAGGGCCGACGTCGGCAACCAACTTGGGTGATGTATCCACCAATGTTAATGACGGCTTGCAAGAGGTCATATCTGCACGATCGAGAATCTCCTTGGTGTACTTGGACTATGAAAGGAACATGCCAGAGGAAGTTCGCGTGACGGCAATGCCAAGGAAGTAGTGGAGATCCCCTATGTCTGTCATGGCAAACTCGGCGCGGAGAGGGGTTATAACCCGCTGAACAAGCTAAGGTGTCGAGGCAGTTAAAACAATGTCGTTAACGTAAAGGAGGAAGGTCATACCCAACTCGCCATGGAGAACAAAGATAGAGGTGTTGGACTTAGAGCAGATAAAGTCAACAATCTCAATGTATGAAGCAAAGCGTTGGTACCAGGTACAGGAAGCCTGTTTGAGATAGTATGATGAATGATTCAAGCGACATATATGGTTATGTCGCGAAGAATCAATGAATCTGGAGGGTTGACAACAAAACACAACCTCATAAAGAGTGCCATGCAATAATGCATTTTAAACATCAAGCTGATGGATGGGAAAGTTATGAGAAACTGCAATGGAGAAAATAATGCAAATTGTAGCCAGTTTGATAATGGGGATGAACGTTTCATCAAAATCCACCCCTTGCTCTTGAGAGAAGCCGCACAAAACCTAGCGTGCTTTATAGCACTCAAGTGTGTCATCTGGTTTTAATTTTTGCTGAAAAATCCACTTCCCAGATACAATATTGGCATTGGAAGAAGGGGCACAAGATCCCATGTATAGTTGTTCAAGAAGGCTTCATACTCGGCAGCCATTGCGACATGCCATTGGAGATCTTTGAGGGCGCTTCACACCGTTTTAGGAATGGGTGAGTACGAGCTAAGAGAAGTAGTATGGAGATTAAGCCGCGTGGGAGAGGGAATGAGGAGGCTGGCACCACGGCACGTGAGCATGTGATGGTTAGCAATGGAGCTGGGACCTGCGGTGGGCACTACTGCATTGGCTAGTGTAGGTGGAGCAGATGCTTGAGTGGGAGCCAATGCGGCAGGTGGTGCTGCTACAGACTATGCCGATGCAGCTAGAGGGGCAGAAGCATGAACCAGTGGTGTAGGTGGAAAAGGAAAATCTTGTGGAAAATCATAGGAGTCGCCAGCGAGAGGAGGATCAACATGTGCAAAGGAAAAGTTGGACTCATCAAAGATCGCATGCCGTGATAAGATGATTCACCGAGAAGAGATATCCATGCAACGATACCCTTGTGATTGGAAGAATAACTAAGAAATACGCATGCCACAGAGCGAGGAGCCAATTTTGTGTGGCATGGTAGCGGTTTTTGTTAGGATAGCATAAGCAACCAAAGACTCTTAAGTGAGTATAGGATGGTGATATGCGATATAAAGTGAAGAAAGGGGATGGTGCCAAAAGGGCTTTGGTAGGAAGTCTATTTAGAAGGTAAGTGGTGGTATGGAGAGCTTCTACCCAAAAATTGGGTGGCATGCTGACCTGGAATAGAAGGATGCGAACGATGTCATTGACAATATGTATGACACGTTCTGCTTTACCATTCTATTGAGATGTGTAAGGACACAAGAAGTGAATGTGTATGCCATACGAGCGCGTGAAGCATGTGTGAAGCATGTGGTTGTCGAATTCCCGTCCATTATCACATTGAATGGATTGTAACATAGCGGTGAATTGATTGGCAACTAGCATGCAGAAAGAAGACAATGTGATGAACATGTAAGACTTTAGTTATAACGGGAATGTCCAAAGAAATGGGTGAAATCATTGAGAATGAACAAAAAAATATTTAATGCCCGAAAACACTCAATGGGAGAGGTCCAGAGATCACAATGAACTAGTTCAAATGGACGATTGGCACGACTAAAGGAAGAAGTAAATGGCAGCCGAACATGGCATCCTAATTGACATGCATGACACACATTGTGGTCTTTTATTGGTGTAGGACTATAGAAGAGTGCATAAGGCAACTGATAGCATCGTGATCGGGGTGTCCAAGATGATGATGCTAAAGGACAGATGTGTCGGTGGAGATAGCAAAGGTAGAAGGGGCGGTGCACGTGAGCTGGTAGAGATCGCTCGTGCTACTGCACCTGAGAATCTCGCGCTTGGTTGGAAGATCCTTCACAGAAAAGACATGAGGGTCGAATTCGACCGAACAATTATTATCGGATGTGAATTGACAAACAGAAATAAAATTTTTGATGATGCGATGAGTGACTAAAACATGATGAAGGTAGAGAGGATGGTTTGGAAAGAAAGATGGAAAAGCGGCATGGCTGGAGTAAGTGACGGGGGAGATGATCCGTCACCAACAACTACATGTTGGAAGGGTGGATTAGAGAGTGATTGGAGATTACCATTATCAGCCAACATATGTGTCGTGGCGCCCATATCCATGTACCAGTCGGTGGTTGGTGGCTGGAGAGTCATGGTGTTAAAGTGATTGACGAGCTCCGAGGGGTCCCAAGACGGTGCGTTAGATGCTCCAAATGGTGTCACAGGTGGATAGGTGGCTGGATACTTGGTTGGTGGAAACCAAGCGGTAGGCCGGGCTGGATGGCATGGCCAGGGGGCTGAAACTGGGGCACGACCGTGAAACCATATGCAAGGGGACGAGGTAGTGGTGCGCCCGGATAAGATCCTAGTAGTCTAGCTAAATTGTTGGAGCCCATCATGGGCCACATGTGAATGGCGCCTGTCCAAGGATTGTACACCGAGGGCCATTGTTGGGCGCCTCCACCATTGTGCTTCTTGCCTTTCTTCCCTTTGCCTTTGTCGTTAATGGTTGGTTTGGATTACAATCAGGAAGATATATATTGCCTAACATTTTATGCTTGCTGTTGAAAAAGATATTTCCATTCCTTGGAAATGAGCTGAGCTAACTGATCGGATCACGTGCTCTTGCTTAATCGTCTCTCCTGCGTGCGTGCGTGCATCAGTATTGTGGCAAGCTGGAGCATCGACGATGGTGCATGTAAGGCAGTGGCGGACTCAGAAAAAAAATCTAGATAGGGCGGAGTCCAATGGTGGACCCAGGAAAAAATCTAGGTGAGCTAGAGTCAGAAGCGTGAAATAAATAATATTACCTAAAAACAAATCAATCCATGATCAAACTATGTTGCAATCACACTAATAAGAGTATGTTATATGAAATAAAAGCAACAACTACAATTCACATGTTAACATATGTAAATAACGGTAGGACAATGAAAAATAGCACACTAATGAAGCTTAATTCATAGTTGTAAACGAGCCGTAGAAGAAGCAACTTGTCAATTGTGAAAGATACATAAATCAGTAGTGTCACAATTTAATAAATAGCATCTGTCTCATTTTCAGCTATTAATTTCATCATATTCTTGAACTGATTTTATGCCCTTGTTGCAATTTACAGCACTAACTTGCATGTTTTAAACTTTGTGCTCTACTGCTCCTACGAAAATTTCCAATTTCAACTCTACTTTCCATGAATTTTTCTCTCCTCTTTATGTGAGAAAATGGAATCGTCAGATCATCACAACGCTAAGAAGCATACTACCAAGAAAAAGATAAATCACAATAACAATAAATTCTTTGAAAGCAAACCTTTTAAAAATAAATCGTACGAAAAAGGGTCCGGAGGAGAAATCTAGTAAGAGAACAAATGAGAGCTCCACGGAATCTTGCCGGTGTTGCAAGACCAGACATAAAAATCCGTGTTCAATAAATTGGGGAAAGGACAAAATCTAATCAAGAAAATATAAAATCTCCACAGATTATCGCCAAGATCAGACAAAAAGAAGAAGAAATTCTTAATCCAAGCAGAGAATGAAATAGAAAACAAAGAAACCCCATCAAGCAAACAGAACAAGACGTACCTTGGGGCCGCAGCGGAGCGGGCGGGCGCGGGCACCAGCGAGGGTGACGATCCGCGACGGCGTCGGGGAACGGGCGGCCATGCTCCGCCAGTCCGTCTCTGGCGTCTAGGCCTCTAGGGTTAGCGGCTCGGCCTCTGGTTCGCTCGGCTCGCTCGCCGGCCCGCGTCGACTTCTACTCATTGCAGGTGGTGGGCTGGCGGCGGTGGCGGCCTAAGCCCAATTGCGGCTTGGTGTTGGCGTTGAAGTCTTCGACGAGCTCGGGACGAGGACCGAGAAGCCGGCGAGAAGGGCCGCCGGGCGGGGGTCGGCGGGGGCGAGCTCGGCGGCCACCCGGGCACGCCCGAAGGGTAGGTCCGCCCCTGATGTAAGGTGCTGGTCGCGACTTGATCTGCTTTCATATGACGATGTGGTTGTGATCCACTTTATTTGCTTTCTTCAGCTACCTAATGCTTGTGCTTAATAGAGTACTGCTTGGAATATGGATCCAGGAAGATGCCGTACGATGGATGACACCGGCAGGAGAGTTTGTTTGACAGGAAGGAAATTTTTAGCGTGAAATGAAATCACCAACGCCTGCCATGCACGGCCCACGATCGAGCATCCGCGCACCAGTGTTGGTATCCGTTTCGGTCCGTACATATGATTATTCGTAAACATTACATCGTCACCTTGCTCCAGCAAAGAAAATACTGCTGCTGCTGCTGCTGCTACAGAGTTTTCGAGTTTTTCGTACACATAGCGTGTTTGACATCGCGTATTTACAAAAATAAGTATATATACGCGAAAATAATAAAAATAACACTTCTTTCGTCTGGTCACTGAATGGCGGCCCTCTGCGATCACGTGGCTATCGGAGCTTAGCCACGGTCGGCGGGCGCTTTGCCGCTGGCCACCGTGTGGTCGTGTGCCTGCTGTCCCTCCACCATGTGGCAGGTGGCTTGCCGCCGCTCCACCATACGGTAGGTAATTAAGCCGGCTTAATTACATATCTAAATTAGTATTTTATATGTCATATTTATTCGAATTTTAAATATAGTAAATAAGCTTAAAAATTACTAAATTTTATGTGCAGTCTCCAAACACAACGTACTTTTTTTATAATTTTATCCGTTTTGAATGTTACTCAAAAATTTATATGATTATAATAATTGTAGGAGTTTTTGCATATAGCAAACGAGTTCTAAAAATTTTATGTGAAGTCTCTCGACATAGTTAACCTAATTATGTAATTTTTTGAGAATTTTATGTACTCTAAATTTGACATGTTAATTTAATCATAATTAGCGATATGCGATGCTTATTTTATAATTAAATTAACATGAAGTAACATGGTAAATTTAGACCATATAAAATTCCTAAAAAATTACAAAATAGGTTAACTGTGTCGGAAGGCTGCACATAAAATTTTATAAGTTTTTGAGCTCGTTTGCTATATGTAACAACTCCTAAAATATCATAATTGCACGAATTTTTTAGCATCATTCAGAGTTGGTAAAATTGTCAAAAAAATTATACAATGAAGTACGTTATGTTAAAAAATAGTACATAAAATTTTGTAATTTTTTGATTATATATAAAATACTAATTAGGTATCTGCCGTATAGTGTAGGGGCGGTTGGCTACCTAACGCACGGTGGCTGGGCTCCGGTAGTCTACGTTTCAGCTATAGAAATACCATTTTTATTATTATCGCACGTATATGACTACTTTTTGTAAATATAAATTTAAAACGTGACATTTGTGCCAAAAATTGCGGAGTCTTCATCTTGTACCCTGAGGCAGAGGGAGGGAGCAAAAGTACGGGACTAGCTATCATGACGGATTGACGGGTGGATTACGTACTGGGAAGAGGTGGATGAGATGAAGATGAGAGGCAGGGGATGAGGTGGTGTGCTTTGCCTCTGCTGTGGGCGTTACTGTCACCGCCTCGGACGCAAAGTAGACAGCCTGGACATACCGTATCTGCTGCAGCTCTGTGCTGCCGTACCAAGCTGATCTTAACTCTTGACTTCTGATCCGACGGCTAGAAAGCAAAGCTATGATACTGTAGCACCGAGGCTCAGACGATCCAGGTCCCAGGCAGGGGTGGCCTCTGGACTCCGGAGCCCTCGTCCCTGCGAGCTCAGCTGTCCTCTATTCCTACTGGTAGTATTGATTAATGGAGGATGGTAGCCGTTACTGTTGCGTTCTTGAATGTACCGTACCTGCTACATGTCGCTCCAGATGAGTCCCCAGCTTGCTGCTTGCCCCCACGGTTCATGCATACTAGCCTCGTAGGCGCGGCGCAACGCCGCGCCAGCCACCGTACGTACCAAAATAAAAGAGGCGATAATTCGTGAGGAGTTAAAAAAAACCGGGGTAAATACGTATTTTCGGAAAAGTTAAAGGGTTTTTACGCAAAAAACGAGGACCTGTAAAAAAAACTGGGGGCAAATACGTATTTTCGAGAAAGTAGAAGGATTTTTCCGTAAAAACCGAGGACCTGTACGTAAACTGCCAGGGATCCGTGCGCAATTTCTAAAACCGCGGGGGCTATCCTGCAAAACGGAGGGGCTAAAAAAAATTTCTAAGGACCTTTTCGCGAGAACCAAGGACCTGTACGTAATTTCGGGAAAATACAGAGTTTTTTCGCAAATCTGCTCCCCCGACCGTACCAATATTCCCCGCCCACGCGTCGGCCGAGCGACCGCGCGGGCGACATGGAGGGCGCCTCCGCGCAGCGTTCCCCCGGAACGTAATTGACGGAGTATGCCTTCAGGCTGAAGAATCAAGAGTGGGAAGCAACCGCCTTCTCCCACGGATCACAGCCATTGGATTTGGTTTACATGGCTCCATGCATGCGCAATTCTGGATTTTTTAAAAAATAATCTATTTTTTATTATTACATAAATGCATTGTTTAAAGATTACATAAATAACCCTCTGCAACCAATTCAAATGGCGACAGAGGTTCTATCGCTATTTCAATCTGGGATAGAGCTTATTGGCGAACCAGTTTGAATGGCGAAAAATGATTATTTCTGTAATTTTTTAAGCGATGGTATATTTATGTAATTTTAATAAAAAAAGTTAGATTTTTTTTTTTAAAAAATCTGCAAATCTGCCCATCTCAACCCTTTTTTTTTAACTCCACCGTGCAACTACGCCGCTCGAAGATTGATCTGCAAAACGCCACGGCATTTCTTTTTCCATGCAAATCAAACATGCATGGGAATGCATTTCTCCGGACGTGGACGTCCTTGTCGCGCATCTCTAAAAAAATTGATCGTGTCCGTCCATGCGTACCGCGTAGACGAGAGGTCGCCAAACACGCCGCTGGGGAATAACAACGACTGGTCACGCTACTAGAAACAAAATGACAGCGACCGAAACATGCAGAGACGGAGGAGCATGCATGCATTACCTTGACCTGAGTGAGGTCCAAAAAGACGAGACGGCGGGTACAACATTCTGGAAGCTAGTGGTTCGTACGAACGATGAGTTAAGTAGCACTGATCAGTTACAAGTTTGTTTTCTTCCGCTCGTGTTCATCTTCTACCAGTAGCTAGTACCGGAGTAATTTGCAAAGCTTGTATTAGAGCACGTGGATAGTCATGATTAAAGTAATAATAGATAATTAATATTTAGTTTGTTTTGGAATTTATGTTTACAAAGTTTCGATTAATCGCAGTTAATGGTTTTGGTTTGCTTTGAATGGTTTCAGTCGGTTCCGAGTGGTTTTGATCTGCTACGACTGGTTTCGGTCATGTATGAGTGATTTTCATCTGCTCCGAGTGCTTTTGGTATGTTTTCGAATAGTTTCGAACCACTCCGATTGGGTCCGAGTTGTAACGGTCGGTTTTCAAGTAGCACCGAAGTATCAGATGGTGTCCGACTAGCATTGGCGCATCGGTAGTGATGCTTGTTATTCCTGAGTGTTTTGAGTGGATCGATGGTATTTCCCGAGTACTTGTAGTTTTTGAGTACTATATGATCTAGCAATCGTAATAAGGGTTCTGAAGCATATTTGTGGATAACGATGGAGTTTGTGGTCGTGGACGAACTGGTTGATATTGATGATTGGTTAAGAGTGTGGTTTGCGTGTGTGTGCTGGTATCAGTCAAGTTGTGGAGAATTTATGCCGGTGAAAAATATTTCTTTGGTCTTTGATGTGCAAGTGGGCATTAAGGCAATCATGGTCAGTGACAAAGGAGAATGGACTAGGACGGGAGAGTCTGAGATCCAAGCGATCGAGATGTCACACGAGGTGGTCGGGCTCATGCTAGAGCACATGGAGATCAAAGATTGTGATTCATCGAGAAGCTACGGGCAGTGTGGTCCAGGAGGCTTCGACACAGAGATTGTTGATACGTAGTGAAGATATGGAAGGTGCGTTTCGGAGGCTTCGATACGTTGTGATGGTGCGTGGTGAAATTACAGAAGGTGCTGTTATAAAGGCTTTGTCACATGATAAGATTGGAGGCTTACGGATAGAGTCCGTAATTTGGAAGAGAAAGAGTTTGAATAAACCAGTGTTCAGAAGGGTTTCGAATCCCTTTTTTCGTTAGAGATAAGGTTTTAAGTCCGTGTTTGAGGTAGACATGGTTTGTAGCGTTAGCTTATGAAAGAAGGGGAGGTTATGTGTTAAAGTAGAGATGTTTTTAGGTGAGGGCTTTCGAGGAGAAGCCTGTGTCGATTTGTTAGAGTTTTCGTCGAGAAGACTTTTAGGAGTGCTTGTGAGGATACTTTGTAAATCCATAAAAATCCATCAATAAAAATTATTTTGAGTCAATCTAGTTTGTGATTCGTTGAAGATTGTTGATGATTGTAATTGGGCTGAAGTGTACGACCATGTGCAAGGTGATCGAAACAATCCAATGGTGTAGTTGTTTGAGAGATCGAAAATTATTATCAACTGTTAAGAGACTCCAAAAAAAACGATGAAAATCATACACCTCTGTTTTCGGCGTATAATCCTACAGCTCGCCATCGAAAATATTCACAACCGAAATGTGATCACTTTTTTCTATCTCTTTTTTAACTTCCGTTCTGATGTAGAGTAGGTCGAAATGACTAGTTAGAGCATGCAATTATTCTGACGAAACAGGTTACAGAAAATAATTTACTATCGATCGCTCACGCCCTTGATATATATATATATATATATATATATATATATATATATATATATATATATATATATATATATATATATATATATATATATATATATATATATATATATATATATATATATATATAAAAAATACCTTCTACACCGGTGTAGTTACACGCCTCTAATATACCACCTAAACAAACTTGAAATACTTCTTTATCACTTTAGGTACATTTGTATACTAATTATAAGATACTCCAATATGAACCACACGAAAAACTTGTAAAGGAGTTCATAATTTTAGCGTATTTTGTAAATACCCTTATATAGGGTGTAACTACACCGGTGTAGAATATATATATATATATATATATATATATATATATATATATATATATATATATATATATATATATATATATATATATATATATATATATAAGCCTCTTTTCTACACCGGGTGTAGTTACACCCTATATCGTATCTCGTAATGTAGGGAGTATCTCGCGTAGCGGAGGGTATGTGCGTGTAGTATACAAGTATTTAAGACCATCTAGGTGGTATGAACAATTTTTCGAAGTGGTATGTATATTTTTTCGACATACTCCTTTTTATACGCGTATATAAGAGTATTTACAAAATACGCTAAAAATTATGAACTCCTTTACAAGTTTTTCGTGTGGTTCACATTGGAGTATCTTATAATTAGTATACAAATGTACCTAAAGTGATAAAGGAGTATTTCAAGTTTGTTTAGGTGGTATATTAGAGGTGAGTGTAACTACACCCGGGTGTAGAGTGTAATTTTCCTATATATATATATATATAGGACATGCAAGTTTGCCTACTCAAGTTATATCGTATTATTGCTTCTTCTTTTTTTCTGCTGAACGTATTATTGCACATGCAGTAGTTACCGGCTGACAGCGAGTGCAGGCAGACCAATGCGTACGCGCGTGTTTAGCATCTGCACGGTTGCTTAGATCGCATGTACAGCTAGCGTTGTCACTCCATGCCGTTCCAAAATTGGAAAATTTAATCATTTGCCACTCTTATGAGTAGAGTGGCAACAGATTTGTCACCCTGGTCCACTTTCAGTGACTCAGATGAGCCCATATGTAAATGACAGAGTTAATTGGCCAATCTTAAAAGTGGCAAAAAGTTAAAATCCCCCCAAAATTTGGAGTTATCGATTACTCGACAAGGATTCTCTGATGCGTCATAAAGTCACAACCATTGTGTTGTGCACTTGTGCAGCTACCGACCTCTACCACCACATACGTATCCTCCTCTAGTTTGCAATTTTGAATTGAACACCAGCATTTCAACTGTTCAACTAGTATAATAATAACCTATAAAATATCAACAATAAGCAGTTTCTCAAGGGAAATCAACTCACCACCTCTCCTTTGGTAATCCCCAGTTCAGTTTAGAGAGGGCGCCATTATAGCACGACATGTTTGATCAGCGGTTGCCATTTTGCCAACAAGGATTCGCAGAAATCTAACGGTGAACTGGCGCACATGACACGAGCGGCTACTTGAGCTGGCCTCCAAATCCTCTCCAAAGAGGACAATAAAATAAAGAGGCTTTCTAATTTTCACGAGGACATTTACTCATACTCGTGAGGCAAGTTGTTCAAATTTTTTATGTAACCGACCTGGTAAATAAGAAGCGACACGCAGTTCTTCATGAAAAAGAAGAATTGTCGGAGTTGAGAATGTTATGGATGAGAAAGAGTTGAATCAATTTGATGAGTTGCCTCTACTCGGAGACGGCATCAGGCTCGAACGATGCATACGATTTTAGGCTTGGAAAGCAGTTTAAAGAAGTCACTTTAAGAAATTATCGCACTTAATTTTGACTTTTGAGAAGCCAAAAGCAAAAGCACAGAAGAACAGTTCCTGAGTTTGGTCTTTGGTGTAGAAGGGAGAAGCAGAAGCATGGTTGCGCTTTCGTGTTTGTTTTGTTTTCTAGGGCCTAACTGGCCTGAGGCTAGCGAATCAGATCAATTTTTTTTCCCGATGGCCCATCAGTCATGGCCTTGGAGAATGCGCATGTTGCTTTCTGGGCCTTTGGCTTCTGCTTCGTTTATACTCCAGCTGTCTAATATTTTTTTCCTCCTCTCTCTCTCTCTATTGAAAGGGCGAGTACGTGGTTACTGTTGACAGTTTTCAAGTCCTCTGGTTTCATTTTTGCTAGGGTCCATGGCTTTTTTTTTATCATCTTGTTTTCCGTATTACATAAGTCCTGTTTGCGACTGAGAAAATTTTCCTGACTCCTTACAGGAATTTAGAGAAAAAAATCCATCGGATACAAACGGGGCCTGTATCTGAGCTGGCCCATCTTTGCTGGCTTGTTGCAACCACATGGACCAGGCCATTGGTGATGCACACGTGCGGGCTGCATCACAAGACCTGAAAGAGAAGTGACTAGACGGGCTTTTTTTTCAGTTTTTAAAAACTATTTTTTAGTTTTCGTACATTAACTATTTTTTAAATAAAGAATTCTTTTAAGACGAGGTCTACAAGTTGATTATAATATATACTATAACGAGTTTATTTATATCGGTAAAAATCGTACGTAATTTTCTATTACTCCACACTATTTCTCACAAACAATAAAAAAATATAAATTATATGCCGTGCACTGCAGATCATGGCAGTGCGGCAATATCTTTTGGCGTCTTCCGTGGCACGGCTTAGCTCCTGTACTCTCGTGATCAACTAACCTGCATATGCGGGTTCCAAAGCTAGCTGCATCTTTTAGTCCGGAGTCGCTCTGTGAAAAAGATGCTAGTGCTCCGAGATCATTCTCGTGATCATCCCTGCTGCGGTTGCGGTTGCGGAGTCCTTGTCCGGCACGCATGCATGCCTGCGTCGCTCGGGCACTGTCGCCTTTTCTTCGGTCCTATTCGTGATTCCAGCCTCAGGTTGCTGTAAATGATATGGGCCATGCATGCCTGCGTGATCAGTAATAGCACTGTCAGTTACTGCATGTTAGGATGCTCGATTAGGTTGTTGTTAGCGAGTCTAGTAGTTTAGCATGGCCTTTGGGTCATACGTTCATGCGGGAGCGCCTGCTTCTTTTTCGGTTTCTGTTAGTGGTCGTGCGTCACGACGGATTATGGGATGACACGAATCGTGCAGTCGTAACGTGCGTTTAGGAATGGCTGTGTTGGCCACGATCTGTAATCATTGTGCTTAAATAAGAGTTCTTATAAAAACTACAAGCGGTTGAGCAGCACAAATCTTTGTGTTCCCCTCAGCGTCGCGTGTGTATCTTGAGGAAGTCAGAAGTCATAAAGTCGGAGGTCGGAGATTGTAATCGTAAGTTAGAAATCGAAGACTACCAACTATCGACTATCAACTACGACGCGTGATGGTAAACGACTTCGTTCGACTTGTTGCGACAAGACGATCTCGTGATCGTTCGATTGCGTGGACGCCAGCTTCAATACTGCACATCCAATCTGGCTATGCAGTGCTATCTGGCCGATTACCAGCTTCGACGACGGCACAACTCTGAGGCCAGTGTACACAAAGGAGGAGCTATCTTTCTATCCTAGCTAGCGCTCGTACCAAGTAAGGTCAAATACGGAGGAAGGGAAAGTCTAGTGACTAGTGAGTGCAGGCCGCCGGAGGGGAAGGAGAAGTGCGCGTCTGGTGGCGGCACGGGCAGACATGCGGCGCTCTGCCGCGCACGTCGCGGCAACCCAACTGCATGCCGTGCCGTGGAACGGGCTGAAGGTCCGAGAGGCTGGCAATCATGGAGCAATCAATAGATGATTAGATGCTGTGGTGGTGGTTGCCGTGGCACTGCCAAGCTTGAGTGGGAACATTTGTAACGGAGATCTACTGATCTAGGGCCATCGACTAGCTTCAAATATAGGCCTTTTCTTTTTTGTTTTTAAGTGCCTTTTAGCTTTTATTTACTCTTAATAATTACTATTTATTAGACTAAGAGTATGTACAATACAAACGCTTAGAGAGATGCTTAGCAATTAAAAACTGATTTTTCTTGCCACATAGGATAGGTAAGGCTTTTATTTTGAAGCATCGGTGTTTAGCATGCGGTTATGTGTATAACTATATCTATTTAAAAGATAATATAACATCTAAGCACTTATGGAAGAGATACTTGCATTGGAGAAAGTAACTTTTACATGAGTGCTTAATGATGTGGCTGTATTCTCTCTCTTTAAACATTTATATATAAATATATTGTATTGTACATACCCTAATAAGCTATGGCTAAAAATTATAAGCTAAAGTAAAAAAACTGGCTCATGCCTCCGCCCTCCACAACTTATCCTTCTCGCTAGCTACTCAACTAAATGCTAGCTGATCCTCCTAACTCGTTGGCTGCATCTGCTCGGTCGGCTAATTAATCTATTTGTTGCATTAACAAGAGCAGTAAAGTTAATTAACTACACTATCGTCGCAGCTTTTAATTACATGATTCTCCAATGCAACAAACTACTAGTGTACTGGAGAGTGCTGCTGAGTAGCCTGTTTCCACCACCACGATACTGAATCTGTAGCACCTTAAAATTAGCAAAACCCTAAACTAACCTATCTTTATCCCTAATTTTCTCTCTCTCCTCTATCTAATCTCCTTACTCCTCTTTCTTCTTTTACCTCTCTCTCTCTCATATCTTCAACAACATGTCTACCTCCTTCCATCTATTCCATATTCTCTCTCGTTTTCGTGCGTGCTGCGTCAACCATGGGCGGCCGTCGTCAGTGGCGGCGGCGGCGGCCGCCGGCGGCGGCGGCGGCGGCATCTCGGCCGCGCCCTCACGCATGCGCTCGCGGCGTGTGCATGCTTTAGTCACGGCGGCGGTGCGGGCGGCGGCGGGTGCGGCGCTTGCCGCCGCGCTCTTCCGCCACACTGCGCCGCGCGCGTCCGCTCACGCCTTGGCCCGGCGGCGGCGGCAGCAGCGTCGAGCGCGGCATGAGTGACAACCCCTTTGTGTGAGTTAAGCTGTAATGATGGGTTAGAATAATTCCTAGATATCTACCATCGTTGTATTATCCTTCTTCATCTGATACCTGATTGTATCTCCCGTTCTCAACCCTAGCAATCATTTTCACCCCTTGTAATCGTGTCTGAACTCATCTCCAATTGCTTTAATTCTACATTTCACCTCTTTCATGCTTACTCATTACCATTGCCATTGAGTACAATTATCATACCACTGAATTACCTAGTTAGTATCATGTCAATGGATTACATGGTTGTTATCGCATCGCTAGTTTACCTGGCCCTGATCGTATCGCTAGATTATCTGGCTATTATCATACCACTGATGAGATCTTTCTAACCGTGCTGTTGTGATCCTTGATACATACCTTTAGGAGGAGGCAGATGCAGAAGCCCTTCAAAGACACAGTATGTGCGCTCAAGGTTGGCGAGCCCAGTGACATCGTCGACACTGAAAGTAGTGTTCACATCATCCTATGGGCTGCCTAAGGAAAAGGGTTGCATCGTCAGCTGGGATGGCTTTTGTTTAGGGCGTGTACCTTTTCTTTCTGGCAGCCTAAATTAAAACTTAGAATCATGACAAGTTTTGTACCGAATATGGTCTAAGTTGTTTGGTATCACGCGTTTTCTACAACATTTGAGCTCTTACGTTACACGCATCAGTGATAAGCATTTCAGGATGTTAACGTCTGGTTGATCAAGAAATGAGTGTTGTTTTTCCTCCTTTCTTTTAAGGCTACATGTAGAAGCAAGGACCATGCCATCAATACATGACATCTGAATGAATTATATAGCTGATTTGGTGAATCCTTTTAATATAGAGTAGCTAGGTAAAACTTCACGGATTTGGTGAATCCTTTTAATATAGAGTAGCTAGGTAAAACTTTATCATCTTCCATCTTGTTATGTAGTAAATATTTACAAATCACATTCAACACTATTGTTGAATATTGATGAACCATAGAGATACACCTTGTTAGGGGTGCAAACAGATCGGATTCGGACGGATATTATTGTTACCATATCATAACCCATATTTTTTCTCTGGATTCGGTACCAATCGAATTCGGTGCCGGATCGGTTGGGATTAACCCGAGCTGTTTGCACCCCTACTGTTTGTAAGGAATGCATACAGTACAACAAATGGAGTAGGATGACGTACTGTCAAGAACTTGATATTACTACTTAATAACTGATGTGAAAGATTTTATTTTACCATTGCAAAAGAAAATAAAACGTCAAATAGTAGCACTAACCTGAAATCAAACTTGAAGACGTATCAGATTCGGATGGATATTGCTGTTACCATATCATAACCCATATTTTTTCTCCAAATTCGGTACCAATCGAATTCGGTGCTAGATCGGTCGGAATTAACCCGACCCGTTTGCACCCCTACACCTTATGATCAAATTTTGTAAAAGGAAAAGGAGAACATTGTAGATTCAACTAGTGCCTGGAGCATGATGGGGGTATTCTCACCTAGGGTTACGCTAATCCTTCTTACCTACGTTTGTCCACATAACCAAATATAAAATTAGCCTATTCAATCTATTCTCATCCCACCAATTAAATAATAACCTATATCACCATATCCACAAAGTAAAAAGACTTTTACATCATTCCTCATTCCATCCGATCACCCTTGTCTATCCGACCAAACACAGCGTGGTGTACTGGTGTGCGTGACAGCGTGACCGTGCTGTAAATGTAATCTCAAAAAGGAAAGCAGAAGGTTCGCGCGTCGAAAAGCTGCCTCGGATTCACATCCATCCCGCCGTGCTCACCGCCCCTTTATCTCGCCGCTATCGATCGGTTCCTTCCCGGCGGACGGGCACCACCGCCCACCATTCCTCCACCGAAACAAAATTGGGATCCCAACCCCTCTGCTAAACTCCCACCAAATTCTACAACACAAGTAGAGGGCGAGCCGCTGCCGGAATCTCCAATGCAGCTTCTCCTCCTCCTCGCCGCCGCCGTCGGCCTCGCGCGCGCCACCGACGACCCCTTCCTCTCCGGCGGTAAGCTCGAGCTACCTACTACCCTACTCAAACTGAGCTCCAAACACTAACGCTGCAGCTTCGTCCCTCTCTATCTCTCTCCCCCCGCAGCGCCGGCGGACCACAGCTACAACATCGACTGCGGCGCCACCGCGGACTTCACCTCGGCCTTCGGCCGCCGCTGGCTCGCTGACCGCTTCTTCTCCGCCGGCGGCGCCGCCGGCATGGTCGCCGAGCCACACCGCTTCCCGCAGCCGCAGGAGCGCACGGTCCGGTTCTTCCCGGCCTCCTCCGCCGGCAAGTCCTCCTGCTACTCCCTCCCCCTGCCCCCCGGCCGCTATTACCTCCGCCTCTTCTCCGTCTACGACAACTACGACTCCAAGCTCCGCTCCCCGTCCTTCGACGTCTCCGCCGCTGCCACGCTCGTCCTATCCTTCCGCTCTCCCTGGCCTGAGGCCGTCGCCCGATACGGCGCCTACTCCGACCTCATCTTCCCCTCCGCCACCTCCCCGACCTCCGACGTATGCTTCTACTCGCTCTCCACCGACGCCCCCGTCGTCGCCTCCATT
Source organism: Bonia amplexicaulis (assembly GCA_036346245.1). Classification (NCBI taxonomy): domain Eukaryota; kingdom Viridiplantae; phylum Streptophyta; class Magnoliopsida; order Poales; family Poaceae; genus Bonia; species Bonia amplexicaulis. The sequence continues at coordinate 38,917,257 of CM070736.1, read as the reverse complement.
GAGGTCGCCCCCGTCCACCCGCTCGCCTACGACGGCGCCACCACCGGCGCGGACTTCGTTCTCGTCAACTACGGCCGCCTCACCTGCGGTAACAGGCTCTTCGGCCCGGGCTTCACCAACGACCCCGACGCCTTCTCCCGGGTGTGGCAGTCGGATGTCGATTTCCGGAACAATGACTTCAACTACGACGCGATTACTGCCGGCGGGAGGAAGATTCTTGGCAGCAACCAGCCGCCCAACTACTTCCCGACCAAGCTGTACGAGTCGGCGGTGACGACGGGCGGGGATGCCGCGAATGAGATCGAGTACCTGATGCCGGTGGACACGAGGCTGTCCTACATGGTCTGGCTGCATTTCGCGGAGATCGATGCCGGGATCGGGTCACCTGGGCAGAGGGTGTTCGATGTTATGCTGGCCGGGAAGAATGTCACGAGGATCGACATTTTTAAGCAGGTTGGAGGGTTCACGGCGTTCAAGTGGACCTACATTGTGGATAATCTGACGAGCTCGACCATGAGCGTGAAGCTTGTGCCAGTAGTGGGACGGCCGATCCTGTGCGGGCTTGAGAATTATGCAATGGTGCCACTTGAGATAAGGACGGTGCCAAACCAAGGTAATGGTTTGAAGATTGTGGTCTGGGTTGAGCTATTTGGAGACCGGTAAAAATTCCCCCTGCGCATTCTCTAAGCATGTTGCATTGGTTTTGGCAGTCGCTGCAATGAAGGCGTTGAAGGATTCGCTAAAAATTCCAGCTAGAATGGGGTGGAATGGAGACCCTTGCGCGCCGAGGACGTGGGATGCATGGGAGGGAGTCACTTGCCATCGGGGAGACAAAGGTCTTGTGATCACCCAACTGTAAGTACCATCCGTTGTCCTAATGCAATTTTAATCCACTCTCTGTTTCATGGGGTTATTTTCTACTTTGCTGTCAAGTAGTTATTGGCCTTTTATCTGATCACCAAGTGTACTCCTGTTTTTCTCCCAAAAGATGACAGATTTTTTCCTACTGAAAACGATGATCGTGTTTGCAGATAGCTGAAAAGGAAAGATATTGTAATAGATACACAGAGCTAGCAGCAAACCTATCTACCTTAGTTTATCAGCTGAATGTCGTTTCTACTACTCAACCAATCTGAGTTGTGTATAAAAGCTGAAGTTCAAAATTTGAACAATGTTCAAAAGATTTTTAAAATTTTGCTTTCGTTGCTTTGGGTTACCGGTCACTTTTTGACAAACGGTTTGTGATCACTCAACTGTGAGTAACTTTCAACTCCAATGCTACTTTTATCTACTCTGTTTGATCTGAGCATTTCTGCTTTTGCTGTCTATCAGTCATTGACCTTTATGCACCATTCAACAAGTTTCTCAGCTCAATATTGCTCTAATACTGAACCAACCTGAATTGCAAAGCTTAACTCCATAATTTGAATTATGTTCCTTTTTAATTGTACTTTGAGTTCCCCATCTTTTCAATTGTCTAATTTTAGTGCTAGTAGCTGGATTCTTATCCTACAACATAGTAAATGGTGTACATCAGTAGCATCATGTAAACTTAAATAGAGCTTTTGGATGGTAGTATCAAAGGAATATCATTCTTTCATTGTTGATTGAATGCTTATTCTATCTGGGTAAAATGCTTAATTTTTTGCTGTTATGAATTGCATGTTGTTCTATTGGCTTCTACAGGGATCTTGCAAGTCAAGGACTAAAAGGTTACATCACTGGTGAAATTAGTCATCTGACAGATTTGGTAAGCTTGTAAGTATCGTTGCACACACTTAAGTTGATTTCGATTTGATCCAGGTCGTCTCTGGTATTTAGAGTTTCCGCATATCAATTGTTCTTGACTTTCCTGTTCATGTTTTAGCTTTACGGTAGCACATGAAACTGTGACATTCAAATTTAAATTCGCTGTAGCTTTATAGACTAGTTGACTTCTGTTATGAAAGAAGTAAATAAAATGCATATCTTTCTAAGGAGTTTTTTCCCCTCTGACAGAAATTTAATATATATATATATATATATATATATATATATATATATATATATATATATATATATATATATATATATATATATATACAAGGTTTCAAATACCGGCGGTAACCGGTTTTACCGGTGCCGACCGGGAGAAAAAAAACCGCCGGTTTTTTTAATTCAAATTTAAACTTTTGAATGTAAAAATTAGTTTCTCTAATGATATTTACATTGTTTAACACTAACAGAATGTATTAGGAAGATGCATGCACTTCCTGTGCTTGATTTTATACTTTTTACCGTGAATGTGTTAAGAATTTTTCAAATTTTAAATGTAAAAGTTAGTTTCTCTAATGATATTTACATTATTTAACACTAATAGAATGTATTAGGAAGATGTATGTACCTCCCGTGCTTAACTTCATACTTTTTGCCATAAATGTATTAGGAATTTCTAAATTTTGAATGTAAAAGTTAGTTTCCCTAATAATGTTTACATTATTTAACACTAATAAAATGTATTAGGAAGATCCATGCATCTCCCGTGCTTGACTTTATACTTTTTGCCATGAATGTGTTAGGAATTTCTAATTTCAAATTTGGAAAATTGGGTTTTAGCGGTTTTTCTGTTTTTTAGCGATTTTCTCCGGTTTTTTGGGCGGTTACCGGCCGGTTTTTCCGGTTACCGATTTCAAAATCAAATTTTGACGTGAAATTGGCGGTTTTTCGTTACCGCCCCGTGGATTTACCACAGTAGCGGTATTTGGAACCTTGTATATATATATATATAGGGGCACCATGATGTCTAGGCTCCATGATTAAGATTTTCCATCTATGATTGATTTAACATGCTAAATCAATGACTTCCTTTCCAAATCGATGCATTTTCAAATTAATAAATGTTAATGGGTTTGCCTGATAAATTATATATCATTGCACCTGTACACATCTAAAAGCAATCTAAAGGCAGGGAGGCTTGGTGCCCAGACACCATTGTGTCCCATTTCAGTGTCCTATATATGCACCAGTTAGAACTTAGAAGTAAAAGAAAAAGCTTTTCATCAAAGCACAGGCCAATAAATAGCAGTGCATAGTATCACCAGGAAATGTATTAAATCTGAATGTTTTAATGTGAAGAAGAGGATCATTTGAGAGTTCTCAAAGTCAAAATAGGACCAACTGCACATGGGTATGTAATGAAAGGATACCAAGAAGTGGTAGAGCACTATGAATAGCAATTCTTGACATGGACAGGCATGATAACATGCTCCTGGAATGAATAGAATGGCTATCCCAGCCCCACCTGCCACCCACGCCTACAATGAGAAGGGTTTTCTCAAAAAAGAAAAAAAGGTCAAGCTATTTTGTGGGGAACAGAAATGTCAGGCAGGAGGATTTGGCACAAAACGGATGTTTTAGAAGCCTCCATTTTCCCAGTTCTGATTACTGTTACCTGTAGGAATAGGTTCATCATGTCTCTCCAATCTCCATCTCTAAAAGTTTTCATTTGACTAGGATATGTGGTCCTCACTCCTCACACTCTTAATCACATCCAATCTAGAACTTGTTTTTCAGAGGGGAAAAAGGGCAGTACTCTTTTCTTTTCCGACTATAAGCTAGTAATCCCAATTTGTTGCTATCCTTTCTGTAAGACCTGCAGCTTTCTAATAAAAATCTGAGCTACTTGCCTGTGATCTTAAAAAAAAAACCTCATTTATTGAACTACAAAATTCCAGCCCATGGTAACCCATCCAGGCCACTATAACATGGCCTACAAATTTTTGTTGAATGCTAAAATAGAGACAAAGAAGTTGAAGAAGCACATTTCAACTGAGGCCTAAAAATGCCTTTGAGCTTATTTTCTTTCTTTCTTTCTTTTTTGTGAGGGCCTTTGAGCTTATTTCTGTGGGTGACAGTTTGTGATACCTCCTTGGGAGCTAATGATATGTTTTGTTTGACCAGGAACTTGAGTTATAATTCTTTGACTGGACCCTTACCACCGGGTTTAGGCCAACCTTCACTTGCGACACTGTGAGTACAATTATTCTTCTTTTTCACAACATGCAAAGAGTGCAACATTGCATACTAGAAAATATGATGAGTTGTCATCGCAGTTCACATTCTGCTGGCAATGCTCAATTGCTCATGGTAGATACATGGTATTGATAAAATCTCTGATGGCTGTTCAACATTAAAAATAACATTTTAATTGGTAAAATTGACCTATGTCACACAAGTAGCACATTTGCGAACAGATACCATGGAACCTGGATGATAGCAAGAAAGTAGTTCTAGGGCTTCCATGTTCATAATACCTTAGCTGGTGCTGTGTAGTGTGTACACTGTACAGAAATAGTAGCTACTACATCTTCAATCAATGTCAATGACTGAGTTCTCTTATAAGTAGTTCTAGGGCTTCCAATGCATACTGGATAGAACAGCCAACTGTATTCCTGATCTTGTAGTACTTGTGCTTCTACAAGACCTGGTTCTCTTGTAAGTTCTGATCATTATGAGTAATTGTTCTGTTGGTTTCTTAGGGATCTGTCATCAAACCAGTTTACTGGGAGCATTCCTGGCACCATAGGTTCATCCAAATTACAGATTGCGTAAGTACGTTGTTTGACATTATTGTTTCAATTTGTTCATGACATGTTCTTGGAGCCTTTTAGTGATCCGTGTATATGTATGTGGCAATAGAAACTTACTAGTTACTACGTCTTATGCAGTTTACTGAACAACAATCAACTTGGCGGTCAAGTTCCAGAAAGATTTTACTCAATTGGCGTACATGGTGGTGTGATAGAGTAATATATCTTTACTATTTTCACAGAAACAACACTTTCTTACTGTAAAAGTTTCAATAGTTGGTTATCTTCAGAAGAGTTACTGTGCTCAGGCCGAGAACCATGATTATTAGGCTCTATTTTGTCTCAGGCTCCCGACTGAGGTCCAAGACTTAAGGGTTTAGGTCCCATTTTGTTGTTTGAGTAACGCATAGTGATAAGAAAAGCAACTTTGCAAAACTATGTGCTCAACAATATAGGTCAGTGATCTCTCTCATCCTGGTGGACAAAGTGCGAACTGATTGGATGATTTGCTGTTGTTTCGGAGTAGATGTACTAGGCATTGATTAGCTAAATTTTAGATCTTTTTGATGAGTTAAGTGTGGAAAGGGTGAGCAGATATATTATGAACCACGTGAGTAGATACTAGATAGATTGTGAGCTACTTTCTGTGGTATGTAACTTCCATTTCATTTTTTGTCGTTTACAAACATGCAATTTTTTGGCAGTCTTTCAGGTAATAAACGCCTGTGCGGGGTGCCTACTCTACCTGCTTGTGCATTATTCTGGGAGAAAGGAGGATTGAACAAAAGTGGCAAAATTGCACTTGGAGCCTCGCTTGGGTTTCTTTTGCTTGTCATACTTATAGTTGTCTACATATTGTGCATCAGAAGGGGACCATACGACTACGATTTTGAATTCCCTCAAGATTTGACTTGTAAGTATATCTCATTTTAAGTGCTGTTTTTTTTGGAGAAACTGCACCTCAGGCGATTCATGCCAGTTATCAGGTCATTTTCCAAAATTTTATTTGCCATAGGGGTTCCTGTTAATTTAAGTAGCACTGCAGCAGATGTGCCTCCACCTACAGGATAGTGTGTCGGTTTTTTCAGAGCATATAGGATAGTGTATCTTGCTTATTGTTGAACTAGTCGTCACAAGTCACAGCTCAATTGTCTGTCTTCGCTAATGGATCAGCATTTGTATGAAGGCAGTGTGTTAAATTTGTGAATTTTCCTCTGCAGCGATATCAGCAAAAAGGAATAGGTATCAGCGGGCGAAGTCCGTGATGCTTGCTGAGATGGAGGCGCACAGCCCAGATGGTTTCTACACAAACGGGAGCACTCACTGACTGACACGCGCTGGAAATGGACTTGCTCACGGTTGTCGCATTTACTGAGGAAGCACTCATGACATGACGGTTGCAGGCCTGAAGCAGGGACAGTTGTGAATTAATTTTGCTGGCATCATCAACATAACGTCCTTGTAACTGCAGTCAGCTTCCATGGCATTCTTTTGCAGCTGCACTCACAGTTCGAGCTATTCGATCGAAATGTAACATATATGCACTATAATGAGGTGGTGGTGGTGATAGTGAATTAGTAGTAGTAGGGGCCTTAATTTTTTTTAGCTTAGGCATGTGCACTCAATGAACAATGTAAAAGCAGCCAGGACTGGGACAGATTCAGGCGTTGTATGCTGGGGGTGTCGAGGCTGTGTAATGCGTTATTCATATTGTATGAAACTCTGGCATGGTGCCACCGATCAACTTAAGGACAGTGGAAACACTAGCTAGCTTGCACGAGAGAGTGCTCTATACTAGTATACTCGGATCATGGTTTGCCTGTCCTCCAAAGTCCAGACTAGCCCAGACTGCATGTTATTTTAGTTGTCTCCAGTGTCCAGTACATGGGATGGGAGGAATAGGAATGTTCATCTCCGGCGTGTCGAGTCCTTTTTTTCCTTTCTTTACAGCTCGTGGTCTGTCTAGCCGCTGCCTGATGACCATACGCACAACGTCACATGGCGCGCGACGACGACGAAGGGGCTAGCATAGCACCACAGATGCTCAGATCCAGAGAGGGTCAACGCTATCGAGCTCGAGACATCCTCGTGGGCGGCAAAAATGGTACAAAAATGTCACGGCTGACACCGGGTGGACGCATCTCTGATCCTGGAGCACGCCGTGGGTGACTCCGTCCCCGCCGCTGCCCAACCTAACAAGTGTTTTCTGCCTAGTCATAATGATCGGTGTCTATGTGATCGTTATGACCGATTCTTTATGTGGTCGTAACAACCGGTCTCTATGCGGTCATAACGACCGGTGACTGTGTAGTGGTTACGACCGGTGTTTGTGGCTGTAACGGCCGGTGTTGGCCGTTCACGATCGATCTGCATGGTCGTAGGCGCCGTGGTTGTGGCTCCTGCGTGTCCGTGGTTGAAGCGCAGCCTATGTGTGTGGCCGTAGCTGTAGTGCCACGGTCGAAGACTAGTTGAGGTGGAAGCCAGTGGTCGTGCGGCCAGTCAGTGTAGCAGCCGGCGATCACTGTAGCAGTTAGTGGTAACTGTAGCAGGCGTCAGCACAGGTGGGCGTGGATGACGTAGGTCGTCCTTCAGTCGGCTAACTGCCCGATATGGGCAGGCGACGTGGTGGTTGAGGTCGGAGAGTCCGAACCTCGGCGAGTCTAGCTTTTGATTGTAAAGCAGAGTCTGTAAAATAGTGTGAGTGTAAGTCGCAGCTGCGCAAGAAAGAGAATACGAAAAAATTGTCCCTAAACACTCTCCGCCTCATATGACTCTGTTCTTACTTCCTCTCGTCTCGGTTCTACTCTATTCCCCGTTCAACAACAGAGTTCTCTCAGGCGATTTGGATGTGTTGATCCTCGAGTGTTTTCCCAACACTTGGTTTTAGAGCACGGTGCAAGCCCAAATACCCACGGTATGGGCAGGCGGCGTGGTGGTTGAGGTCGGAGAGTCCAGACCTCAACGAGTCTAGCTTTTAATTGTAAAGCGAAGTCTGTAAAATAGTGTCGAGTTGTAAGTCGCAGTTGCGCAAGAAAGAGGATACGAGAAAATTGCCCATAGGGATTCCATGAGCGCATGGCTTGGCACCAGACTCGACCGCTGTCTCCGTCTCGAGAAAGAACAAGGCGGGAGGGAACGGCTGCTGGGCCGAGGGTTGCTAGCTGCGTGTGACCCAGCCCACTAGTGACTACCTCAGATGCCCATGCGCAAGATAGTGAGACCAAACTAGTTGACTCTCCTCTGGCTCTAACCCAATTAACACGAGTTTGATCAAAACCGGTTATCTCTAAACTTAAAACTTCATTTATTAACAAAAACTATCAGGTGTTGTATTTATCAAAACAAAACGTGCATGCGTTGTACTCATCTTGCAGTTTTCTAATATTAATGATCGGATGTTTTTTTTTTTGTGTTGATCTCAATCAAACAAGATACTAGCGAAATATTCGATAAACTCATGTTAACAAAATAACAATTCAAAACTGGTTTCCCTAAAATTCCTAGTAAAACCGATTTTCTAAAAAACTATTTCTAATCCACGCGATCAAATAGCCACTTAGTGCCTGCTGGTACTGCTAGCATCTGAAGCAAACAGGAGGAGTCCGCGTTCACCGCGCGGCTCGCTCGTGGCGTCTCGATCGGTTGGCGTCTGCGACGTGCGACTACTGATCTGTCGCAATAGTAGTATCCGGCCGACACAGGCTGTCAATCGATTCGACCAGGCGCGCGGAAGCCGACACGCGCGGGCGCTTGAGGTCCTCTGGTGTAGCGATGCGCGGCGCGGGGGAGTATTACAATTATGCGTGCATCCATGTAGCACCCGGCAAGTGGACGGGGCCACGACATTCAAAATCTGGCAAAACCCTAATCGATCTTTGATCTAATCTGGATTTAAGGGCTCATTAAAAAAGAGGGCAAATCATTTCCCGTGCAGCCGCTACTATTCCCTTCCTCGTGTTGTCTCTCTCCTATTCTCACCAAATCAATCTCTCTCTCTCTCATGTGGCAGCAATGGCGAAGCTAGGAGTAAAATTGAGGATAGACTGAATTATTTATAGGTTTAAATTAAGTTGACACAAAATTAGTCTTTTACTCTTATAAAATTTTAAATTCATATAAAATTATAAATTGGATGGAGACAAACAATAAAAATAGAGAAATAGAAAGTATATATCTCAATAATAGAAAGCATCATGAGTGGTCCCCCACACTGCCTCGTCAAGACCGGCGGCGGGAAGATGAGCTGGAGATATGGAGCCACCGTGACCTCAAATGGTTTTCCTTCTGACCGGCTCAACCTTATGAAAGCAAAACAATATCAAATTTCACATCAATAGAAAAGGAACAAAATGGCCCATATGTAACATACGAATATCTCCAATGTTTTAAACAACAAAATGCAGCCGCCAGATTTGATAAGTTCATCTCAAGTTAAACTTTATCTAGTTACTTCAAACATACCTCCCTGGAACAAATGTAAAAGAGCCCTCCACAGATCCAGGACTGTCGGGCATTGGCGTGCAACTCTCGTAGAAAAACTCTTCCTGGCCTGGGATACTGCAGAGGACATGCCAAAGAGAGATATTAACTACTTTTTCGAAAAATAGGTGTAAATTCAAAAACACACAATTTAGTTTTCTTTTCTGTTTCCAAAATACCTCCCCACTAACACCTTCTCCACACACATCAGAAACAACCATGCCTCTCCATGGTATGATACAGTGGCATGAGTAAAGCTGGCAGGAATAGTACACGCCACCTAGCATGCATGCCTTTGGAACTGACAAGCGAATGGAGTAAGAGTACACATATCTGGGCCAGGCCCACCACTCTCGGGATGTTCTGGCACAAAGACAGCAGACGCACGTACCTATAAAAATCAAACATGTTAGACCAAAGCTCCAACAAGATCGTCCGGGGTGGTTCTGCCGCCGGGGAGGTGAGGCTCGAGCCTCACCAAGCATCCTAACCGCCCCTGTGTGGCGGCATGGGCGGTCGAGAGGTGCTGTGCCGATCGGGCGGTGTGCCAGAGCATCTTGGCCGGTGGCGGTGTGGCCAGGAGCCGATGCCAAGGGCAGCCCGCATAGCCAAACACGGTGGCGGGCGCCGCGACCAGCGGTGGCGTGCGGCCAGCGGCGGTGTGCGGCTGGCGGCAACATGGCGAGGCGGCGCGGTGGGGCGCCGCGGTGGCGGTGGCGCCGTTAGGCGTGAGCGTGTCCAGTCCACGCGGACCGGTGTGGCATGGGTCGGCACAGGAGGCGGTGGCCGGCGGCGGCACCGGCAGGGGCACACGGTGGCGCATCACTGCTGAGGCGTGGCCGCATGGCCATTGGCAGCCGGTAGGGCGGAGCGGCAGCACGGCCGTGTGGCGCATGCGCGGGGACCAGGGTGGCGGCACGGCGGCCGACAGCGGTGGCCGGGAAACCATTACCCATGGAGACGTGATTTGGTCGGCTGGGGGTGCGACCGAATCACGTTTCGCACGGTGTTTTTGTTGATTCGGGCAGCGCGACGCCATCCATGTGGACGAACGTTGTTCGCTCGGCTGAATGGCGATTCGCACATCGGGATTCCAGCAAACGTGTTTCCTTCTGGCTAAACGATTTCTTTCATGTCCTTCCATAGTTTATCTTAACCCTCGCCTGATTTGCCTACATCTCCTCCTCGCAGGTTCGTATGTAGCCTTTAAGGAAGGGTTTGGGCAGTTACTCATCTCGAATCCCTCGTGCAGCGTGTCCACCGAATGTGCCCAAGTCAAGTACATCGCGACTGTAACCTTTTCATTTTGCATACCATGTGTCTCAATATTACTTGTTATCTTGCCATTGAGTGCAATTATCAAATCACTAAAATTACCTGGCTAATACCATATCACTAAAGTTACCTGGCTATTATCTATCACTAAATTTCACCTAGTTATTATCATAGCACTAAATTTCACCTGTTATTATCATATCGCTAAATCTCACCTGGTTATTATCATATTACTAATGCTTGCTTGTTTCTAGACTTCTGATACTGTATTTATACCATGATGTGCTAGGCTACTTTGTTTCACATGCTTTTAGGTTTATTAGAATACTCAGTTAATATTGTTCTAGAATTTATACTTTTAATTAGTGTTTTAGAATTCTTACTTAAATCGTTAATCGGGGTAGTGGATGATCATGTTGTAGACTTAGGTTTAAATCACTAGCAATCTTTGAATACCAAGCTTCTATATTTATCTTTCTGATATCATGATGTATTGCCGATATGATTTCTTATGTGAGTTATGACCGATACACATATATTAATAATTGTTAAGTTGAGTAATAATTACTTATCACGTTATAAAACTTAGTTGGTTGTCAACCCTTGTGTGAGCTATATTACAATATCTCTTTTAAAATAATTCATAGACCGTATCGCCATATTATCATTTCACATCACCATCTATTGAGATCTAATGCTTCTCCATTCCAAACCTTTAACGATGACGTTTCATTGTAGTATCTCATATTGATATGTGAGATGCTATGGGCCTGTTTTTTTTTTTTTTGCTTTTGAAATCGCCTTTTGGTTTTTGCTACAGTACCTAATTTTCAAACGGAGTATTTTTTTCAAGACGGTGTCTACAAGTTAATTGTAGTACACGTTAAAAACCCAATATCTGTACTATCTAAAATCTCAAGCGAGTATATCCCTCCATAATCTCTATCGTAAAACAGTTAAAATTTAAAAAATTTAGCTAAAACCTATAAACTACAGCCACTTCTCTTAGAGGCCCTATCCATGAATGATCTCATCAGCTGCCGCGTTGCCAATGCCCAACATGATTGATCCGTCTGTGCTGCTGGCCGCTGGGTGTGCGTGCATGTTCTACTTACTAGTACAACAACGTCTGCATGTGCATATGTAATAGGCCACGAGGTCCCTAGCTCCGGCTTCACTTTAACCCAAAAAAAATAAAATAAACTTGGCCACGAATCTCATCGATCGACGAGACACGCACGCGTGCGTGCAGCCGGTTCAACCAAGCAAATGAAATGTACGTAGCTGGTTCATGTAATTAACTGAACTTTGCCTGTCCCGATTTATTACACGCATGCAAATCGATGAACCTTCTTGTGGCCCTCGATCTGCATCTCATCTGATATCCAACAGACGCAACGCTTCATTCATTCACTCACGCTAGCTACACTGCACCGGATGTGACTGTTACCTTGGTCCTCACAGCTAGCTCAGCTGTGGTACATCGTCTAGTTAGCTAGATCTGGACGCATACACATTCAGCAATCAGCAGCACGAACGCATTACTGAAAGCGAAACCTGCACCTAGTTAGCCATGTTGTCCAGCTAGCTGGCTGGCTAACTGTGTCCCTAACTGAAAGACGATACGCATGTACATCATCAATCAATATGTAGATGAGCTCACTAAAGGCCCGCGATAGAGGCCTTCGATCATTTGGCCGAAGCTCGTGCCGCAAACTGGCCGGTTAATTCTTCGGTGAAATGGAAACCATGGGCTACCAATCTGGCTAATGGCTGAATTGTGTGATCTAGCATTTAATTTTACTATAAGCATTTATGCAAATAAACTAAATATCGATAAGTTATTTTAAAAAAAATTATCCTGATAAACCACTTCAAAACGATAGTGGAGAAACCATCATATAAAGCATAAGCCGAAAAGTGCTGCACGTTATTGGTGCGATTTGTTCATTGGGTCTGATAATTGTTTCACACATCTACAGGCCCGTAGCTGTGCAGTTTTGTCTGCGTTCATGCCTAAACGACAATTATATATGTTGTGATAGCTAGCTATTTGGGGTTTGCCAGAACCCGTACATCTAGCTAGGCAGTACCGGTGAACCCTGGAGTTTGACGTTTATTAAGATAGGAGGCCATGCATGAAAGATGAATAATATTCGTACACAAGTCGGTAATACCTCGAGAATAAAAATATTGCGCCGTGTGCACATGACAATCGATACTTGGTGGTAATATCTATCTACGCAAGGCCAAATTTGGGAGTGTCTTTTGCACAATAGCAAAATCACAGTCACAGTTGTGCGGCATGTACAATTGTATCCGTAATATCATCTATTTCCGTAGTGTCACTGAAATATCATCTGTTTCAGGGACAAATGACCAACGCAAAAAAGGTATGCGTGATTTCAACTGTTTTGCACGTGTACTTAGTGGGGTTTTTTTTTGTGAATTTAATAATTGATCCCATAGTCTCCTCCGAGCTGTACCGAGTTTTAAGACGACCGAGCTGTACTCTGTACTCTATCTCATAAACAGTCTAAAAGTCACAAGCCGCAATGAAAATATACAAGCTGTAGCAAAAAAAAGGCCCAAAAAATGGTCAGGCAAGATGACCAACTGGAAGCAGAGTCTGTACCGGGTTTCTCATCATCTATTGCTGATGATGGTAGTTAATTACTTTGCTAGCTACATTTTGATGCTAATTTTTTTTTTGTTTTGGAAGAGTTAGTTAGCACATCAACTACACCTATTGCTTTTGATGCTGATTTGTTTTTGGAAGAATCAGTTAGCACAGCAACTACGTGACACACGTGCAATTGGGATATCACTTGATTACATCAAACCAATAAATAATAGCCCCTACAAGTGAGGGTTCGACGAGTATCATATAATTCAGTTGATGTGCCGGATCTCTAAATAATGCGACATTTGCCCTGGGATCGAAGTATCTATTTGGTTCATTGTTAAAACAATCGCCCAACCTGGGTCCCAAGTGGCCTTTTCCATCCTAGATTTAACATGATTTTTAACTTTCGAGGTCAAACTAGAATTAAGTTTCCGGAAAATGTGGATATGCAGAAGTGAGTAGTCGTAGAGGCAGAATCCCAACTTGTGGAGTGCATATCGGAATAATTACATATTTGCCATTGCGAACAGCCCTACTGAGATTTGCCGCCATAAATCCATTATTGTTTTTATGCCACTGCAAGCAAAATAGCTTTGCCTATCACCCTATAGTTTTGACCTCGCATGACATGTGGGCCAGTCAATCAATAGAGCTTTTGAACTGTTTACATAAGTGGTACTAAAACCGCTTTTTTCAAATTTGATCCCCGAATATCATTTTTGCAAACTAGCCTCCTTCATAGATCTATCGAGCTCGATATGTACCTACCGAGCTACAGTAACTCACCAGCCGACCTGCCGAGCTACCCAAATACGGCAGCAATCTGGTGGCACTTGTAGCGCTTTACTTAGCACTGATCATTAACTTAATCACGAACTTAATTAGTCACCCACATGCATTTGTTGCTGCCGCGGTTGAGTGGCTCGGTAGGTTATCTATCAGGCACCTTAGCTTAATAACTATCTGTCACATTTCATAGATCTATGAAGGAGTTTGGATTAATAAAAATAGGTCAGCTTTTAAAAAAAGTGTAGAAGTAACAGTTACGTGAACAGTTCGGAACTATTTGGCACGCATCTTCTTACTTGTGCACCTCTGCATTGACCAGTGGTGCAGAATATTCAACAAATCAATCAGTCCAATCTACGCCGTCGAAAGATCCAGAAGCGTTAGCTGACTAGATATTATAGGAACTAGCAGATATTGAAAAATATACAAAAATAGAGATGGCAAAATATAGAAAAATTATAGGAACTAGCAGAATTTACCGCGTAATGGCGCGGCTAGATATTTGCAAGATATTGTATTTTTTACGTAGCTCTATTGCCTTTCGAACAAATACATTTGTAATAGTTGTAATATCTATATGATTAATTTTTATCATTATAATATAACCCTACCGGAATAAGTGGTGTGCACCTTCTCTTTTCTCTCGATTAATGAGAGAATTTCTAATAATTTTACCGTTTCTAATTTAAGAATTATTGTGGGATTTGTTAGACATCCAAAACGAAGTAAATACATTAAATATCACCAGTTATTTATAGATATATAGATGAGCGTATTGATCAGTCGTAGAAAAAACACATGAATTTGTCGGCGTGAATTACTTTTGGGAGTGAACAATTTATCTCGTTTACTTAATCAGTGTTATACAAAAAAAATTTTATTTACAAGGGATTTGACATATGGGGTCATTAGATTAGAGATCCCACCCATTGGTGGTGGACTTCCGACAGTTGGGCTACATTCTCATCGACTCATCTCACTGCTCCATCGCCTTCGTAGTTCCCTATTCCCAGCCGAATGCGGCTTAATGAACAGCGACAGAAGCTGGAGCAGCGGCGGCGGGATCTTGGGAAACGGCCGGCGACACAAGCTCGAGCGATGGCGGCGGGATCTACGGCAACAGCTGGGAGTACCAAATCCAGCGATGCGGCGACAACTCCAGATTCAGCGATGTGACGGCTTCAACTCCGCCGCGGCGATGGCTCCAGCAGAAGCAGCCGTGGCGCAGTTGCGAACAACAGAGCAGCAATGACCTCAACAGCTTCGAGTGCTCTCTAATGGTCGGATTCAGACACTTCTGCCACGATCCTTTGTAACGACAAAAAAAAAAAACAGAGATCCGACTTGACTCTTTTTCCCTTTGGAATTCCTGCGGATTCGCTGGAAAGCTACAGAAATTTTGTAGAATTGGATAGTCATTCCTACGTTAATCCAGAGACGTCGATAGTAGCAAATCTGTAGAAATCGGTTTCTTACCAAAAAAACATCCTATGAAAGAACTGCTAGTACATAAAAACTGATCAAATGTGCCTCCGAGTGCAACAAATCACAGGGTATTCGTAGCTTACACTAGATATTAAATTTTCCATGTAAACTTAAGCATGCATCTACAGATCGATACGTTGAAATTACATAAGAGTTGTTGCCTCGTGCAACTGATATATTGATCATAGTTCTATATCTCGGGATTTTTTTTCGTGTTCTCGGAAAAAAAACTTGTATGAATTTTTGGCATCCCTCGCCTACCTGTGGGAATTGTGGAGAGCATGCAGCGAATAAGCAGGTGTTGATAGAGACAGACAATAAGACAAGTGTTCAGGAATGGTATAAACAAGCGATGCAAGATGATTCGAGGGTCGTACAAGGCGACCTTTATGCCCTGCAGTGGGGCGTCTGAATGATCGTAAGGATCCAGAGCTATAGATGATGAACATGTACGATTATATGTGCCTCTCTTAACGGAGCCGTGGCTGCCACACTAGCTAGCGACCACTTCGGGCCACTTGATCCTGGGCCTGTCTTTTAAGCTTTGGTTTATTGTTTTTGACGAATTTTTTGAATTTTAGTTGTTTATGAGAGAGATACCGGCATGTGATTTTGACTGTTTTATATGAAGTTGCTACAATGTCTACTATAATTTACTTAATTATAGACCCCCACGTTAAAAGTACACTCCGTTTAAAAGCTAGGTACCGTAGAAAAGACAGAAGCTGAAAAGAACAAGCCCCTATAAAGTCATGTTCTATACAGTTTCTAGCTTTTAGTTTTTAGAAGCCGATAAACAGTTTCTAGCTTTTAGTTTTTAGATGCCGATTTCTTAATGGAGTGGTCTCTATAAGTTATTTATAGGAATCACTGCAGGAGCCGCTTTGAACAGAGTGACTTCTCAACACGAGTGCCCCTTACTCCCTCAACTCTCTCATAATCAGCTTAAAACCAAAAGTCACAATCAAAAATTAAAAGGCACAACACTTTTAAACAGAGCCAAAAACAACATACCAAAACGTCCACTTGATCGTTTGGTTGCACAAATTGTCTATAGTCAAAGCTAGCATCAATCAATAATAATCGACGTAACATGTATAATCGGGTGATATTAGCCTTTTTTTATTGTAACTTGTGTCTTTTGGTTGCGACTTATAACTTTTGGACAATTCGTGAGACACATATAAAGGTAACGGTATCATAAAAAAAAGGTGAAAAAACACAATGTCGTCATGAGGGACCAAAAGAGGGCCACTATATGGGCCTATTTATTTTTACTGGGTTTATGGTTTTTTACTACGACTTATTAATCTAATAAATAGATATTATTGAAGAAGTCGAAGTCAAAAGCTGACTAAAATGCTGAGAAGAATGAGCCTATACGTGACCATACAGTATACACTTATTCTTGACAATAAATTTTAATTAATCTCCTTATTTAATTCATCCAAAAAATGTCCTCGATTGTTGCCATGATTGTACGGGCAGTGAACATCATGTAGTAAAAATATATTCGCGCTCACCGACCAATCCCGTGGACAAAAAAATGTACTGTGCAGGGCCGTACCTAAGGTTTTCGGGGCCAATGCTAAAACTAATTAAAAGCAGACCATTGCATCGTATTGTTTGTTCATGTGGCATAACGGCTTCGAAGTATATAAGGTAATAATGGTCTCAAAAAACAGTAGCTTTTTAATTATACCGGGAGAAATAACACAGTGGATATGAAGAGTTGAAGAGATGAAGGGTAGTTCTAATAAGGGGTTAATCTAAACAGATACATATGAATTAGTAATCATCGTATCTCAAGTTGCAAATGTGGTACAAATTAATCTGTTCCCCTTCGATCCAACATTGTTTAATTTGTATGGATTCTCTCCAATCTTAAAAACAAATAGGAGCAATTATTTTATTGCAATTAAGTAACTAACTAAACCACATATGCTTATCGAAAAGAATTGAGGCCCGCGACCTGGTGGGGTCCCTGTGCACATGCCTGCGGTATGGACCTGACTATACATTCATGCATCAAACTGCAATGTGCAGCTCTAAATCCTTCAGCCATCAGCAGCCAAGTTGATGAACAGATTCTCATAGATCATTAACCACATGCATGCCAGATTGACAGTTGAAAGATAAATAATGAACAGTGATGTGAGAAATTCACTAGAAGCCAAGCACACACATGCAGCATAAAATAACAACCTCAACAGTGTAAAGCTGCAAGCGTACGTAGGCGCCAACATAAACACAAACACACACAGTACAAGTGTAGAATGAAAGCGCCCTACTCAATATATACGCACCCAGCAGCAACTACCAACGACATCACACCACAAGCTAGCAGTAGTAGAGTAGCTCGCGTGAGTGATGGGGTGGCACTCCGCCGAGACGTCGACCGCCCCGATGGAGTCCGGCAACGAGACACCGCCAAAGCTGGAGTTCGCTGCCATGGAATCTTCCCCGGAATCGGGGGCCGACGAGGCGGCGGAGCTGCGGCTGCCGCCAAGCCCATCGTCCCGGTTCAAGGGCGTCGTGCCGCAGCCGAACGGGCGATGGGGAGCGCAGATCTACGAGCGCCATGCGCGCGTGTGGCTTGGCACGTTCCCCGACGAGGACACTGCCGCGCGCGCCTACGACGTGGCCGCCCTCCGCTTCCGCGGCCGCGAAGCCGTCACCAACCACCCGGCGGTGGGCGCGTCCGGGGGCGAGCTAGCCTTCCTGACCGCGCACTCCAAGTCCGAGATCGTCGACATGCTGCGCAAGCACACCTACGCCGACGAGCTCCGGCAGGGCCTGCGCCGGGGCGCGCGCGCGCAGCCCACGCCGCCATGGGCGCGGGAGCCGCTGTTCGAGAAGGCCGTGACGCCGAGCGACGTCGGCAAGCTCAACCGCCTCGTCGTGCCGAAGCAGCACGCGGAGAAGCACTTCCCTCTGAAGCGCACCCCCGATGCGGCCACCGGCAAGGGAGTGCTCCTCAACTTCGAGGACGGCGAGGGAAAGGTGTGGCGGTTCCGGTACTCTTACTGGAACAGCAGCCAGAGCTACGTGCTCACCAAAGGCTGGAGCCGCTTCGTCCGCGAGAAGGGCCTCCGACCAGGCGACACCGTGGCCTTCTCCCGGTCCGCGTATGGGCCGGACAACAAGCAGTTGCTCATCGACTACAAGAAGACGACGAAGAAGAAGGATGACGCAGACGATGCGATTGCCGACGAGGCCCGCGTCGTCAAGCTGTTCGGCGTTGACATTGCCGGAGGAGGGCGAGAGGTGGGCGAGGGCGCGTTGAGTTCTTGAAGAGAGAACACATGTTCATCAGCTAGCCTTCTTCTGCCTTTGTGTGTTTGTATATGTAGTATCTTCGCAGCTTATTCTTGTGTCATCCATCCATCTATTTGATCGTCAACACTCCGGTGCTCATAACTAGGTATTCCACTCCGACACTATTCGTGTTTCAGAATTGCTCCAAGGATTGGTCCTTGCAGTGAGTAATTCGCATACTCAAACTGTCTACAATTTACATAGCAGTCAACATAAATGTAATTGCAGAATTATCATAATTGCAGAATAGTAATTAAAATCATTTGCGTTCAACTCACTTATTACCAACAGGTCTGATGACAGTTCGACCATTGCGAGGCCTTTTCAATTTGGTGCGTCTTTTCTGCAGGTGGTTCACTCACATTCTCGGTTGTGGCACTACTCGACAAAGATGGTTAATGGTCTGTTTGGAATGCAGGATGGAAAACGTAAGAACGAGAAAAAAATTACAGAAATATAAAATGATTGTACGTGCAAAATAAAGAATTAGAAAACACAGAAATTTTGTAGGGGCGAGTGTTTGGAACACAGGAATTGAAAGAATATAAGAATTTTGGAGGAAGTGTACGTAGAAGTGAATAGAAACTTTCTTTAACTAACTAAACATTATTTTTTTATTTTTAAGCCACTCACAAATCGAGCCACGGGATGTTCCCCTGATTAATTATATTATTTTAGCTACTGAATGGAGCTAAGCTTCTCTTGACGAGATTTTGTGGTATTTGGGTTGTTGGCCTAGTTGATTTGGGTCCTTTTCTTATATATGTTCCAATCGCCACTGCTGGCTTCTTCCGATCGTGGGAATTTTTTCCTTTGGCTCGGACCGGATGTTTCATTTCCTCTGAAAGCACAGGTTAGGGAAACTTTCCAAAGGGATTGGTTTGCTCAATCGTACGCTCCAAACGGCACAAACAGTGGCCAAAACTGAGGATTCTTGCTGTTTCCTGCACTTTTCCTTCGAAAAACCACCGATTCAAACGGGGCCTAAAGATCTTCACCATCTCCTATCACATTACATGTTACATCAGACTGTTAGCAGCATTATTTACAGATTAAAAGATACATACAGCATCAAGCCAAGTCTTTAGTTAGTGCCACTTTTTCAAAGAGGTAGAATAATACACATTACAGGTAGAAGCATAAACACGTAAGGCAGAAGCGTAAATGTTGTAATCAGTCCCGCTTGCACTTTCGTTCTCATTTCGCGTAAAACGGTTAATCGGTGGTGCTACCATTGGAACTCCTAAGGTTATATGTAAGTGCTTCTCAAGTTAAATTAGCAAGGTGGGACTAATCCACACCCTTATATGCACACACACATATGGACCATCATGGACCGGGGTGTCACATACACCGCCCTCAAAAGACCCGACGTCCTCGTCAGACCAACATACCCACATTGAGGCAAATGATAGGGATCTCTCCTCTTGGCACATGTCCGTGCGTTCAGTGCCAGAACATATGCCATGCCGTGTGTCCACTCCGGACCCCACATGTGCCATGCGCTATATGCCCGTGTCCCTGACCAGCACGCGCCCATATAACCGCGAGAGTCGGCTCTGATACCATTTGTAATGCCCTAAGGTCCAAACTGGCTTAGGCCTAACCCTATTCTGGATAGGCCACACACACGTAGTAACCCGCTTGTACTTTCAGATCTCCTCGAACTGCTCCTTCTGTGGTCGTTGCAGACCACTCTGGCCGATTGTCCAACCACTCTGTCGGATCTTTGACCACTCCCTGGAGACGAGCCGACCGCTCCTTCGACCACTCGCTGTAGTTGTTGTTGCCCTTTCGACCATGTCTGCTGATCCGTCTGACCACTCAGTCTCTGGTCGCTCCGGCCATGTTGTGGCTGCTCCGACCACGTAGTCGTAATCTTCGTCAGAAGTTACGATCATGTTCACCGCTGCTGCGCGCGCTGCACTGCACGTTCTCGTAACTGAGCTACGACCACTCTAGTTTACAAGAACTCGAGTACTCTACAGTCCCTGCTCCTTCGACCACGTTGAAGGCTCTACTGACTATGGTGGTCGTAAAGCTTACGACCACATCTTCTGCTCTGTGACCGTGGTCGTAACTCGTTATGACCACACTGTAGATTCGATCACCATGGTCTTAACTCGGTTACGACCACGTCTGTGACCACGCTCAATACTTGACAATTTTCCCCGGAGCCAAACCGCTCCTTCTCTTCTTTATTTCTCTGTACTCGATCACACTGATCGCTTTGGATTCCCTGCGGTTACACCAATCGCCTGCGATCACACCGATTGCCCTCTGCTCAGCGATCACACCAATCGCCCTCTGTTCTGCGATCACACCAATCGCGTGCGATCACTCCGATCGCCCTCGTGCTCGACACCTCCTCTCGACTACATCGCCTCAATTCATTACATGCTCTCGACTACATTGCTCTGTCTTTATACCCGACTCTTTGACTACGACTCCGAGAAGGACTCGCAGTCTAACTCACACTGGGACTCGACAGCGACATCGACTCGGATACAGAGTCGTACTTGACTACGACCACGCGGAACAGACTTGAATTCGGACACGGACTCGATAACGACGAGTACAACTTCTACGACTAGAAACAAGATTATTCTAACAATAAACAATACAAGTAGCATAGTATTACAGACATGACACTAGAGTTCAAGCAACAAACAAGTATAGTGGTACAAAAATCATTTCAGAAATATTCATAAAAATAGAAGTTGTGTCCATCATCATTATCACTATCTTCTTCTTGTTCTTCGTCGTGTATATCAAACCAAGATGGCCCACTACATCAGTTTTAGCACAGGCATAACCTTAGTAACAGAGAGAAATCAACAATAATACAATCAACTGCAAGCAGATTATATATTATGAAAGCCCTCATACATGCTATCAGCAAGCAGGTACATGCAGCAGTAATAGCAATTAACAAAAAAAAGTGTGATAAGAGAGTTGATACAATAGCAACTAAATTTTATGTAGGGATTCACCTTTTGGGGGAGAAGTGGTCACCCCTGGTTGTCGATGTCGAGGACTTGTGGGTCAGCACACTGGGGCTGGCAGCAGCATTGGGATTACTGAATAATCTTACACATAAATAACGAGTGACTGATCAAAAGAACGACAATAAATTTGCTTCTAGTACAACGATGTTGGGCAGGTAAAAAAATGCCAAAAAAAAATTATGAACAATACTAAAATTAGATGAAGAAGATGTTGCTTTACACTCAAAGAAATTGCATGAATGATCAACAGCATAAAGCCCTAGATTCCCGTGATTTGCATCAAACCAAGAGTGAGTTTTTTTCACAAGAAAGAACAACCTTGGACCCTGTTCTTTTCAGCTTCTAAAAGCTGCTTTTCGGTTTTTCTACAGTAACTAGCTTTTAAATTGAGTATTTTTTTAAGATAGGATCTACTAGTTAATTATAGTACATACTTTACTGACTTTATTTATATTGGCAAAAACCACATGTGAGTTTCTGTTACTCTATAATCTCTCGTATAAACAGTCTCGTATAAACAGTCTAAAAGCCACAAGGCTAAGCCAAAAGCTATAAGCGGCAGCCAAACAGAACAGACCCCAAGAAATCAGAGGGGAAGCTCACCGTGATTGGGGTACAGGGGGCCACCTGCAGCCTGGAGGTCACCTCGAGGGGGGCAGCAGAGGGGAGCTCACCGCTGTCGGATAATTAATTTGTTTTCTCGAGATGACAAAGCCAAATTACAAATGACTAATGCTGAACTCGCTGGAAGTGGAACAATGTCGGCCATGGAGCGTCTTACTGAAGCTTGGCAGAAGCGTGGCAAACTTTCCTACTAGCTGTTTTTAGCTTGCTAAGTGATAGCAAAGGGATTAGCCGTAAAGTAAAAATGTACTAGCATAGAACTTGGTCAGACTGACCAAGTAACTTGAGGGTTCTTCACTAGTATACTAGAAGTAGAAATCAAGATTGACTACTTAGATTAATTAGCTAGGGCTTTCTATATAGCTGGGCATTAGTCGTACTAGTCTGTTTTGTAAGCCCTTTAAAAGAACATGTACTCATCCTTTGTAATTGAACAAAGAGAAGAGAGGGGTTTTTATGTTTTTCTTAACAGTGATTTGCGTAATTTTTAAAGCACGATAAATAATAAATAGATGTTACTTATCTCTTTATTTATTTTAAAATTAGCGCTACTTTTATTATAGAGAAAAGCATAGAAGTACTACTCAAGAGAAGATCAACAAACTTTGATGAGAGACAATGAAATATAGTAGTGTTTAAGCTACACCACTCCTCTGTTTGTTTCTTTGCTTCCTTTAATCCCCAACAACCGCAACGGCAGAGGGGGGTGCAGGATGTCAACGATGACCGGTGGCAGCCACCGCATAAGACCTAGCGATCACCTCTCTACACAGGCATTGCAGATCTGGTCATTTTTTGAGGGAGCATGGTCAGGGGGGAGGGGGGTGAGCCGGTGGGGAATGGATGACAGAGGGATTGCTGACGCCGGCGAGCTGGATCGGAGATGGTGGCAAGGAGAATGAGAGGTGGAGGGTTTGGGGAGAGATGGAGGAGTCCCTGGATTTTTTTTCTTTCTCTTCTGCCCACTGCAAATCGTTTTCCTCAAGCGCCAAGTCGACTTGTGCAGGGCCAAAGCGTTTTCCTCTTGCCGCGCCAACTGCCTCACGCGCGCCCAAGCCAAATCTTCGCTGCCCACGGCACGCGCCGAACAAGGCGCTCCTACGGTTATCCCAAGACGTCAGGAAAACATTATTTTTTCTGTCAGCAGGTTCAACCCCGTCAGGAAAGCTCCTACCAATAATGTCGGGAGGAGCTGCAATCATCATGGAACGTTTTTTCCTGACGGGACTTGCTGGGCGTCAGGAATGACAAAATTCCGTCAGGGAAAACAATTCCTGGTTGTGTCTAATCTAATTCTAGTAATCAACCCTTAACTTTAAAATCGAGCATTTGACAACCTCAAACTTGTAAAATCACTGCACAACATCCCTGTCTCCCTAAACCACTATTGTTTTGACTGACGTGGCAACCTGTAAATATATGCTGTTGTGTGCAGCTGAATCATCAAAATAAAAGAAATACCCTCCCCTCTATTCTCGCTCTCTTACCGGGGAGATCCTTATCATTTGCCCTAGTGTGGGTATGTTGGTCCGACGAGGATGTTGGGTCCTTTGAGGGGGTGTATGTGACACTCCGTCTAATGTTGGCCCATGTGTGTGTACATAAATTTTCGGGTTAGTTCCACCTTGCTAGCTTACCTTGAGAAGCCCTTACATATAAGCCTAGGAGTTCCAATAGTAGCACCCCCGGTTAACCGTTTTACACGAAGCGAGGACGAAAGTGCAAGCAGAGTTACTACGTGTGCGTGGCCTATCCAGAATGGGGTTAGGCCTAAGCCGATTTGAACCCTAGGGCGTTACAGATATGTCAGATATCACTGATGGCTATGTTTAAAAACCACCTATGATATCTGGAATATCACAGACGGTTTTTGGTATTAGTCAACGGTTTTGGTGTTACAAACCATTCATGATAACTATTTGAATAGCTAAATTATTTTCTGCTTTTTGGCTAGCCTCAGAAAATGCTAGCTATGCCATCTGAAAACAAGAAAATAGATCACATATATAGCATACGACAATCATTACACAGATCTCACAAATAAATTAAACAACTGAATGAAATACAATTGATTGAATTATTTGATTAAGCACAATTGAGTTATTACAAATGTATCAAATGGTTGAACATCTAAACCTCTCCATTCGGGTTTATGACTTCCGCCATCAAGAATTCAGAGAGCTTTCCTTAAACTTCGGCGAGTTTGTCAAGATCGAATACACTTTCGTCGAATTCCACACCCTGTCGCTAGGAGTGTTAAAGTCATTAGCGTATATATATATATATATATATATATATATATATATATATATATATATATATATATATGTGTGTGTGTGTGTGTGTGTGTGTGTGTGTGTGTGTGTGTGTGTGTGTGTGTGTGTGTGTGTGTGTGTGATAATCATGAAATAATTATTGGCATGTTAACAAACCTTTGGATTGTTCGTCTTAGTGGCCATGATTTCCTGCATCTGGCGGCAAACATAGAATCTACATACGTTGCCCTGTATCTGCTGGTAGCACTACAAAAATAGAATTACATATATAGCTATTGTCGGTTCTAGAGACATTATTACGAAGTGTGATATAGAATTGTTGTGTTGTAGCGGGTACCGAAAATCGTATCATGTGTCGCAATGTGGCGCTGTATTCCTTGTGTCTCCCTCCCCGGGCAATGTTTTGTCGTGGTTGATTTGCTATTGTTTTGTTGGTTCTTTGCCTCTTCTCTCCCCTTCTTAATCTTGTTGGTGCCAAGGATGTGTAAATGTTGGAGATAACTTATGTAGATCTAATCTTATCCATCTAGACACTATGGTTTGTAAGTTCTTGAAGATGTCCGGTTCTTACTTGATTGGAGCCCTTCTTGAGAATCTTTCTTCTAAGGGTTTGGCTTTGTTTCGTTAGTTGGTTTTACTTGTATCTAGAGCCATATTGATTGTTCTTAACCCATGAGCAAGTTGTTCATCAAGATTTTAAGATTTTCCTGATTTTGATATAACATTGCATGTTTTGAGGAAAGTTTGGGACTTTGGCCAGGATCATCCTGATCCTTAGATGGAATAGGTTCCTGAGACCTTAAGTAAGGTGTGTGTAACTTTTGATCTCGTTTGATCATGCACGTTGAAGTTTGCACCAAAAGAGCTTTGGACTCAGACTGATTTTCTATTTTGGGAATGAGGGGGCAGTCAGACCGCCAGCTTGAAGCTGGTCAGACCACCCTCGTGCCATCGTTCATACCATTGGTTTGTTGCCAGTTAGACCGGCCAGGTGCTGACTTGAGCTCCTTGTTGTTTCGGGTTGTTACTTGGTTGTAGGCTGTGAAATCTAATCTTCTTAGCTCTTTAACTCTTGAGTGAAAAGATTTATGGTACTTGAGGAAAATTGGAGAATGCACTATTCACCTCCTATGTTGCCATTGCCGATCTTACAGAAAACCATTCTTAGCCATCTTGGCTTGATTCCCCCTACAAACCCCTCTCAATCACCGTTTTCGTATTTGGCCCGATTTTGGTGTAGCTTGACTTTAGATCAAAACATTAAGAAATCTTTTTTAAATTTCTTGTTGAGTTAGGTTCACAATATCATAGGTAGGTGTGTGCAATGTTTCAAGTAGTTTGGAGCCATGGATTAAAAGTTGTGTCAATTTTTGGATTTTGATTTTGAAACCGTGCTGATTTTTAGTACTGTGCTCAGAAAGATGTTAGAATGTCCTGACAAGGTCAGACCGTACGGAGATTAAACCAGCAACTAAGTAGCGGTCAGACAGCCCCTAGAGGTCAGACCGCCCTATAGTTGGATGCCAGAACGCCTGAACACATAAAACTTTGTAGTCACCGTTCTCGATCGTATAATATGCTTCTCACGTTTCCTTCTATACATGAATAGAAGCTAGGCCACTCAATTTCTATACATGAATAGAAGCTAAAACTAGCCGATGGTCTGATGCACGAGCCGCGATGGCAAAAAATTCCGAGATATATAGAGATACCATGCCAGCCAACCTTTTTCACTGGAGCTCGTCCCAGGGCGGCGCCAATAGATAAATTAACCAACCGGCCGGTGGGTTTGTAGGCGTGGAAGGATAAGTCGCATTCACACCGTTGAGTCCGTGACACCGTCGTAGAGAAGCGGAGAAAAGTGTAAGGGTAATGCAGACATTTTATGGCATTATCGCGTGTGCGCCACAGAATATATATGCTCCTCCCTGGGTCGGCCTAATTAAGAAAATTACCACATTTCATTCGTCAAAATAGAAAAATTGTCACATTTCCATTCGTTGTCAACTTAGTATATATTAGAGAGCATAGAAGCTACTCGTAAACTACGCTTGCCACATTAATGCTCGGCCAATTTGGCTAGGTTTAGATATGAGCCTTGGGACTGTTGAGTATGGTGATTTATATTTTGGTTTTTTTATATTTTCAAATGTATATTATAAAGAGTACTAGATGAATCTTAATAGAATTATGATTTCTATTTTTTAAAGAGGATTACTGCTCTACTTTAGAGAAAAACTTAGTAGAACTATATAAATACATGAGGAGTGGTTATAGAGAATCCAAGCAATAAAACAAAAGGTTATCCATCCAAAGATAGAGAAACATGAGAGAATTAGATGTTAGGTTGTTATTTAGCACTAAATTCTTGTATAGGGTAAGGATCCGATGACCCTAAAAGATTTGAGAGGTTTGTGAGAGAGCAACAATCCATTGTACTCTTTTGAGGTTGTGTTTACCAAATTTGCGATCGGCTTTACCAAATCTTTTTTCTCTCGTCGTGATTGCTTTAACGGTGTTATTTTAGTTCTCTTTATAAGATTCATTTTTTTATTCTTAATATCGTGTACCCTCGTTTTGTAACTCACAAATTGTTCTAATCCAAGGATGCTACACATAAGAAGGGATTCCAATCCCAGGGCAGTTGTGCATAAAAAAGATATAAGAGTAGAGCAGGGACATGCACAACGGATTGGCGTCTAAGCCCTAATGGTCTAACTGCGCTAGCTAGGCCTAGTCCAGCCTGATCCATGTCTTGTTCTTTTTAGTTTCTGCTTTTAGCTTTTGGGTCTGTTCTTTATCTCATAAGTCAGCGATTTTTAGCTTTTGTTATAGTACCTAACTTTCAAATAGCGTATTTTCTTAAGATGGAGTCTACAAGTTAAACGATCTACACGTTAAAAGCCCAACATTTATACCAGCCAAAATCGCAAGTGAGTATATGTCTCTCCGTAATCTGTACCGTAAATAGCCAAAATTCAAAAATTCCAACCAAAAGCCGCATCCGAAAAGAATAGACCCTTTATCTTTTCTAAAAATTAATAGGTCAAACGTTAAAAAGGAGTGGCCTCTGGAAGTGGATTCTTTAAATGACTTTCTAAACTAAAAATTATACGCGTTATCCATATCGACGTCTCTATTATTCACTGCCGTATTAAAAAATATAGATAAAAACTATCAGCAACATTAAAAAAACACCCTCCCCGGTTAAACTAAGATTGGCCGACATTTTTGGTTACTCAGCCACACCTACCACAGCAGCCCAGGAAGCACGAGATTGTTCAGCGTGTAAATGTCGAATCAATGCTAATTAATCATGAGTTCATGGCCGGTACGGTAGCTAGCTAGCGACCTTCATATGTTTTTTGGTTTTGATTTTTAGTTTTAATTTAAAAATAGTAACAATTTGTAAAGAGATATGTACGTTCGATTTTAATCAATATAAATAAATTTACTATAGCATATGTTATAATTCACCAGTAGATCCCATCTTAAAACGAAACCTCATTTCAAAACTAGATATTATTAAAAAATATTTACTAAAAAATATTTTTTAGAAATTAATATAAATAGCCCTCCAATTGTCATAAAAAATCCCTTTCTTCTCTTATCAACTAGTGCAGGTAGAGTAGGTCGAGGTACAAGCCAGGTGCCTCTCATGCGTATAACCACGCACTCATCTTGCCCAAAGAAAGCGCGCGCATGTGCGCCAGTACTACTGAGTTTGGTGCTACTGCGTTTTTTTTGGCGTGTTCTAGCCATCGAGCGAGCTAGCTCCTCCATTTAATACATGTATTGGTAGTGGTAGCTATCGCGCCGGCGTGATGTAACCGCACGGCCGACACAGGGGTGAAAGCAGGTGACGCGACGCCGACGGCTGCACCTAGCTGGACGGGAGAGGCCGGCCGCCGAATGCTCCACCAGCTAGCTCCGGGTTATTTATATTCACTTTTATTTTGATATTTTCTCGAAGAAGTTAAAAATCAATATAAATATTTTGTTTTTAGAACAGCCTTTTTAATTTTGATCACTTTTGTCTCAATCCGAGGATAACGTGGATCTAAAATCTATTTTTATAATTCAGTTTCAGCTACAAAGCATGCGTCGTACCTAATAGTTATTAGCCATGGCTAATATAACTATACCATTAGTAGCTTGTGCCCTAGCTCTATACTGATCAATAGTACTCATCAATCACGGGACCTGCTCTTCTTAACATCACGGGGACCTTAATAAGTTAGTGCTTGACATCCACCCATCAATCGATCCATCCATCAAGAATTCAATATTCTTCGTACTGTTGTTCTCCTTGGTCCCAGCTGCACCAATGCATGAGAGAGAACGCGGCCGTGACTAAAACTTGCATAGTTAAGGTACCCGGCGTGCAGCTAGCTGCCTGCAATAATTGGGTTTCGGCCGTCCTCTCCCCTATTTTTCTTCTCTTCATTCAGTCGTTGGATACATGTCAAGTCGATCGAGGTTTAGCCGATGGGCCGGGCGGGCATGCATGCCAGCATATATGTAAAATTCTCAAGCTTTCTTTCAGTGACTATGCAATGGTGTCCAGACAAAGAGGTAATGCAGATTTCTTCTAGGCAAAGAACGTTGTCCATTTTTGTTGTGGCCACACGCTGTTCATTTGGTTTAGACATTTTTTTGGACTGTTCCATCCATGAGATGGACAGTGTGGTATTGCTCGTAGCTGATAAGACAGAGCCTACAGTTTGCTGGGTAGAAAAAGAACAAACAAAGCAAAGGGCAAACTACAGATAAGCTCTAGCAGCGGATCCGGATTTTATGATGATGTTCCGACTTGGGAGCTAGGTCGACATACCGATACGTTGATACTGTGATACATTATTTTTCCTAAAACATCGATACAACGATATATGTATATAGATATAATAAAAATACAAAAATATTAAAATTAATTATTTCTTATAAGGAAATAGACCACATAAGACGAGCATAATGACATAAATTAAACAATAAATTATATAGATTAATGACAGTTGCATATCACTTTTTTGCTCTTTCCCGTTAGCAAGAACCCTCCACCTAAGAGAAAGTTGCATCTTCCTTCTAAGGTGCAAAAGATAGCAAAAATTACCATGTAAACATATATAACAAAGGTCCAACTAACTGCCCATTTTTCAAGGCAAAGATTGCATTTTTGTACAACATCCATTAGAAAGAATGAAGAAAGCAGAGACTAAACTTAGAAAGAACCGGAGCCAAAGCAAAGCAGAGGAAGCAAAAAAGAAAGTAAGTGGAGTGGGCAGAACACACCTAGATCTAGAGAGAGATGACAATGACGGTAAATTGGAGGCACTGCTCCCACCCCGCCACCCTCCCTATCTCCCTATTCGTCACGTCGCCTCTCTGCTCTTCCATGCTGCCACACGCTCACACTGCGCCCGGTGCCGCCACACTCATGCTTGTTGTCGTGTTGCGGCGCCGCATCCACCGGCCGTCGCTCGCTCCTGTAGCCCATGCCTTCTCGTGCTCACCACTCGGAGGCTGGAGACGCCCCCCACGTTGACAACCACAGGATAAAAGAGATAACATAGGTTAGTATTTGGTTTGTATCTTTGCCTCTTTGGACATGTAAGAGGAGGGCTGAGGTGGAAAGAAAAATACGCCTAATGTGTTACATGAGCTGCATGTGAGATATAGAGGAGTGTGAGCTGAATTCATTTACGGGTACAAATATATAATTTTGGCTCAACTAACAATATATACATCTAATATGTGTATTATATATCTGGTATTTTTTTAAAAAAGTATTTAATTGAACATCTATGACCCAACGGGTCCGCCCCTGAGTAGCTAGCTGCTACTGCATGCTGGGAGCTTGCCAATTAATTTCAGCTGGTCCAAGAACAGCCTGAGTGTAACCCGGACCTCTCAACTCTCAACAGAACAACATCAATATATATATGGTTCTGTTCTTTTTAGCTTC
Organism: Bonia amplexicaulis; assembly: GCA_036346245.1. Classification (NCBI taxonomy): domain Eukaryota; kingdom Viridiplantae; phylum Streptophyta; class Magnoliopsida; order Poales; family Poaceae; genus Bonia; species Bonia amplexicaulis. Next base: position 38,886,847 of record CM070736.1, on the reverse strand, counting down.
TAAAAATTGCTTTTTGGTTTTTCTATAGTAACTAGCTTTTAAACGGAATATCTTTTCAAGATAAGGTCTACTAGTTAATTATAGTACGTGCTTTACCGACTTCATTTATATCAGCAAAAACCATACGTGAGTCTCTGTTACTCTGTAATCTCTCGCACAAATAGTCCAAAAGTCACAAACCACAGTAAAAAAGAATATGCCCATATTCTAGTACTATATATACACACATACATAGTACCATAGCTGCATGCTGGGAGCCTGCCAATTAAATTCAGCTGGTCCAAGAACAGCGTAACCCGGACCTCTCAACTCTCAACAGAACAACATCTAAATATTCTAGTACTACACATACACATTACTATAGATGCTGCTAGCATGTAACGGTTTTAATGGTGTCAATTAATCAGGGTATGTGTTTTTGGAACGCTGCATGATCGAGAGGCTTGCGCACGAAGTTCAGCATACGTACGAGATAGTAATTTTTGTGCATCAGCCAGTGGCCGTTTATGACACTAACTAGTGAGGACCATACATATGAATTTTTTTAAATCACCTTTTTTATTCAAAAATATAAAATTATACATGCATTTTTATTTCTTTTTACAAAAGCAACTTCCTGTCGTCCAACCGTTGGACGACTAGACCCCGTCGCCAACCGTTAGGCGACTAGACCCCGTCGCCCAATGGCCGAATGGCACGCATGCAGGCAGTCGCCCAACCATTGAGGGACAGGGATTCAGTCGGATGACAGGAGCTGTCGTCGAACGGTTCGCCTATCGTGAACAACTACGCTGCCACATGGTTAAGACGTCGTTCATTTCCTAAGACAGAGCCCACAATGAGCATGCATGCCTCTTCATATCGATTAATTTCCCGCATAGCGTAACCCTTCTATTGCTCATGGAAACATCCTTGCATTGTTTTTTCCCTTCATTTCTTCAAATTAAAAGACTCGTTTTAATTTACGGGGATATTTAATATGATATGCTAGGGTGGCTTATTGACAATCCCGTCAATTAAAGCTAGTTACTGCATTTCAATTTGGATTTTCTAATGTACCCATTATTTGTTATTATTTTATTGATGTTACAATATGTGGTCATATCAATTCAGTGTATTACACATTTTGTTGTTCTTAGCCAGACACTGTTTATGCATCCATCTATATACATGTATTTATGTCAATATATTTATATATATCCTCATATAATTTCATGTATGTGTGCATATATTCAGTGTATTACTACCGGTCCACTCTAACTCTTCCTTTTTATCTATCTCAACCCCATTCGCATCAATACCGCTCCTATTTCTCTCTCCCAATACGCATCGACTCCCTATTTGCTCCCACGCAAACCGACACCACTCTTCTCTCTCTGCTCGACCTCTCTTCTACTCTAAATATTTCCTAATAGCTTTGGAGAATTTACATGACACTAACAAAATTAATTAAGTAATTAATTACGTGGTATAGTGATTTAACTGGTAATATACCAGTTTTAACGTATGCGTGAATTTTCAATGTACTTATGACATTTCTAATTTCTCGTAAATGTTGTCTACTAATGTTTTACATTTTAACGTGAATACCAAAATTTTTCACAGCACTCTAACATGTCATGGGATCCTCATAGTTAAATATTCATAATAAAATAAATTAATTATACACATGCTTCTTCTCCCTTTTCTTTTCTTTCTCCTCTGTTATTGCTTTTCTTTCCAGTCATCTAACTGAAGTTATACTATTTTTTCTCTATCTATAATTTTCTGCGAATGCTAGTTATACTATTTTTTATACTAAACAAATTATATACTTACTATGAAAATATAGACTAAAACATAAAAAATTTTACCTTACTGATGAATCTCTCCTCGTAGAAGTAGCTAAACCTCCTCTCCTTCTCCCTCCCTCTCCCCTCTCCTTATGTAAACAAATTATATACTTAACTCAATGATTTGGCGATAGGAGTTAATTACTTTTATAAAAAAATAAAAATATATGTATAATTTTGTATTTACGAGTAATTTCACACATGTACGTGTGTTGGACCGGCCGGCTGGACTAGCAGCTAGCCTGCCTGCCAGGATCTTTATTTGTTGTCTACTGGTTGGTGAAGCTTGCTAGTTCCTCCCGTCAGATCTTATCAGCCGTCTTAATTATCCTGCTTCTTCTTTTTGTGTGCGCATGTCCCCTAAAAACTTAGATAATCACGTGCGTGTTTCTACATATGAGTGACCCATTCAAATGGTAGACATGCATTCAATAGTACTATCAACAAATCCTAATGCCGGCCTTAATAGGCAAACACATGTTACACATACATACATACATACATACATATACACACACATTGATTTTCAAAGTGAGAGAGAGGATCGAGAGACCATCGCTCAAAGGTGCCTTCACGAAAGCCGATAGACGACGGTTCGGTCCTAGAAACGGCGGCAGCTAGCAAGGAGTTAACGACCGGACGTGCTATAGTCAGTAGTAACTTTTGTAGATTTCCAATTTGAAAGGCCACACTAGAGAAAGAAAGATTTACTTACAGTCACGTGACAAATGGCTTCGGGAGAAATGGTTGTAGCTACCGATTACCGATCGGTTACTATACCTTTGACTATCGACTAGTTACTGTACTTGAACACAAAAGTACTCAACACACTGTGCGGATGATAACTTATCATATAGATTGTAACTTCATTACTTATAAATGATAACTTCATGAGATACCAAAAGTAACTTTGACCACAGCTGCTCGACCATGGCACTTCGACCACGACTGCTCGACCATGGCACTTTGACTACGGTTACCAGACCACGGCACTTCGACCATAGTTGCTGCTCGACTAACGAGTACATCTGCTACTATAGCTTATAACTACCGACCAGTTAGTTGATAACTGCACTACTTACAGATGATAACTTTATTACTTAGAGATGATAACTTCATGAGATACTGAAAGTAACTTTGACCACGGCTGTTCGATCATGGCACTTCGACCATGGCTGCTCGACCACGGCTGCTAGACCACTACACTTCTCACAGATTTCACAATGGTGAGTTTCTGCTTGGGTAGGATCGAGAGTGATTTCCAAAGCATTCTGCCTATCCGCAATTGTGATTCTGCTTGTCTTGGACGGTGTCTTCCCCATCATCTTCATTTGCTCCTCTAAAATGGAATTTTACAACGATAATGAGGATTAGGTATAAAGTATAGGAACATCATCACAATGACGAATCGGTTGCATTACAGCCAAAATATAAGAAATATCTAATCAAATCGCTAACCCTAGGTACAGCCGGGTGAGATCGACGGCGACGACTGACGGCGCACGGTCGAAGCGACGAGCGACAGCACTCGATCGACGGCGACAAGTGAAGATACAGGATCAGGATGTGCGGCCGAGACGAGGTGGCGAGGTCGCCGGATTAGGGAGGCGCGGAAGCAAGAGGGGTGGAGAGATCAAATCGGGGATGACGAAGAGAGAGATTCTCGGGTGGGCTTAAAACCCATTCGGTTTTCATACCCCCACTAAATCCCAAAAAAGACGACACATGGGACAGCTAGGGACCTAGGGGCACGGGTTTAACGCATGTGATAACTGTAAGTAAGCTTCAAAATTGTAGATAAGAACTTCATTACTTATAGATAGTAACTTCATACGTGGGGTCGATTGAAAGGGGTGGTGTGATTGGTTGATTGGGTCGTTGGGTCGCATCGCTAGAGGGATCGCACGCTTATTCTACGCGTAGCCACTAAATATTATTTGTGTATATGTGTGTATGTATGTGTGTGTGCGCGCGCATGTCTCTAGTGCCGACAGCTACCATGCATGCACGTATGGATCAGCCTGAAGCCAGCCGTTAGCTAGCTAGTTCTTTGAGAGAAAAAAAAGGAAATCTTTCCCCTTAACTACAAAAGCAATATGCAGAAGAAAACAAATGGATGCAGAACTGCATGCATGTTGCATATATTTACGTAAGTACGCGTGCAGCAGTGTTTGCCAGAAACTTAAGAATGTGTAATCATGGCTTCATGATCGATCAATTGGATCGGTTCGGTCCATGCTGATGCATGCATTCAACTGCATCTGCCAAACTAGCTAGAGAGAGCAGACTGGAGTCTCTACGATAAAGGTTGGCGCGGCAGCAGGTTGGCCAACGGCATCGCATGGGACGCTGGATGCAGTCTTCAGTCTTCAGGGGAGCGGAAATCCATACCACTGGCTGGATATACGATCGATCAGCAGCTGAATTGAATCATATCTGTCCCAGATTAAGCTACGTACAACGGCACCTGGCATATGCATGCAGGCTTTTGTAGTACTGGCCAGTACTTAGTACTCATACTAGCTACTACATACATAATCAGATTTTCCTTCGTGCTAGTCTGACATTTATTTATGTTTAATCTGCAGTTAACTCTCCATAGACAACTACGTACAACTGCAATTGCTTCAGAGGACCAAAGTAGAAAAAAAAAATAAGAAAGAAAGCGTGAGAGGGATGATGAAACTAAGTAATTAAGATGCTCTAGTACTGGACCTGGTTCTCTCATTGGGTGATTCCTGCATTGGTAGGCCCGGCCCATATACATAGGCTAGCTTCGAAGTTAGTGCTTCCAATACATGTTTCCCCACACAAGTAGAAATGTCGATGTTTCCCCCAAAATAAATGTAGCTACTCGTAGTTTGTGCTTCCAAGACCAGCGCACCCAGAAAATCTTTCTGGCGATACCGAGGCTAATCAATTAAACTCATCAAATCAAACTGATAAAATTACAGCCAACAAACTTAAACATGTCCCGATGGGCGTAGGTCATACCTGTCACGTCAATAATACACTGCAGGGGTGTTCTTTTAGACTGTGACTGATGGCTTTTATTTGTCTTTTTTACTTTAAGGGAAACCAAAAGTCAAAAGCAGAAGCTAAAAAGAACAAGGTCTACAACAAAATAGTTCAGAGAGACATTTTTCTTTTGATGCTTTTATATTCGTCTCTAGATCTAGAAGCATACACTATCTAAAGGTGCTTCCTAAGATGCTTTGTAAGTCGTCTTAAGTTGATATAGTACCTTTTATTTTTATCTACCATGTGACAAAAAATTCCCTAATCCGCAGTGCCCTAACTCCCTAATCCCATCCCCTCTTTGTTTTCTCTGCACACCCTGTGGAGTCACACACCACACAAGGCACGCCACCTCTGGACCGAGCACAAGTGACCACCTTTAATTCCCTCCTCATCGACGCCTCTTCCTCCCCTAATCCACCAAAGCCAGCTCCTCTCCCCCTCACCTCCGTCAGCTCTTCGAGCCACCTCCTCCTCCCTTAATAGCGTTGTTTAGTTCACAATTGTTGGTCTTTTTGTTTACAATTGAAGAGGCACATAAATCTTGCTCGTTCAGATAAAGTGTTCTCATCAAGATCATTTATAAGCGGAAGAGGGTTTTTTTGCCCCATTGTACGATTAATGCTATGTGTTCGCTCATGTGGCCATGCATGCACTTCAATTTCATATTAGTTGCTGTCAAAAAATTCAGCATCTTGACGCTCCCTTCACTTTTTATTTATTTATTTTTTGAATCACTTGCCTTACTGCACTACATTGAGTTCACAGACTTGCACACCCAACAAATCAAACAATTACCCATTCTAAGCCCATCTTCCAGCTACCAATATTAGCATGAGCAAGTCTAGCTATTTGCTAGGTATAACATAATGCAAAAGGTATTAACTTCACTCAAGGTAAACTTTTTTGTAGTTGAACATTTTGGTTTCAAATTAAGGGAGCTTTCAGTGTACAAAGTGGCAGGTGGTTCTGAAAGCAACACATACTTTTCACATTTGCACTATTAATATTTTCAGCTTTTGATTACAACAATGTACATGGTATTCTTTAAATATTGTAACCTAAGCTTTAGGCCTTTACAATGGGCCCGTTCTTTTTGGCTGAAGCTTATGACTTTTAGCTGCGGCTTATGGCTTTTGGACTATTCGTGCGAGAAATTAAAGCGTAACAGAAATTTATGTGCGATTTTTGCCGATATAAATGAGGTCGGTAGGCTTAGATCTAGTGTGAATCAAGAGTATTTTGGGAAGAAAATAACACTAGGGCAGAGAAAGATAGACGACAGATGAGGAATTCGAAAGGTTTTCTCGAAAGCATGAAAATCGTTCAATATCTCTTCAGTCTATAAAGGCCTTCATCACAACCAAAGTTAATGGTTACGGGAACTGTGCCTAATGGGTATAACCCTTCAGTTCCATTCCAGTTGATTTTTCAACTTCAAGTGAAAAAATTTCTCTATCTTTATTGACTATCGTTAAAAAGACCTTCTAACTTGCATTCCAATCGAACGATTATAAGTCATGGATTCACTTAAAGTTTGGGAGCTTGCTGACAAGGATTCAATAATTCACTAAATCCAACTTTTATATGCAATTAAGGCCCTAGGTTATTATGATCATAGACCATTTAAAGCAATACTGTTCAAGTACTATTGATTGGAGGATTACTACCGATAACCCAAGTCGGAGGATTTTACCCAACCAACCACTACTCAGAGAACCTATAATCTGATAACTAAGTTTAACTTCAGGCAGTTTTTCGTGTGATGAAATAGAGCAAGTGTGTCCCTAACTCCAATAACCACACAACAATTCGGCCCAATGCCTCCAACAACAACCGTCTGACAGTTGTTGTTGCAATCTTCTCCCACTGACAAGTAACTAATCAATAGTTATTTATCAAATCTCTCTTGCTGACAGCAACCGCCTACTCTGCTGGGAGTGAGGAATCGATATTGCGCTTCTTCCAGTAAAACAACCAACACATGTTCAACGCTATTTAAGCCTTACGGGAGAAGATGAACACATGATCAACCGCCTAATTTTTTTTCAATCCCTCCATAAAACTTGACTTTTTTTTCACAATTTGTAAGATTAATGATTTGATCGTGAACAATGCCGATGTCCAAAACTCAAGTGAAAAAGAATGGAGATACTAAACGGCTAAAATGATACACTAAATTACAGACAAGAAGCCTAATAAAAATAAGGATGTACAAGATGTTTTTCAGAAACCCCTGACGACCTAGCCAATATATTCTACAGCTATACGTGCACATCCACCATTTTCTGAGATAGACAGAGAACAGCCGAAAACTTTAAATATAAAACGGATACACATTAGAGACAGTATGTGCAAAACGAAAGGCGCTTGTTGTGACGACTCGGGCTAAATGAGAGTTGAGAAAAGTGCTAGACCTTTCAGTTTAAATTACTACTGTACTTTAAAATTGATGTTTATTATGTGTCATATAAATCTAAGAGAGAGAGAGGTAAGGCCATTCCATGTAGAGAGAGAGAGAGAGAGAGAGAGAGAGAGAGAGAGAGAGAGAGAGAGAGTAAGGCCATTCCATGTAACTTCTTTCCGGACAAGTTGCGCGCGGCGTCGATGCCTAGCCGTCTAGGAGAAAAAGCCATTAATTTCCGCTTTAAGACTGTCACTTGTGCTCGGTCCAGAGGTAGCGACAAAAAAATAAATGGGGACCCGACCCGACCCCACCTTGTATGCTATGAATTCAATTCAGCCTGCCTCCCTCAACGATCTTTCTTCCCGCCGCTGGTCCATCCATCCAGGCAGGCCCAGACGTGCCGTATGATGGGACAGACTACACGCGCAGCAGCCATGGTTTTTGCAACTTGCATGTACCTGTGCACGGAGGACCGCGCAGTAGCTCATTCCATCGTCATCTACCGGTACATATGTACTATTGATAGTACGTTCAACATACGAGTTTTTGGCGTATGGTATTGTTTGAATCGGTATTTATAAAAATAGCAGTATGCATATAGTATTGAAAAAAATAACATTTTTACCGCCCGGTCACCGGGCGGCGATGCCGTGCAGCTGCCACGTCTCACCTACCGCCCGGTGGGCGGGCTCTAGGTGATTAGCACCGTAATTAATTAGTTTAATTATATGATTAGAAAATTTAACATGCACTGCTCGTATGATTTTGTAGATATAGCAAATGAGCACAAGAACTTACAGAATTTTTTATGGAGCATCCCGACGCAGCGTAGTTTGTTGTGTAATTTGCTCATAATTTTTTTGTTATGAATTTTACTCAAAATTTGTTTGCGTAAACTATTTGTAGGAATTTCTGAATATAGGAAATGAGATGAAAACATTATAGCAGTGGACTTAATAGTGCAGTTTTTTATTTAATGATGCAAGGTGTACATATAATAGTACAAAAAACGTATCGCATGGGATGCGATATGGTAACTCATTTGAGCCACTGCTATCTCCTCGCCGCGTCTACCTCCGCATGCGTGGCCTTGTCTTCTGTGGAGCATGTCCCGTGAGGTACGACAGTCGGTCCGGAGCTTGCGTGTCGGTTCAGAGGAGGTATAGAGATCGTTCCGTCTGTTAAATGGCCAGCGGTGGTCCAATACGCTGAGGTACATCAGGCAGTGTCTAGTGGTAAGCGTCGTTGTACTCCTGTTGAGACGTGCCAAATTGGGGCGGCGCAAGATATGAAGTCATGAACGAGAGACTCTAGGAATCCCCGTTGTGCAGGGAAGCCCAGGCCTTCACTGTACGGTGTGGCAACGATGCCGGAGGTGCTCTGCCCACCGAAGTCTCCAAACCCTGCATATAGTGTGAACGATAAACCCTGCCCTGTCTACACTGCAAATCTTAACGCTATGTACCACTCCCTAGAAGCAGTCAGGAGGCCCTTATCGTCATCGGTGGACTAGTTGTCACCCCCTACATTGAGTTGAATGCTGCAAGATGGAACGATGATTTCGATGTAAAATGCGAATCTCGTACCTCCCGGATGTATAGTGAAGATGACCGATAGGGAGCGGTAACCCGTGAAGGGTGTGCGGAGGGCAAAAGTGATTTATCTTGACGAATGGGAGAACGCCATGATGTTAGCGAAACGTAAAGCATGACGGGAAAACAAAATTTTAGGAATTTTTGGATGTCGAGTTTAACTAGTTTACTAACTAGTTCAAATAAGTTTGAACTGAAATTCGAATTGTAGTTGCATTTTTTTACGATAGTTTGATTGTAGGTATGTGTTGTTTATATATATAAATCAGCAAAGCATCTGATATAAATTCAAGCGAAACTTTGAAATCGAGTATATTTTTTCAAAGATATACATTTCGTTTGAATTGTTATAGATTGGTATATACCCTAAAGCTAGTATTTTCAAAAAATACACCTGAATTTGAGTTGAATTCACTCATTTGAAATTATGGTGCCCAAGCACCATGGTACCCCATACCCATAAAAGTGTATTTGATATATCAAACTCCGAAAAAAATTAAGTTCAATTTCAGATTAACTAGTTGGAGCTAATTTCATGATATACACTCACTATAGCCACGTTAAATTCAAAATTTGTTATAACTAGTTTGAACTGAGTTCAAAACTGACTTACCATAAATATATCAAGAGTATAAAACATTTCATACCCAAACTCTAAAATTTTTATTGATCATGCATGTGTTTCGGATGATTCTTGATGTAGGTGTCTAGACACCCAGGTGGCTCGTGTAATTTTACCATATATATAGTTAGTTCGATCATAGCCAATGGAGATTCAAACAAAATGAATGCCAAATTAATTTATCATCCGCTCAACCAAGAAATAGCAATGACCAGATAGCATGCAGGCCGAGGCGTGAGTGAAGCAAAGACCAGCAAGCATTTCAAATATTTGCTGTATAAGCTCTCAATCCCCAAATCGTTCCATGTATACAAATGCAAATTTAGTGTAGCAAATATCAATCTTTGCTTCTTTGCTTGATGATGGATTATATGTCATCAGCGCAACATCAGCTAGTAATCCCATGATTAATTGGTGTAGCAAAACCAATCTGTTGCCAATATTAAGTCATGAACAATCTAACATCAGAACAAGAAACACATTGTTAATTAATCTAGAAGAATCAAACTTATTGATATGCTAGATGAAAGTACACGCAAGCATGATCTATCTTAGGATTATTATGATCTCTACAATTCCTAATTAAGGGTGTACATACATACATACATACATACAACTCATTTTGCAGTCTGACTTTACGTTCTATGGAAAAAAGAGGAACAAACTCTAATCCACACGAACAAACTGATGAACAACAAAAGGGGAGATTGATTAACACTATGTATCTGATGGCGTGATGCTATAACACGAAGGCACCTAGGGCAGGGGAGTGCTGATGCGCCCCCACGCATTGCCTCTTGAAGAACTCGTGCAGTCGTGCCCTTGCTCGAGCGCCATCTCCACCGCTCGCCCCCTCTTCTGGCACCCGCCTCCGGCGATGTCGACGCCGAACAGCCTGACGACACGGGCTTCCTTTGGTTTCTCCACCGGCGAGGCGTCGCCGTCAGCGCAGGCCGTCTTGTTTAGCTTGCAGTTGATGAAGAGCTGCTTCTCCGGGCCATACGCCGAGCGCGAGAACACTATGGTGTCGCCGGCTTGGAGGCCTTTCTCCCGGACGAAGCGGCTCCAGCCCTTAGTGAGCACGTAGCTCTGGCTGCTGTTCCAGTACGAGTACCGGAACCGCCACACCTTCCCCTCGCCGTCCTCGAAGTTGAGGAGCACGCCCTTGCCGGTGGCCGTCTCCGGGGTGCGCTTCAGCGGGAAGTGCTTCTCCGCGTGCTGCTTCGGCACGACGAGGCGGTTGAGCTTGCCGACATCGCTCGGCGTCACGGCCTTCTCGAACAGCGGCGCCCGTGCCCACGACGGCGTCGGCTGCGCGTGCGCGCCCATGCCGCGGCCGCGGCGCAGGCCCTGACGGAGCTCGTCGGCGTACGTGTGCTTCCGGAGCATGTCGACGATCTCGGCCTTGGAGTGCGCCGCCAGGAAGGCGAGCTCCAGGGCGGACGCCGCCGCGCCCGGGAAGTTGGTCGCGGCGTCGCGGCCGCGGTAGCGGAGCGCGGCCACGTCGTAGGAGCGCGCGGCGGCCTCCTCGTCGGGGAACGTGCCGAGCCACACGCGCGCGTGTCGCTCGTAGATCTGCGCGCCCCAGCGCCCGTTGGGCTGTGGCACGACGCCCTTGTACCGCGACGACGGCTGCTGCGCCGCCGACGCCGGCCGCGAGGTCATGGCCTCATGAGCCGTCGAGACGACGTCCGCGACCGGGAGGCTCGGCGCTGTCGGTTGAAGCTGCGCGGCTCCGGACTCCGTGGTGGCTGTGGACGCACTGGAGGAGTGAGAGGAGTACTCCGCCGTGGAGCTCAGGCTTTCCACCCCCATGGCGAGCTACAGCTAGCCAAGCTACTACCCGTCTTGTTGCTTCGCTTTGGTTTCTTGGCGTGTGTGCGCGCGCCTGTATGTGCGGGCTGTGATAATAGCAAGCCAAGCCCAGCCCAGCCAAGCCTGGATGTGTTGTGTGTGTGTGTGCGGTGGAGGCAAGACTTTCTGTTCTAGGGCTAGCCAAGATGATGATGCGGTCGTTGGGTTTGGGTTGCGGTGCGTGTTGGTGTGTATATAGAGTGTGGTGTTTCTATTTTGGATGCATCCACACACATGTATTTGTGTGGATTATGGATATCCAGAGGCTAATTTAATCTGTTCTTTTATGCTAAGTGATCGCTGTGTTTTCAGTGAATTTTTCGTGTTTGCACCCTCCCAAAGCTCCACATTACATGTGGTTTCTGGCATGGCCTGTGTGGTTTGGAGCTAGATTTTATTGCAAGTGACTATTACATAGACGATTGTTTTTTTTCTTCATCTTCAGTCACGTTTTTATACTGTAACTTTAGGTGACTGAGAGCGCAACTTCAGGAGGGGATGAATTAGCACACTGTAACTTTAGGTGACTGAGAGTGCAACTTCAAGTGACTGAGAGATAAAAAAATTTAGTCGACTGTGCAATAGGAACACCGGATTTTATTATATATGGTGCTGCTCATTTGGGTTTAAAAACCCTGACTTATGGTTTATTTTGTAATGTAATGGCTGAAAATATATTGTAGCTGCTGATAACATTTTTAGCTTAATTAAATTTAAAAATAAAAAAGTTATATCATCGTGGACAATAAAAAAATAATAAAAAATAAAACAAAAACGACCAAAAAGCCATATCATCAGAAAAAAATAGAAGCTCTAATCAGCAGGCTGTTGTATCGGCTCGCGACGTTGATGTGTAGGGGTTTGTGATGCAATGTACATGATGCATGTACTGCATGCTAGGCATCCATAATCCATAGGAACGATGAAAATTTACTAGCGGATATGCAATATCCTCCTGGTGTGTGTGTATATATATACTAGTTATGTAACAATAGAACTCATTGAATATATAGAGAATCGTGTTATAGAAGTGAGTTGCTTTGATCGGTTAGAAAGTGGAGAATAGTGAGAAGTTAAGAGAATAAAGCGGTTGGAGGAGAATGGACGTATAACCACTAACTCGTTCTTTTATAATAGTAATGATGTTCTTTCTTTCTTCCTAGGGACTTTTTTAATCTTTCTGATCTAGAAGCTGCATGCTTTCACACTAGTACATATATGGAGGAAATTAACAAACTGTGTTGACTTTTCTTCGAACTAGTTTGCTCAGAGGTTCTCCGATCCGGGCTAATTTAATTAATTCCTGCAAAATTGCAGATTTGATTATGTATTTACTGTGGTAGAGCATAGCTTTAGGGTTGTTGTTCTTGTAATAGCCCATCTTCCTATTCATTCTCAACTTTCAACACTAGCTAATAGATACATTTTCACCTGCTTAACTTTATGATGTAATATGATTTTAGATTATGTAATAAAGTTAGGCTATTTGGTCTGAAAAAGTGCGAAATGACTTGCACGGTGAAACACAGCGCGCATAGGTACTATATAATCCCTCCCTTAGAAATCAGCAGTTCGATTTTTTTTCCCTAGAGAAATCAATTGTTATATCATTATAGACTTTTCTTTAGATATTTGAACCTTGTTCCAATACGACCTGATCAAATTGACCAGGCCTTTAATCTATATTCGTATTTGATCTCGAAGATATACTAGAGTGTGCAGATGCGTTGGTACATGTACATTTTATTTTCTTTTTGCGATGACAGCATAAGAACTGCCATGTGGTGATCCGGTCCCATCTATAATTTCCCATTCAAACAATCAGCGGCCTTACTCACTATATTCTGATTTTTTATAATAATTATGCTATTATTTGGGTACCCCACAAATTTAATCAGGAATTTAACTGCTAACTATAGTGACATAAACACAGAGAATACATCATCCCATTTGATGTGCACGTGTACGAAGAAAAGTAAAGGCCGGTGCCGTCATTGAGGAATAGGTATGCAACGTCATTACATATACCCACTCTAATCAGCTCCTAAGCGTAGAATAAGCGCGCTTCCCCCTCCAATCAATCAGCAAGTCATCCCACCAATCCACCCTATGAACGGTTACTAGTGAAATTATAATAATTGTTAAGTATGATCAAATTACTATCATATGCATATGAAGTTATCATATGTAATTCATGAGGTTACTTACAGTTCTCACGCACGTCAGCCCCTACTAGCGGATTGGTTGCGTTTGTTAATTTATGAAAAAGTTACTATCATACACACATCAATTTATCATCTGTAATTCATGAAATTAAATTACTTACAGTTCTCACACACATGGTATCGTTGTTGCCATAACCGCCATCACTAATTACATCCGCTAATCCAGAGCATTAATTATTGGCGGCTACTAACCAGCCCGTAGATGTAAATTGCGTTCCGAAGAGTTTTCACCAATTATGACAAATTCTGAATAGTTTTTTTCGTATTCGTTTGCATTGTCCGTGATGGGTTAACCTGTTTTTTTTTATTTTTTTAATTTTTTTAAATTTAATTATGCCAAATAAGCTACCTTCAGCTACGGTACAATTTCAATCATAAGCCACCATTTTTCAGCCCAAATAAACGGTCCCTTCGTATTTGAAGGGAACACGGGTGAAATTTACCGCTTCTAAACCAATGAAATGGCCTTTCCTTTTTCTTTTCTTTGAACAAGCGGTTTATAGGCATGTTTTTTGGGTTTTTGTTTTTGGCTTATGACTTTTCTGAAAATCGAAACAAATAGGATAGCTTCTTGAAGTGGATTTTTTAAACAGCTTCTCGGTCTAAAATCATGTGTACCATCCATATTGACGTCTCTGTTATTCTCTGTCGTCTTGAAAAGCACAGCTAAAAATCATCAATCATCAGCCGCAGCTCAAAAAAACATAGCCTACATCTATATTGAGTACTATTAGTGGAGTTTAATTACCATGTTGATCTGTCTCTGATCCCGTGACATCTAAAAGAGTTTATTAAGTATAGTTTCCGTTACCCCACTTAGCTAGTGAGCTTTAAGGTGTAAATTTACTTCACCTGCGCGCTTAGAGTCTTGGGTTAATATTGAGCCAGTTGATTATGTCGACCCTCAATCTTTTCCAACTTCTCTAGCTAGCTGATTGGTTATAATACGGTAATAAGGCGCAACATTGCTGAAGTGTTTGTATTTTTTTCCTTTAATTTCTAGGTTCAGATTATTATTAGCTAGCCAAACAGATTTTCCAATAGGTATAAGATTTAGCAACGTGATTTCCACTCTACACTAACACAGATACTGCATCACATGTTGTAATCAGTTAATTAGCAATAGTAATATTTCACGTCCACTATCTCCTCGCATCGCTAGCTAGACCAGTTATGCAAATATGCACGGCAGCAGCCAACTTGCATCATCTGCTGTATGTACAAGGCACATCAAGTGATAGTCTACACTAGTTGCTTGTGGGATTAACCAGATTGCCTGGTCCTTGATCGAGCTAGCTAGTTTAATTTGCTGTGCACATGTTGCACATGCGGTTAGTTTAGGCATCTTAATCTGCAATATTGTTATGGCAGTCCTGATTCCTAATTAAGACTTTGAAAAGTCCAAGAGTCTAGAAGGTTCTTGGAGACCATCTCAGAACGTTCCCGCCTCGAGTCTAGTCCGGCGAATGACGTGGATCTAGAATATATAATTAGCGTGGCAAAAAGATGCAATTAGACATTGTGCCGCTGTAGAACCACTGGCTAGCTAGCGTTGTTAGCTAGACATTCAAGTGAAATTGCACTGCGTACTATCAGTAGTAGAGCTAGCGTGAATGCCTTCCCCACTCAGAACTCATCGGTTCTCAGCACCCCTTCGGTTACATTTTAAATATGATTTTACACATCGTCTCGTAGTCCCTAAAATACAAATTATGATATATTTATAAAACCAAATAAACCTATATTATTACTAAAAAATTAAGACATATATATATATATATATATTATTTTATATGTTCAATCTAAATATTAAAAAGGATATCGATAGTCAAAGTTTGAAATTTTAACTACATGTATCTAAAACGACACTCTTTTGTTTGATCTAGGAGTATAGCTCATTCTTTTTTACTTGTATTTTTAGAAAATGTGCTATTAACTTTTTAAAACTTTGCTCGAAATAACACATAAATAATATTTAGATTTATCACATAGAAATAATACTAGCACATCCGTCGTCGAAAGTACTATGTGTCATTATATTTCTAACGACTTTTTTCTAACATATAGTTATACAAAGTAATAGTCGAATAGTTGAACTGGGCAGACCGTGCCGATACACAAAAGACAAAAAATGTCGATATACAAAGTAATAGTCGATTAGTTTGTATGCAGCTACGTGTTCTTTTCCAAATGTACTCAGACAAGCATATACGACAAGGACTGAGCTCCACACAAGTGTGGGCAGTCATCAGTTGCATCGGGTCAATACGTCATTTCTTTCTCTTTTTCGTTGCGAGTATTACGTCATTTCTTCCTTTAGCTAGTACTAGCAACTACATCTCAAAAACAAAAAATACTAGCAACTAGCTTAGCAAAGCTGAGAGGATAAGTCCGCTCTCAACTATTTTTCTTAATTTTTTAATTAAATGACTCAGAAAATACTAGCAGATGCTATAGTACAATTTTAGCCAAAAATCAATGGCTGATCTACATGTATTTGCCGGGTTCAAGCGACACTGACGTCCTTCAGCTCAGCCCATATAATCCCTTAGTATTATAAACATGTGACCCTTTATTATAAGCTAAAAATTAATGTTATGAGTTCATAATGAACCCGGTGATCCTTTTTCCTAGATCCGCCTCTGCCAACAGCCCAAACTAAAGCTCTTGAGAGCGGTCCATAGGGGAAAAAATGTGAGGGAAAAAAATGTCTTCTTTCCTTTGTCGCCTTGTCCTGTCTTCTTCCCCTGATCTCTTTTGCACAGGGAACCTCGAAGGCCAACGCCATGAATACATCAGTCGATGCCTTTCTTGGTGGTCAGTGGCCACCATGCAATTGAAAGTCTTGCAGTCGTAGGAATGGCACGTTATAAATTTATATTCCCCCTATTTCATTAAAAGAAAACAAAGGTTCTGTGATCTGAGCATTTGCAGGTTTTCAGCTGTAATATATATGTGTTCACCTCCCAGCATTGATAAGAAAAATGCTTAATGCTGCATCATCTACAGAAAGGAGTTCAGCTTTGTCAGAAAGAAAAAGGACATATAGAAAACGTAACCTGATTGATTTATAAAGAAAAAGAAGTGCAGCATTAAAAGGCTATATAATATTATGTATTTTCTGTCATGGACTAGGGATAGAGGCTACTCAATCTAACATCCAACTACAATGTGATCGACCTGGCACGACCTCAAAAACCCATCAGAAATTCGGATTAGATTAGGTGGATATTGCATAGCTCAAGAGGCATTCAGCTTGTGCCCTGGTTTGGCCCTGGGGGTTGAGGAGACGTAGCACACGGTTTCATACCCAAGATTCCATTCCCAGCCTCATGTGTCCTCTTGGGCGTTGCAACTTGTCCTGGGGACGTACTACTAACGTTGCTTGAAAATTAGGTACTATAATAAAAGCTAAAAGTGATTTGCCAAACAGATCCATAGTGTAATTTTAACTATAAATCAGTTTACTTTCATCCAACCGAGTGGCACCAAAATATTGCGCATTTCACGTTTTCTTTATGCCAAGTTTACATGCGCATGCATGCCTTGTCAGAGAGAGAAATCGCTGCTGCAGCAACTTGCATCGTGCAGCTGCTCTCGCATTGGCGGTCTCAAAAGTCCATGCGTGCATGCTGCAGACGCAGTATTGGTCAAGTACACGGAATCCATTTGGAGAGGAGATAAGTGTTACTTCGACAGGGAATTGATTGCTAATTTGCGTTTTGGAATTAATTTTTTTTTTGTCTCGCGCACATGTAGCTCATGCATCCATGGAATTTTAATTATTTTAGCAACACTAGTATAGTAGCTTAGCTAGTATTTTCGATGATGAAAAGTGCGCAAATTTTGAGGTTGATTGTTACTTCCTTGTTGGAAAGATATCAAACCATGTGTCATATATTTTGTCCATGCTCGTGAGTTCTCAGCGTATTAGTGTACACCAATTTGTGTGTTGCGCCATTCATCGGCGGCTGGAACTTTTTGGCACGTTGTCAAATTGGCACCCCTTGGGGAAAAAAATAAGGAGCTAGCTGACAGTGATAATTTCCACGGTACAAGACTCCACTTGCGAAGTTTTAAAACTTAAACCAGCTGCCAAAGACGAAAGTTTGGAAAGGTGCACCAAGTTCAATTGACCTGCAGCTGAATTAAATCAATTTGATTTAAATAACTCAGGTGAAAAGGATACTTTTCCGACTAGTTGGAGGATCGGAGTACCTGTGCACATGCATGAATGCATTTTTTTTTTTTGGCCTTTTTCTTCTTTTTTTCTTGGGCTTACGAATGCATGTTTGCATGGACAATTGGTCAGGGGTCGAGGGAATTAAGAACAAGGCGGCAGCAAAATCACCCGAGAAATTAAGCTAGCTAGCGTTGCGATCCAAGCACGCGCCGACGAATCGACCGCACGCACACGCATACACATGTACTTCGATCCGTACGTAGCTAGGGTTAGGTTCTCGACTCGACCAGCTTGTGCTTTTCTGACGAAGCAGCCGACGATCGACGACGCTTTGTTCCTGACGAATCGCTCGCGTGATGCGAGACCAGCACCAGCAGCAGATATTATATCTGCCTACGCATGTGTGTGTGTACTTCTTGCAGTAGTACGAGCCGTCAGGGAACGTACTAGCTAGATGTACCATACTATATATATGCGGAGTATAGTTCTTGCTCGTACGTCGTATGTACCTAAAAAACCAGGGCCAGGGCCTGCTAAGCCTAAAAAACCAACCAGTTTTCGGCACATTCCGTTAGAATCTGCAGCTACTCCCAAAATTATCACGAAATATCGCGTCCCCGTACACGGGGGACAAAACTATATAAACATTAGTTACTCCATGTACATAAAAGCAAGCTGCATAATCCCTGAGTACTATGTCGGTTGGTTATTTATGTCAAACACAGGCAGAACAAAGACAACTTGGCATTACTCTTGGTATTATCAGTAACAGAGCTAGCCATATATACATTATTAATATATAGTCTACAGAACATAGTGAAGCAAGCAAATTCAGCATTAATCAGCATGTTGAAATAAACAATGGCCATATATCTCAGCTAGAAGTAATGATAGCCTGCAGAACAGATAAACAAGATGCTTAGATCATTCAGAACTATTGATTATTTTTAACAAAAAAAATGCCATGTAAACTTTATTGCCGGTACCTAGGAACAAACTCACATTTACCAAAGAGAGCAGTTAAACGAATTTTTAAATGCTGAATTTCTGATTTAAGGACCCACAACGCAGTACAAAATGAAACAAAAGAAATTGAGGAGAAATCAGATACCAGAGGGGGAAAAACGACTATACAAGCTGCACCACAAGAGCTCCACGTATGAATTATTATTCCTTAATACACTTAGTATACGAGATTGTAAAAAAGAAGTTGACAACGGAGGCACAGCGATAGCCCAACATAATAAAGCCGCCGTGATTAATCGTAGTTAGGCTACCAAGTGTACAAATCTGTGAATCCAACTTCCAAGCAGAACAATCGAAGTCCTAAACAATATACATTTCTGTGGTGCAGCTGTGCATAAGTGAGTATTCGCAGTGTATCAACCCTCCTCGCCAAACTCTTTTGTGAACCTCTCCTGCACCTCTAGGTCCTTCTTGCTGACTGTCGGTCTCTGCCTTGCGAGGACTTTCTCAAAATCAGTCCTTGAGATTGGTGGTGGAAGAATCTGCAGCCAGGCAATAAAACACCTTAGTAATTCAACAGAAGCCTCTCTAACAAGTACTGTGGAGGAAATGGCATCATCCTAACCTTTGCAGCAAGGCCTTTGGATGCAATCTCCTGCATGGTGGTCTGCACGGCGCCTGGTTGCTTTGGTCCACAAGGCATCCACATGTCACCGTCCGCCTTAAAGAAGAACATGGCATCTTGTGTTTTGCGGACAGGTTCAAATAGCACATCCTTCACCTGTTGGAAAAAAAACAAGAATCAGATTCCATTACATGGTACAGACACATGTGAGCGCTGTGGAAATTACTTACGCAAACAGCAATATCCGAACCAGAAAACCCATCTGTTCGACGGGCCAAACCCTCAAAATCACTTTCAGTTAAGTTGTGCGGTGTATCCCCAAGATGGACCTGAACAATTAAAAGTTCCAAGCTTTAAGCAAAGATTGGGACAACAGAACATGATGATTTTTTTTTAAGTTGTGTTGCACGAATATTTCTTAAGCACCTTAAACATATGCTGCCTTGCTTTCAGGTCAGGTAGCGGAATGTAGATACGTTTGTCGAAGCGTCGCCGGACAGCCTAAGGTAATAAATTTATGTTAAAGTACCAAACTGTTCAAGAGATAAATGAGAGAAACTTTAGAAACTGTAAATGGTGCAACTGTGTATTTGACAAGTCTTCTGAAACCTGGTCCAGAGCATACGGTGTATTCGTAGCAGCAAGAATAAGAACTTTATCATCATTATGGCCAACACCCTGGATATTTACCCAAGAAACAAAGCTAAAGGTAAGTGAGTTTAACACAGAAAGCCATTTTAACAGTTTAGTACACCATAGAATACAGTTCAGAGAATAAAAATTTATATGTTCTTAAAAAAAGAGACGGTCAAAATTGGAGTGTTCCGTGTCTGAATTATTTTTCTATATAATGAAAAGCAATCTTGCCAAAATTTGAACCCTACCAAATGCGCTGGTCAACTATTATGGCCCAATAATATGTATTATTAAATAATAAATCTTGTTCAACTTCATCAGGTAAGTAAGTAATTAACATAGACTAGTGATAACATATCTAGATACTGGGATTCAAACCAATATTAAATTCATATATCCAACAAGCAACTAATCTGTGTTCAAATCTGAGCAATGTAGACATTCAGCATGGATTCATTTTTAAAATGAGATTTCAGATATGGGCTGACACAATCAACCTCATTTCCACCCCTATTTAGCACAAAAGAAATGCTAAGCTCTGGCCAAGATTCCTAAAACAAGTACGATACCTGATACTACTCAGTGTTTGAACCAGATAATCACCAGTGTTACAAGTGCTAGCCCTCCATTATTGGCCAAAACAGTGTGGTAAGGAATCTCGGGAGCCAACAAATTGGCAAAAAATCAAATGAACATATGACATGTTCTTTTGTGCTTTTATTTCAACATATAGTAGCAGTGGGAAACAGTACAAAAACTTGGATCTGGAAATTGGCAGTAAGTGGCCGGCTATTGGCAATTCAAACCATATTTTTCTCCCTTCATAAAATATGACAGCAGTTTATATGCATCCATGTCTGAACTTTTAGAGCCATACCATCCTAGGTACAACACGTCCAGCTAAGCATTTCTAGTCATCATATTCAGCAGTGCAGGGGATGCATAAGATTCAGAAACAGTTTACAATATCACACTACAAGAACTCACCTGCATTTGCACAAGAAGTTCAGTTTTGATTCTCCTAGAAGCTTCACTTTCATTGCCTTCTCCACGTTGACCGCATAAAGAATCAATTTCATCAATGAAGATAATGGAAGGAGCATTTTCCCGAGCCATCTGGAAAAGATTTGCAACCAGTTTCTCGCTTTCTCCCATCCATTTTGAAACAAGGTCGGATGAAGATATGCTGCAGTTAAAGCAAACTAATTAATGTGAAATGACATAATGGATAACTGCATTAGCAACAAAGTAAAAAAGAAAATATAGTAGGAAGTGAACATTGGTAGCATCCATGGAGCGATCAAGTACAAGAAAAAGAGCAATCCAAGTTTATTTAGACATATCTACATAATATTGTAAACATGCATTGCGCTGTGGCGTGTGCAGCCACATAAAGGCTGCCTTCTTCTTGGCTTGGGCTTATTGGCTTTTGTACGGCACTATAGTAACTCACTTTTAGACGGTGCATCTTTTCAAGACAAGGTCTACATGTAGATTGTAGTAGAAACTGTACTAAATTCAGCTATACCGGCCAAAATCGCATGCGACTATTTCTCTTTGCGTATTGTCTCTCGCGAACAGCCAGAATTCAAAATTTTAAGTCAAAAACCATAAACCACAACCCAAAAGAATCCACCCAAATGCATGTGCAAGGGTAACCACTTTACTCAATGGATTGTGTAGTGTATCTAGATATGTATCACTTGTTACTTTCTATTAACCTTGTTCTCACTGTGCAGTTGAGCCACTCATTTGGAAGTCAGAACTATCTTTGGGAGGAATAGGGTGGTGGCAGCGAATTCAAATTGTTTGTGGTCTGGCTAAACATAGCTCTAGTGGTAGCAGTTAGGAAGTTATAAAGACTTGCGATAGGATTAGGATAGTGTGGAGCAAACGTGTTTTACTACTTCGAGGTTGCTAGCAAAATTGGAAGTTCCATCCTTACATAACTAACCCGTTGATTGTTACAGGATTATATCTCGTGAAGTTCCTTTTTAATATGTGTTGCAAGCGGCTGTGTGAAATAATAACATTCTTTGGTCCAGTAATATGTTAATAACATGGCTACTATATCGTGCTCCAAACCCAATTCTTAGTTAGCTAGTTTGTTCTTGGTATCTAGCCGCTTGTTTCTTGGGTCTTGACCCAACTTAATCTAGCTAGTTTGTTCTTGGTATCAGGCTGCTTGTTTCTTGGGTCTTGACCCAACTTAATGCTGGTAGTACTGTTTGTTCTCTCTCTCTCTCTCTCTCTGAATGGAATGACTCCGCCGACAACTCCGCCGGCCTCATGGCCCCACTCCCCTCCGCTCGACAGATCTGCCAGGAAGGTCGGAGGTAGGCGAGGCGGCGAGAGGTGGCGAGCGGAGGGCGACGGCGGAGGGGAGAATTGAGGGGCCGAGATCTGCGGGAGAGGCGGCAGCTAGGGAGGAGTGAGATCTACGGGGGAGGCAGCTGGAGGTGGAGGAGATTTGCAAGGGAGGCGGTGGACAGAGATGGAGGTGGAGATCTGCGGGGGAGGTGGCTGCTAGCGAGGAGAGATGGATGTTAGGGTTAGATTTATATAAGGATTTGATGACTCGATCTGGAACATTGGATCTTCATCAGACGATCTAAAGTCTGACTAATTTTTTTGAACATTGGTTATAGGATTTGATGACTCGATCTGGGACGTTGGATCTTCATCGGACGGTCTAAAGTCTGACTAATTTTCTTGAACATTGGTTATAGGATTTGATGACTCGATCTAGTACGTTGGATCTCCATCGGACGGTCTAAAATCTGACTAATTTTGATCTAAACATCAAATATATATGCATGATTGCTTATCTTCCGCTTGTTGTCCTCATTTTTAATTCGGGCGCCTAGGCCCCGCCTAGGTTCCCTAGGCCCCACCTCGCCGCCCGCCTAGCGCCTTCTTAAACATTGACAATGTTGTTTGCCATGATTCAAAATACAACTGTAAGTTCAATTCTGTTCTTATCTGCATATTTAGTTAAATTCTCTGTCCTGTGGATGTTGCTTTGGATCATCAGACGATCAGTTACTGATATCTGACCTACTATTAGGCAATAGGAGATTGCATATTGTATATTTAGGCAAGGCGGTCAATTAGGATCAGACCTGCCATGTTTAGAGATAGTCCGTTAATTAGGATCGAGATTTATTCTCGTCCTTGTATTTGCAAATCGCCATATATAGCAGCAGCCACTGCCTATAATCTGAGCGCCCCTCTCCCATTGAGAGTGTGGCTAATGCCCTATAACATGGTAATCGAGCAATCGATCTTGGCCCTCCTCTCCTCCCCAACCTTGCGCCGCCTTCTCCCGAGTGCCGCCCAACCTGTCTTCTTGCCCAACAACAAGGCATCATGTCCACGTAACCTCCACCACCTCCGCCACCTCTCCACCATGGTTGACGCCATCAACCCACCGCTTGCCCATATGCTCGTAAACGTGAAAACCCACATTCCCATGACCCTCGAGTGCGACCTCCAACTACACCAAGTGGTCCACGACTTTCCACGCCATGTGTGGCAAATTGGCCGCTCGCACCTTGCCGCTGCCTCGCCACGCCCACCAATAACGCATGGGTGCAGTCCGACTTTGCATCCGCAGCTGATCTTCTACGACCGCCTCCGACTCCGTCCTCAACCTCGCTATGACCGGCGCCAGCCAGATCACGGCCACTACGACGCCATCGCCGACTGCATTGCTAACAAGGCGCCCGCTGCGTCTTCCGAGTCACGAGTTCCACTCGATGACCCGAGCGACTCTCCATCGACGAGTCTCGTGCGCATGAAGGAGGTCGCCGACAATCTCCGCGACGTCGGCGCACCATCATCGAGCCCAACCTCGTCCTCAACTCGCCCGCTACCTCAACGAAGTACCAATCCGTCGCGACAACATCGCCGCCAGAACCCTCACCTTGCTGTTGCTGTGAACCAACTCCTCCTCAAGGAGTCGTCTCAAGAACGAGGACAAGGTCCGCGCCGCCACGCCCTTCGCCACCTTCAACGGCGCCTCGTGGCGCCCACCGGCCGGAGTCCAAGAAGCGGCTGCGCCAGATGGCGGCGGAAGAAGACGGAAGCGGCGGCACGCAAGAATAACACTCGGCGCGACAAAGAAGCGACCACCTGGGTTTTGATCCTTGGACTGGCGCACGTGTCAACCCCGGCGAACGCGTCATACCTCCCTGGGAGCGCGACCAGGGCGGTTCCGGAGCCCCTGGCAGCCACCCATGGCAGCCCCCACGCCAACAGGGGGTGCTCGGTGCTCCTCCTCAGGCGCACACGGCGTTCGCCCCCGTCCAGGCTTCCTCCACCAACACTGGGGGACCGACATGGGACTCGGCCGGCCTCATTGCTGCCCTGCAGCACCTGGCTGTCCAGGGCAGCCCCTCATGGGTTGTTGACTCCGGCGCTTCATCCCACATGACGTCTTCCGATGGTATGCTCCTCCAGCGCCTACCCCCCTCCACCTCCTCTATAACAGTAGGCAATGGCACTAGCATTCCTGGCCACGCCTAGAGGTCACTCCATCCTACCCACCGCCACAACAAACTTCTCCCTCAATAACATTCTCGTCGCCCCTTCCCTCGTTCGTAATCTTTTATCCGTTCGTCAATTCACCCGTGAAAATCGCTGCTCTCTTGAATTTGACGCCTTGGTTTTCTCTTAAGGATACCCGACGGACGCGTGATTCATCGCCGCAATAGTACCGCGATCTCTACACCATACCGCTATCCTCCGATCACCGGGCGCCTCACATGCTCTCTTGGTCGCTTGTCGACCTGTGGCACCAGCGTCTCGGCCATCCAGCCCCTGCTGCATTAGAACACTTAAATAAAATACACGTTGTTTCCTGTAATAAAGTAGACCGCCTCCTCGCCATTCATGTCGCCTAGGCAAGCATACGCGTCTACCCTTCAAGCCTCTCGCCTTGTACTCATGCACCGCTTGATCTAATTCATTGTGATGTTTGGACCTCTCCCATCCCTAGTATATCTGGTTTTTCATACTATTTAGTCTGCCTGGATGATTACAATCACTATTGTTGGGTTTTTCCTCTCGACGCAAACCGAGGTCCACCAACACTTAGTTGAGCTCACAGCTCTTGCACAAACCCAATTTAACCTCCCTGTAAAATGCTTCCAAACTGACAATGGCACCGAATTCGTCAACACAGCCACCACCACCTTCTTCGCTGCTCGGGGAACACTTCTCCGTCTCTCCTGCCCATACACTTCCCCTCAAAATGGCAAGGCGAACGCATCATCCGCACCTCAACAACTCAATTCGCACCATACCGCTTCCACGC
Organism: Bonia amplexicaulis; assembly: GCA_036346245.1. Classification (NCBI taxonomy): domain Eukaryota; kingdom Viridiplantae; phylum Streptophyta; class Magnoliopsida; order Poales; family Poaceae; genus Bonia; species Bonia amplexicaulis. Next base: position 38,861,570 of record CM070736.1, on the reverse strand, counting down.
CCATGCCGCCGCGCACTGGCCGAGGCTCTTCTTCCGCCGCTACTTACTAAACAGGCACCCTTCCTCCTCCATATCCCATGAGGTTCCCTTCACCCGCCTCCATGGACAGCCACCCACCTACAGCCACCTTCGCGTCTTTGGGTGCCTATGCTACCCAAACCTACAGCCCACCTCCCCACATAAGCTCGCACCTCGCTCCGCGGCCTGCATTTTCCTTGGGTATCCATCCTCTCATAAGGGTTATCGGTGTCTTAACCTGACAACTCAACGCATCATTATTTCTCGTCATGTTGTGTTCGATGAGACTGTTTTTCCCTTTTCCACCACCAGCGTCATCCCATTCCCTCGCTCCCTGGATTTCCTTCTAGACAACGATTCGGTTTCGGTGCCTTGCTCTACTGTTCCTGCAGCTGGAGGTCCTCCTCAACAACCACGGTTGCTCCATCCACCTTGGACGTTGTGCAACCGCCCCCTGGCGATGAACCGGACCGGCTCTTCTCCCGCACGGGGCGCGGCCTGTGCCCCCAGCCCCGCCGGCTTCTCCACCACCGGGCGGGTGGTCACGTGCCTCGCTCGCCTTCCTGTGGCTCCGCTCCCACGGACCTACGATCGACGACTCCAATGGCAGTTCTGCGCCATCGGCGCCTCGCAGCACTGGGCCGCCCAGATCGAGTCCGTGGCGCAACCCCATCTCCGCCGCCACGCGCACGGACCGGCGCCTCCGCGTGTGAGCTACGAGGGCTCGCCGCCATCTCTCGCCTCACCATCGCCTTTATCGGCGAACTCACCGCATACTGGCCGATGCCAATCGGCGGGCTGCGATGATGGATGAGTACCGTGCACTCGCCGACAACAACACCGGCGTCTTGTTCCGTGTCCCTCCGTGCGAACGCTGTGACGGAAAGTGGATTTTCCAAGACAAATTCCATGCCGATGGGTCCTCGCTCGTCACAAGGCCGCTGGGTGGTCCGCGGGTTTTCTCAACGAGAAGGCATTGACTACGACGAGACCTTCAGTCCGGTGGTCAAACAGGCCACCATTCGGACCGTTCTCAGCATTGCCGTCTCCCGCGCCTGGCCGATCCACCAGCTGGACGTGAAGAATGCTTTTCTTCACGGCCACCTCGACGAGACGGCCCATCGCGCCAGCCCACGGTTTCGCCGACCCGCCGCAGCAGATCACGTCGCCTCCCGCAGTCCTCAGACGGACCGAAGCGAGCCCCGCTGGTACCGGCCGGTTCGCGGCCTTCCTTCAACAGCTCGGTTTCGTCACCTCCACCTCCGACACGTCCCTCTTTGTTCTCACCGAGGGGACGAATCTCGCCTACTTGCTGCTCTACGTCGACGACATCATCCTCACCGCCTCGACTCCCGCTCTTCTGCAGCGACTCATGGCCCGACTCCAGTCTGAGTTCGCCATGACCGACTTGGGTGCTCTTCACCACTTCCTCGGCGTCGCCGTCACCCGCACCTCCGACGGTCTGTTCCTGTCGCAGCGACAGTACGCCGTCGATCTCCTCCAGCGGGCGGGCATGGCTGAGTGTCATCCTACGGCAACCCCTGTTGACACTCAGGCCAAGCTCTCCGCCCATGAAGGCAACAAAGCGCCGATATAAGGACACTCGAGTCTGTAGCATAGCGGGGCTCTTCAAGACCGACTACGACGCGTCCCCGATCCGCTTATGCGATCCAACAGTGTGTCTCTTCATGCACGCCCGGGAGCCCCACCGCTACCGATCAAGCGCATTCTGCGCTATGTGAAGGGCACGCTATCCTCCGGACTTCACATTGGCGCCGGCCCATCCGACACCGACCGCATACTACGATGTCGATCGGGATGGTTGCCCGACTCGTGCGATCCACTGCTGCGTCTATCTCGGCGACAACCTGGTCTCCTCGGTCCTCCAACGCTGCACCACCTGCCTCCCGCCTAGTCTTTGAAGCGAAATCTGTCTTGGGCTCATGTTGTGGCCGAGTGTTGTTGGTGCGGCAACTCCTTCAGAGCTCCATCTTCACCGCCCAGTGCTACGGTGGTCTTGCGACAACGCCGCCATCTACATGATTTGCAAATTCGGTCCACCACAAGCGCACAAAGCATATTGAGATTGACATTCACTTTGTGCGAGAAGGTGGCCCTCAGCGAGATTCGGGTCCTACATGTTCCTTCATCTCATCGGTCACGACATTATGACGAAAGGGCTCCCAACGCCACTGCTTACTGATTTCGAACCACTGTAAGGCGTCATGAAGCCTCCCGCTTTGTGCATGCAAGGTATTAGGCAATAGGAGATTGCATATTGTATATTTAGGCAAGGCGGTCAATTAGGATCAGACCGCCATGTTTAGAGATAGTCCGTTAATTAGGATCGAGATTTATTCTGCCCTTGTATTTGCAACTGCCATATATAGCAGCAGCCGCTGCCCTATAATACAGGCGCCCCCTCTCCCATTGAGAGTGTGGCTAATTGCCCCTATAACACCTACTAACCTGTCATTTATATGGATGTAGGACATCTGATGGAAAAGATCGAATTTGAGAACCTGCTACACAGGGCTTTTAGTGTATTCCTTTTCAACTCAAAATATGAGCTGCTACTTCAGGTTTGCATAAGTATCAGTTGAGTTCTATGATCTACCTTCTATGTTGGTGAGTCTGGGGAAGTCGCCCCCTTGGCGACTCGACTCGACTCAACTTTACGACTTAATAACAATGCCCCAAACTAAAACTTGCAGAGCTACATGCCCTTGTTGGCATATAAGGCATTTCATATTGTGAGAGTTTTACACATATTAGGACAAAATCAATTATTGAGTCTTGGAGAGTAAGATATAATGCATGATACTCAATGACAAGAAAAAAAACAAAACAAGCAAGAAACAAGCAATTGTATTATCATCATAAAAGAGAAGTCCCGATGCAAGAAAACCAACACTCCATTCCGGTGCATACTTGTACTTACGCAGGAATCCATGTTATTAAGTCAGCAACTAATCCACGATTAGCCGTCGAGTCGGCACACGGAGGACGACTAGGTTGCTCAACTCGATTGGAGCAACTAATTGGGTGGCCGAACGACTAGTCGGGCATGTCTAGCCGCTTGACTTGAATTTTCAATTTTCTCATTATTCTGTTCTTCAATTTTCAGGGTGTTGATTCTCAATTACTTATTGTCTAGTATTGTGATGGCTCTACAGAAGAACTCAGATCTAAAGGTCTCAATTAATGGAGTGATTACTTAAATGTTTAAATGATGCTTCGATAAAAGAGATTTTAAATGATGCTTCGATAAAAGAGATTTTATATGTTACTGCAGGTTTATTAACATTGTTATGTCAATAATGTAACCAAAATAATCACATGGCAAAGGAAGCTGACAGCCGAACATTTTATTCTACAGAAAGAGAAGGGCAAGCTTGAGGCAGACCTCATCAGTATGAAGTATGAACTTGGGAGTTGGGATCAAAAGAAGTAATCAACTCATCATCAAGCTTATGTTGTTCTTCTCTTCATTTCATGCTTTACAATATGTATATATGTACTTAGTATATGGCATGCCCTATTAACATACTTCCTAGCCTGGGTTCGATTTTACAACTTAATAACCTTGGCAGGAATATATAACAAAACCTGGTGGAAATACAAGTCTACAACAGTGAAATAGTGAAAATAAAATTTGTATAGCCTATAGTAATGCATCGAACCCTTGTGTACACATAAAACGTTCATATAATTCACAAAAAAAACATAAGTATCTACTATTTTCAAACAAATAAGATTTGTTATCTGTTCACAACTACTCAAGGAGAAGCATCGTATGCTACAAATTAGAGTTTTGCAATGATTACCGGTAGCACAAGAATGAGTAATGATGCCGGAATATTATTAATTTGGCACAAACACTCCACTAAACAGATAACCAGTAACGCAAAGGTAAAAGGCAGCAAGTCAGCTTAAGTTTAAGATTGACATTAGTAACAGTGAAGGATATTTGATTGTCACTGTGTTGATTAAATATATAATAGCTACCTGAAGAATGTTGAATCGGCCTCAGTTGCGACAGCTTTAGCCAAATAAGACTTTCCTGTTCCTGGCGGACCATACAAAAGAAAAGCCCTCCATGGCCTCCGCTTACCTAAACAACAGCATTCTCCATTAGTTTATACTAGCTAACAATACAAATCTCTAAGACTTCAGATGAGTTCATACACATGATTATTTCAGACTATTGTATATCACATAAACAAGGAAAATACAACAGTTATGAATAGTGGTTGACAAAGCTAATTATGCCTTAGCAGCTAATTAGAAAATGTGCTTAATTTTCAAATCACATGAATGAAGGCTAGATGCACATGGCAAATAGACCATTAGGAATTGAGACCGACTTTTGCCCAATCGAACAACTGAATATCAACACAGAGTAGTCCAAGATTTGATCTATCACAAACACCACAACGTAATTGGCAGCGTGATCATACACTAAGTAACAAAAAACCAATGCATCTACATGGAAGTAGCATCCCCCTAATAGCCATCTTTTAATCTACATTGCTACCATAAAAAGGTTTGTGGCTTTACTCCTTATCGTTAACTGTTACAGAACCGAAGTAATTTCATGTTTAGCAAGCCTCTTGATAAAGATTAAACACCCCAAATTTTCTAGGATGCAATTTGCTGGACATCCTTACACCCACCAAGCTTGTACAACACAAACAGTGGCACCTGCCCACCCTCTAGAAGTGGGTTCTAAAATCTGAACTAAGTTCAACGACCCATCATAATCTACAAACTCATAAACATTAAGCATAGCATCTTTGTTCCAGTTAATTATCCTAAATCTCGAGTTGAGAGCAACCATCACTACCGAATAATTAATACTTCAACCAACTCATTCTCACCCTATCTGATTCAATCAAGATCAAGATCCATATGGCCTGTAAGTTCCATAACCAGTGCAATCTCATTCCTGAAAGCAAACAAAATAAAATTAGTGCATTTTCGTGCACTTGCTCACCCGTAAAGAACTGCGGGAACTTGACGGGCAATATGACGGCCTCCTGCAGCGCCTGCTTGGCGCTCTCCAGGCCGGCGACGTCGTTCCACTTGACGTTGGGCTTCTCGGTGATGATGGCCGAGTTGAGCCCGGCCCTCAGCTTGGACTGCTCGGAGTCATCCCCGCCGCCGTCCCCGTCCTTCCCCTTGCTCTTGGGCCGCGTGGCGATGACCGCGTCGCCGCCGTTGGGTCCCGGGCCTCCGCCGCCCTCATCAAGAACGGCGCGGATCTCCTCGGCGCGGCGGAGGTACTCGGTGAACTTGGCGGTGATGGCATCCTTGATCTTGGGGTTCTTCTCGTACTTGAGGTGGGTCTTGAAGTACTCGAGGGCGTTCATGTAGAGCGGGAACGCCTTCACGTAGTTGCCGGCATTGTCCTCCTGGACCGCCTGCTTCACGTACTCGATCGCCTGCTCCTTGAAGTTGCTGTACATCAGGGGAGAGCCAAAGGCGCCGCCTTTGCGGCGGATTCCGGCGAATCGGCGGGGGAATCGATCGGGGAGGCCGCCGATTGGGTTTGGGGGCGGTGGATTCGGGGAGGCGGAGGTTGCTTCGTCTGGGGTTTGACGAGGTGGGAAGGGAGGCGAGGAGGAGAGGGGAGGAAAGGGGAACGAAGACGGAGGAAAAGGAAAAGAGAAGGGCGAAGCGTGTTTTCTTTTTTTTATATACTCGTAAGGTGCTATATGTTACCACGGAATACAAAAAAGCGTGATACATATTAACAAATGTGATTCAAACTTATATCATAAATATCAATTTTATTTTATACATATATTTTGTATAAAGATTGAATAGATATTACTTTCAAACTCTTTAATAGATACTAATCTTTTCAAGATTCTAAATGGCTTATATGAATGCAATAGGAAGGGTTATGGTAGGCTTAATTGTGTCGCTGATGAGACTTAGTGGCAAAAAAATAATTTTTTTGCAGTGATAAGGTGTCTAATTTCATCAAACTTGCCTAACATGGAGTGTGCCAAATTGTGATAAGGTGTAGCTACGAACTAAACAGGCTAAAAAATCTTTCTGTAATTCTGCCCTCAATCTTTGCAACTCATGTTTTCTAACCGTATCCAAGGTAGATAGATGTGCACGTTAAAATACTTAGTTGAGAAATTTGATCAGATAATTTCCAGTGACAACATCCTTAATAGTTAAGACTTCAATGCAGTAGTTAGAATGATTTTGCAATTAAGCAAAGCATATAATAAAGATGGCTTTCATATCGCACAGTTGACGTGAAAATAAAAGGGTCAAACAAAAATCATGGCAAGATTGATGACATAAATTATTTTTGCTTAAAATTCTAGCTACATTGTTAAATTTCATCAAACAAGCTTCAGCCTGGACTAATGACACATTGATGATTTGATGTAGAGAGGAAGCAGGTAAAGTGAATATATGCCTGCATAGCAAACACAAGGAGAAATTATGGCAGCTTAGAACAACGATAAGGTGCCAACGATGAGTTTTATGCTCGGTAAAATTCTAGAAAATTAGCAGAACATGAGAACATATCATATAAGACTACTAGAGGCGACAAACCAATGAATTCAGGGTAGAACCTTCTAGGGTAGAATTCCCTAGAAGGTGCATTAATATTCTTCAATTGGACCTTAGTGTCTCACTTACGATATATTTTCGGCGTCGTCTTCATGAGAGCCGATGCACTGGACTTCTGAAGTGGAGTCCCAGAGCGTTCTATTTGATAGGCATGGTCATGTGGAGATTGCTGCACGAAAGGGTACAGAGTGATGTCCTTCTTGGGCCACTGGACGAATATGTGGACGACATCCCCTAGTGTCATGATTTCTCTGTTTACGGGCTTCTCCAACGGGACAGCCCTGAAAACGTCATTAATCATGTCTACCTGGACCTTCGCGAAATCGGTCCCAAGCTGGGCACCATACACCAACGTCCCTGGCAGGCATAGATACGCCAATCCCCACCCAGCATCAACGGGAATGGAGCCAACAACCCTGATTTTGAGGATGCACGGTGCAGTCTCCTACATAACAATACACGACTAAAGCGTCCACCAGGTCTATCTATGTAGCATTTTAGAAGTGTATATTACCTTGATGTCATCGATAGGTAAGTGGGCGTCACTATATTCAGAAAGTGGCGCCGACGCGCAGCTACTCCGACATTGAGGGGTACTGGGTACCGTAATAACGGGGGCGTCTTGCAACTAGTTGCGGACTTCTCTCAGTTCTTTCGTGTCGGACCCGGATTTTTCAATCCAAAATCCTTTGTGATTTATTGTATATTCCCTAGATCAGTAGATAGTGCTCACAGATACAGTACTGAACATCAAAATATATATATCATGCGGAAGTGTAAATATATTAGTAGACTTACTCATGGGCCGATCAGGCCGAAATCAATAAAATGTAGCAACGGAAATGAAGCACACAGGTGGGACCCTCAGTACGTGCCCACAGGCAGCCAATTGGGGGTTCACGACCTAGCCCTTGACATCGTCATCTTCTTTGCCATCATGACCAAGAGTACTGCTGAAAAGTAGCGATCTGACTCCTGATTCTGGATTTATTGTGAGAGCAAGGGTAATCACAAACCACCATGCTCCGCGAGCCAATACACATGATGAAGTAGATAGTATGCACGGCTTATCAAGAGAAGGCTCGGGTTATTTTATTTGCCATAAATTGCATGTATCTGCACCATATGCTAGACCTTCAGTGTTATAGCCGCTTACATTATCACTGGGGCGAGACCCAGGGCAACACAAATCAGGGCTTTCCACTGCCCTCTACTTTTTCCATTCCACCCACAAAGTTTTTGAAATAGAACTATATCTAGTTAAGTTCCCATGTCCACTCTTGACCGTCGGCACGGCTATTTGAATAGTTTTTTTCTCTGCAGAGTTTGCACACTTTACCCACAAGAGGCAGTTCAATTGTTGCCCCACACGATTCCTTAGACGTGCGGTTGAGTAAACCATCACAATAACCGTTCAAAATACATCGTCCCTTCCATCATCTCACCCATATGGGCTTATCCCGCATGTGGTAGGTCCCATAAGTTATGGGGGTGTTCTTCCCCTATGCGGCTAGCAGCTAGCTACCCACACTGCTAGCACGCTGCAAAAAACTTCACCCTCTGCGAGTGTCCCATTCGAGCCGTCACACAGTCAGTCGCTTGCACTACCTCACCTCCTCCACCGATGATAATGACTTTACTAAGCCAAGCTGTAATTTACATACTTGTGGTTGTACTTGTTTTACACAGGAGGTCATGACAAGATCAGTCCTTAGGGTTATCTGGGCGGTTCTACCACAAACCACACTCTCGTGTACCACTGCACCATACCCCCGAACCATCCACCCAGATAGATAAGCAATTTGAGATTTTTGGGATCATAAAATAATCGTATCAAAATATACCAGTCATTTCCACCAAGACTTCCCAAACCAGTTTCCCATGATTAAAAGTGATGTTTGGGCATTTTGATGCCCCGGAATATCTAAGCAATACTAAGCATGGCGATTAAAGGTAGACTTATTTTCAAAAGTTTTACCATTATAATTTTGCTGTGGTGACAAGGCTCAAAATATTCAAATGTTTTAAACGAGAGTAATACTAACAAGTTCATTACTGGGTATATAACTAGCAGCGCGAAATCGAACATAAATTTGTACATAAAATAACAGCATGCAATTTGATAATTTAAAGCAAAAGTAATTTGCAGAAAATATAGGTTCAACATGATCAAAGTATTGACTAGACTTGTGCAGTTTACTGCGGTCTTTAGCTCACTCGAAGCTTTCTCTTTCAATAGGCTTGAGCTTCTGGTCTTTATCTTCACCTCAATCTTAATCTCGCTTGATCCATAGAATCTTCGGGACTTCCAATTTCTAGTTACGTGATAAACAACTGAATCCAAACAAATGCAAATAACTCAAAAGATTCAAATAAATCCAAATAGACTCAACTTAGCTTTATTATGAGTTAATGGTTGTTTTGAGACAATGTTGATGAGGCACGGAGTATTGATGGAGTCAAAAAGGGTTGGAGTGAAGTGAGGAAATGACAACAGGGAAATCCACCGAGACGGATGTCAAGGAGGGTTCATGTAACATCCTAAAAATTTAAATTTGAAAATATGAAGCTTTTGAATTATTTTTGCAATATATTCTATTTGAAAAGGGATTTTCATAGTGTTTCTTAAAGCTTTGGTTGAGATTCTGATGATTAAAGAAGTTCAAAAAAAAGACTAGTATATTTTGTATCAAGATAATTGAATCAGGACTGGAATTAAAATTCGAAAAATGAAACCAGTAATCTTAAATATGAAAAAGAAATTCAAATTTAAATTCCAAAATTTCTGAAGTTTCTCTTTTTCTCATTCTTTTCCATTTTTCCCTCTCTTACATGTGGGCCCCGCATCTTTTTTTCTCTCCTACTTTTTCTTTTCCCCACCCACCTTCTTTCTCTGCCGCGCGGGCCACCTCTCCCTCCTCTCTTCTTTTCCTCCTTCCCGGACGTGCTCGCCCCGCCCCTTTCTTTTTCCTCGCCTTCCGTGATCGCTGCACCCGCCACGCCGAGCGCCGCCGTCGCCGCGACGGCGCTTAGCCGCCTCGCGCGCCCTACCGCCCTTCCCATCACGCTCACGCCGCTACGCGCCGCCGAACGTCACCTCCGCGCACCGAGCCCCACGCCGGTTTTTGCCCAGCGGTCCTCCGTCGCCGCCCGGTCTCCCATCGCCGACCGGTCCTCCGCGTCTCCCCCTGCCACTCTGTGGACATAAGAAGCTTCGCCGCCCCCATTGCCCCCCTACGCCCTCTCCTTTCTTGCCCACTTCGCCTCGCCCGCGCGTGCTCCCACGCTGCCGCCACCATTTCCGACCGCTCCGGTGAAGCTCCCTGTCGTCCGCCCGCGTCACGGCATGCCCTTCCCTTCTAAGAGTCTCTGCTGCTGGCCAATTTGATTTTCCCAAGGCGAAGCGGCTGCACGGCCGTTTCTCCCCCATCACCGACCGAAGTCGCCGCCGTCCACGCCATTTCTTCCTCGACCCACCTCGAGTCAATTCCATGAGGTGGTAGTACCTCCACGATGCCCTCAACCTTCCCCACCCGTCGGCCAAAGCTCTCCGCCCGAGCTCTCCGGCCACGGTGACCTCCTCTGCCACTGCCGCCTGCACGCCGCCTCGCCTCCTCCTCCTCCGGTCGCCTCGACCACTCAAGTAAGCTTCGGGTACTCCGCTTATGCTCATGCGCACGCTGTCCCCTCCCCTCTCCTCCTCGGTCGCTGGCACCCCGTTCCCACCTCGCCGCCGGCCGCTCAAACAGCCGCCCAACCTGGCGCACGCCACCTCAGTCCGCGCCACCTCCCCCACCGGATTCCTCGCCTCCCCAGGGTCCCATTTTGTCGGCTTGCCCTACCTCTGACCTTCCCTCGCCGGAGCCCCGCCGCTCGGCCACGCTGGCCTTCTTCCTCTGTTTTGCTCAGCCGCGCCTTAGCCTCATCTAATTCCCTGCGCCTTCCCAAATCAGTACAGGCCTTCGGCCCACTTGGCTATTCGACCGCGCGTAACACACAGAGTCCCCAGGTCCCGAGTTCGACCCCCCCATCTCGAATACTTTAGTAGGTTAGGTTTTTAAATATTTTGCTAGAGATTCCAGTAAAGGAAAAATCTGAGAGTAATCCATAAAATGATACAAAATTCATTAAGATATAAATGAGCTTAATTAACGTTCAATCATGGATTAAACCTTATGCGCTAGTAACCAATGTGCCTTTAACCTTTATTTTAAAGTTTAATTATTAATTAAAGGTATTGATAAAGAAAAACAACTTTGGTTAAACATCCAATTTTAATAAAGATTAGCCTTAAGTAAAATATATTCCCAATATTTAACATGCCGCCTTAAATAAATCTTAAAGGTAGATCTAGCTAAATAGCCATTATAAAAATATGACTTGGGTAAATATTCAAACTTAATAAAAAATTTCATTTGATTATAATGTATACTCTAACATTTAACGTACTATCGTTAAACAAATCTCCATGGTAGATTTAATTAAGTAGCTATATTAATATGTGAACCCGTATGACAAGCCTTGATGAATTCGAACTAAAGATAACGCTAAGTTTAATAACAACAAAGGGGTGGACAAAATGACAATGGTGCCAGTGACTAAATCTTAATATTAATTAAATCTTAACATTAGATTTAGTAAATAATAATATTGAGCATAAATGTATATAACAAGCTAGGACCCGTATAAATAGATCGTAACTCAAGTTAAACTAAGCCTAGTGATAACTAAGAATACATAAAATATCATGCCATAAAATGCTATAGACCCGGACTCTAGGATTTATTCGGTAAGCTAAAATTTGTATACATCGCGTATGTAGTATATGCCCTGAATGTTAACGCTCGACAAAATAATACCTGGCTAGATTTGTACACCAACTCATAGGTCTAACCTACCTCATGGAACTTCCTAAATAAATGTAAAATAATAAAAGAGATTACTAATAAAAAGATCAAGTCACCATATTCTACCAACGACTTTGCCTCCAGTCACCCATTAACTCATAATAAAACTAAATTGAGTTTATTCGGATTTATTTGGATCTTTTGAGTTATTTGCCTTTATTTGGATTCAGTCGTTTATCGCGTAAGTAGAAATTGGAAGACGTGAAGATTCAGTGGATCAAGCGAGGTCAAGCTCGAAAGGAAGGTAGAGACCAAAAGCTCAAGAGAAAGCATTGTGTGAGCTCAAGACCGCGGTAAAACCGCACCAGGTGAGTCAATACTTTGATCATGTTGAACCTACATTTTCTGCAAATTACTTTTGTTTAAATTATCAAATTGCATGCTGTTAATTTATATACAAATACATGCTTAATTCAAGATTCTAGTTATATGCCCATTGTTTGCCTTGATTAATATTACACCCCCTTGTTGAATATTTGAATATATGAACCTTGTCGCCCTAGCGAAATTATGATAGTAACATTTTGAAAATAAGTCCGTAATTTATACGCCATGCGTAGTGTTGCATAGATATTCATGGGCATGAAAACGCCCAAGCATCACTTTTAATCATGAGAAGATTTGGTTGGGCAGTCATGGTGGTAATGACTGGTATATGTTCGATATGATTATTTTATGTTCCCAAAACTCTACTTGCTTGAATATCTGGGCGGATGGTACGAGGGTGTGTGAGTGGTGCGGTGGAAGCACAATGTGGTTAGTGGAAGAACCGCCCGATACCGCTAAGGACCGAATCTTGTCATGATCTCCCACGTAAAACAAAGGCAACCACAAATCAGAATGTACAACTTGGCTAAGTAGTTGTATCGAAACTCCTGGACTCATCTCACTGGTAGTGGAGTGAAGTGGATAAGCAAGGGCAAGGGAGGCCTAAAGGGACACCAAGGGAGGTGAAGTTTTCCAATTGTTCTAAGCGTATGGGAAGGGGAGCCCTACTGTTAGTAATCGTGGAGAACATCTCGCATAGATGGGACCCACCGCAAGTGGGAGAAGCCCATAAGGTGAGATGACAAAGAAGCTAGATACTTTGAACAATCCTTTGTGATGGTCTCGCTCAACCGCATGGCAAAGGAATCATGTGGGTAACGAGTTGATTGTCTCTTGTGGTGAAAGTGTACAAACTCTGCAGAGTCAAAACTATTCGAATAGTCGTGCCCACGGTCATGGGCGGACATGGGAACTTAACCAGATATAGTTCTGTTTCAAAAAGGATTTGTGGGTGGAAATGGAAAAGTGAAGGGCAATGCAAGGCCCTGATTTGTGTTGTCCTGGGTGTCACCCCAGTGATAAGTTAAGCGGCTATAACGCTGAAGGATTATGCATATGATGCAGATGCCATGTAACGGTGGATGGAATCTGAATCGCTACTATTATCGCATTCTCTTACATATTATGTTTTTGTTCAAACTACTAAGTCTCAGGAAATTTCCTACGTACTATATTTCAAAAGCAAAATAATGATAATAGTTCACATAAAATAAGAAGACAGTGAGAAATAAAAGAATCATAAGAACAGAAAATGAATGTTGTGGTAAACACATAACGATGTTGGTGGATTCATGTGAATTATAAAAAGGGAATAATAGAAAGGGGTTTAGGAGAAATAAATCGGTGGAGTCTATATGAATGGATAGGCTAGAAAGATGATTCAAATGATTTTTGGAGAATTAGAGAGTGCAAAAGAAATTGTTGGATTACGACACTAATATAAATTCTTGAGAGATGTTAGTAATAATGGGATTAAAAGGGGTTGATCAAAATACTAGAAGGATGAACTGAATGTTCGGACAGATCGGAGGAATGATAATAATTCCTGGAATATAATCTTGATCATTGATATTTATGGTGGAGGTGCACTAGTAAATTAATTAGAGATAGACCATGTAAAATAAGGTGGATTATTGGAGGAGCCAATTTATGGTTTTGGGGATCAATGACCGAAACGATTGGATCGTTAGGAAGTCCTAATACGAATGATTTTGGGCGGAATACAACGTAATTATGTTAGAGGATTATTAGGAATTACGAGGTGGAGAATTGATGAATAGCAATCACAAGATTGGATCATTAGGAATTTATGACACAACAGATATCGGTGGATACAAAATAAAGGACACTAGATTTTCACTAGAAAGAGCAGCTAATTAAATTGTTGAAGAATGAGCCTAAGATTGGACTTATGAATTGGTAGTGGATGTTCATACTCATGTACGGAATTGGTAATTTCGACTCGATTATTGAATATTTTGGATGATGCAATAGAAATCAATCGATCGGTGGGTCACAAGTAAAGGTAGTGGATTTTAAATGAGTTGTGCAGTTAACAAGTTGGCAACTGGTGGATCTGAGATCGGGATTGTACGGTTCTGGTGAAATTGAGATTGGAGGAATAAATTTATGGGGAAGCTAGGATTATATGAGAATCAAACACCCATGGCTAGATCAATGAAATGGTGTGTGCAAAATGAAAAGTGTACAATCAGTGGATTGATCAAATGATGGCACTCACGGTTTGGAGTTTTAGACAACATTAGTAACACCATGATTAAATAATAAGAATAATATTAAGAGCAATTTCTGGCAAATAAAACAACCCGAGCCTCTCCTTTGATTAGCCATGCATACTATTTAATTGCATTCTGTGTATTGGCTCGCGGAGCACGGTGGTTAGTGTGCTCACACTCGCTCTCATAACAAATTCAGAATCAGGAATTGGATCGGTACGCATCGGCAATATTCTGGCCTTAATGGTAAAGAAGATGAAGACGTCAAAGGCTATGTCGTGATCCTCCAGTTGGCTGCCTGTGGGCGTGTCCTGAGGGTTCACCCGGTGTGCTTCGTTTTCATTCCGCAATTTTCGATTTCGCCTAATCGCCCATGTGTAAGTTTACTATTTTATTTATGCTTCCGCATGGTATGTATTTGATATTCATTTTCAGAATCGTGAGCACTATCTACTGATCCAGGGAATAGTGCATTAAATCACAGAGGATTCCAGATAATAAAATCTGGGGCCCTACAAGGATGGTATCAGAGCATATCGACTACAGGTCGTGACCTAGTTAGCCTGGCCGTTAGTTCCATGACTAGAAATATTTCTTTAAAAACACTATCTCCGAGAATACAAGTCATGTTGCTCAGTCTTATCCCTCTTAAATGATTCCCTCTCATCTATATGCTGTTTTAGCCATTTCTACTTCTCATGCTCTCATACCCTGAACTCAAAAGGGTGAAAATCTAGTGCTCCTCTTGTAAACTCTCCTTGAAAACCTATTTTGGGCCAATAGTCATGACGCTTGAATTTAAAGCTTTATTAAAAAAAATTTCCTTGGAGGACTGATTATCAAATTGTTTACGAAATTCATTTTCAAACTCATTTTGACAAACCTGGACCTTCCGAGGAAATTTTCATAAGTTAAACTACTTACCAAAAACTTATTCAAAACTTTACCTTGATTTCTCAAATAGTTCAAAACAAAGTTATTTCTTGAAAGCTTTCCCCAACAAGGACTTTGTGTTTCAAAAATAGATCCTAAGGGTTAACCTTGGGGTGTTACCTCCGAAAGAGTTATGTTGGTGAAAACATATTTCCCCTGTTTGGTTTTATCACCCGGTGTGCTTCGTTTTCCGCTGCTGCAATTTTCTGATTTCGGCCTAATCGGCCCATGTGTAGTTTACTATTTTATTTATGCTTCCGCATGGTATGTATTTGATATTCATTTTCTGTAACTGTGAGCACTATCTACTGATCCAGGGAATAGTGCATTAAATCACAGAGGATTTCAGATAATAAAATCTGGGGCCCTACAGTTCAGGATATAGGAATATTCATAGGAATATTCCGATTCAGACTTGAGGATGGCTAGGCATAGCCGATGATGACTCGATCTTTTATTGATAACTTCTTTTATTATTTTCTTATTTATCAAGGAAATTCTATGAGTCAGGTTAGACCATTAAACTGGTGAGTGAATTTAGTTTATCACATTAATCTTTAGGGTATCTATTCCTAGCAACTGGAATTGTGGCATTTTATAGGGTTCTATTTACCAATTATTCGAAATATTCACCTAATAATTAGTTTAATGATTCATTGAAGCGCGGGAGTATTTAATTATCTCATTGATGTTTAATAGTAATTTTTAGTATATTTATTTACTACTCATCTTCGACTATTGGTCATAATACTACATTTGTTCTTCAGTTTATTCATTGACGAGATTAATCCGATGTCAGATGTTCCAAAGCCATTATATTTTAATACCTAGTTATGATCTTTTAATTGAAAGTATCCTGGGAATCATCTGACATTTATATTTTATTCCTTTACTTAGCATCTAACATGTTTTAATCTTAATTAAATTTCATTCACATAGGGCCGAACTTGCTATACGAGGTTACATTTCAATATTGTTATTTAATTAAATCTACCACTGAGATTTATTTAATGGTGGTATGTTAAATTCTAGGGCACATATTTTAACTATAATTAAGGGTAATCTTTAATTTAAAGCCTTGATAATAGATATGCAATGATTTAAACCATTTAGTGGTTAGTTCTATGATCTTTACTGATATGCAAGGACTGGTAATTTATTCTTTAGATAATATTCATTTATTAAATCATTATTTCATGGGAGCATGGACCTAAACAAGATTTGTACGCATTTTCTCACCATGCCTTTAATAATTAGATCCTAATTAATTGTTTCATCAAAATAAAAAGAAAACGATGCGGCCGACTGTATTCGAACCCAGGACCTGCGTCTTGTGATTGTAACGCGTGCTCGGCTAGTCAAATGGGCGGAAGCCCTGGGCTGACAGAGGAGGCGCAGCAAATAAGAAGCGCCGAGGAGTGGTTGAGGCCAAAATAGAGGAAATGGTCGGCGCTTGGCGCCAGGCTCGCCGGCGGCAAACTGTGGTTGGGAAGGTGGTAGTGACTAGCAAAATGGGTTTCGGGGAAGGTGAGAAGGCTCTGGGAGGCGGCGCACTGGTCAGAGCGGCGGCGAGGTGGCAGGCAGCAGCTCGGAGCGGATGTCGGCGAGGTGGGCACGGGGCGATGGCGCCGGAGAGGATGGGGAAGAGAACGGAGGTGAGCACAAGCATTTGGAAGGTATAGGGATGCTCACCGAGTGACTGACCGAGCCGGAGCAGGTCTAAGGTGGGCCGGCGGTGGAGACCATGGGTGGCGCGGGGAGGTCACCGTGGAGGGAGGAGCTCGGGGGACGAGAAGCTCCGCCAGCGCTTGGAGGAGGTTCAGGGCACCGAGGAGATGCTCCCGGTGCGAGGAATCGAACCAAGGGTCGCCGAGGAGGGAGCGGCGCTGGCGGCGGCGGTTTTGGCCGGCAATGGAGAAAAAGGGCGGCGTATGTGCTCTGGTGAACGAAAGTTCAATTAGATCGGAGAGGGGGCAGAGGGGAAGTGGTGACACGCCGTGACGCGGTTGATTCGTGGAGTACTTTCCGGAGGTGGCCGGGACGAGGGGGTGGCTTGCGGCAATCGGCGCGCCTTGGGGCAACAGAGGAGAGGGGAGAGGCGCGGGAAGCAATGGGAGGCTGGGAAGGCTACTTATAGCCGAGGAGGTGCCGTAGGGGCACTGTGGATGGTGACCCGGGATCAGGAGCAACATGGGCGACGGCATGCGATGATCGACGCCAGATGACACACGTGCGCAGGGCATGGCGCGGGTGCGCGAGGACGCGGGAGCAGCATGGCGATGGGATGGCAAGGGGACTCATCGGGGGTGGGTCAGAGCAAGGCATGGCACGGGGACGGCCGGGCGTAGGCGCGAGGCAACTGGCGTTACGGTGCTGTCGTCGGGGCGAAGGGGAAACAGGGGAAGAGAAGAACCGAAGGGAGAAAAGAAGAAAAGGACAGAAAGAAATGCAGGCCCGCACGCAAGTAGAGGGAGAAAGGAGTTGGTTGGGACCCACTTGGCACAAAGAGAAAGGGAAGGGAAATGCTAGAATTAAAAAATTTAATTTTCTATAGCTTGAGCTTTGTGTTCAAAATCTTCCCCTTGCATTTTAGCTCTAATGCCAAAACTAGTTTTGAAATTGGTTGTATAATTTATCTGTACCGTAAACAGCCAAAATTCAAAAATTTCAGTCAAAAGCCATAAGCCGCAGCAAAAAAGAATGGGCTCTATGTGCCTCCATGATACGTAAACCCCTAGGCCTCGCGTGCGACCTGGATGCTCTTTGTTTCCTAGGGCTGTGGACAGTATATCCCTCTTCTTGACGGCTTAGAAGGAGTCTTCGGAAGATTCGGTAGTCAATATTTGCTGCAAGAGGCAATCATGTTATTTTAGACCCTATAAAGTTATGGATCTATTAACATGTAGGTAGTTTAATATATCTTACCAGACGTTGGGTAGGTAGTTTAACATATCTTACCAGGCGTTGGGACGTTTCCTCGTCTGCAGGGTTTTTGAAAGAGGCGATGCTCAAAGATGTGGTTGATGACATCGCTCTTAACTAGTTTCAGGCGCGCTCGTTTGTGATCCCGGCAAATAGTGGGGAGACCTTTGATCGGATTGCGACCTCATCCTTTACCCTCCATTGCGGGATTTTACCCGCGTACCCAGTAATGCCAAATCTGTGGGGGTGAGTGCTTCGTACTTGGATAGTTTTGTGCGCCGCACTTTCCTGTTGAAATTCGATCGTCGTCTTCATCCGTACAAATGTCTCTCATGTTTTCGGTGAGACGAAAGGATATCTCATAAAGGTCATGCGATCCTTGGTTATATATTGTTTGACAAGCGTGCTCTTGAAGATTTTCTACGCTTTTTCCATCGCGGGAAGCGTATGTTGTTACACGTGTTTTGGACTTCTACTGGTTTATTTTCCATGCACATGCATACTAGCACAGACGGTTCCCTATGAACCGTCTGTGATGAGATATCTTATAGTAGTGTACGTAGTTGCATGAACATGCATACATTCATCCATTCGATTACTATACATACTAGCAATCGACCCGCACTTCGTGTATTGTATATATGTTCAGACTATAAATATACATATATTTTTAGAGAATTGTTAACCAGCACTTGAGCAATTTTTTTATTGTGCACTACTTCTCATCATAAGGTTTTGCCTTGAGATTCGTGCTTCACTTCTCTCTTCGGCTCTGGCTAGAACTCCGGCATTAGTTCTGGCGAGTTAGGGTTGGGTTCGGATTGAGTTCACTGCAGCCCCCAGGTGGGGCGGCGAGGCGGCGGCTGCCTCGGCCGCCGGCTAAAAGAGGGCGGTTTTGCACTGCCAACAACAGAAGCACTGTTAATGCATCAGCTGGTTTTGCTTCTCCTTCATTTGAGCTATCCAATTCTTCTCAGTTGTGGGCATTACACTGTTACACTGCTCTCTTCATCCATCATTAGTCAGCACTCAGCACAGTGACACGTCGGTGATTATTGATTTATGTCCAGATGATAATTTGATATGATACATTAGCAATCCGGTCATTCACATAATGGTATATGGTTGTCCGTGCTAGAGTAGTTTTCTTTGCTTGGAGATTCCATTTATGCATACAATAGTTTCTTCACTCTTCAGCATGGATGAAAAGACATACAACAAACACATGGCAGATCACCGACAAGCAACTTATGTACATAACTGCATTCAGTCAACTGTATAGGACCATACATATGTAGTTAAGCACTGACTTAAGCATGTCAGGATACAAAAGCAACAGAAACCTAGTTCTAAACATTTGCTGCTTAAGAGTTAAGATGGCTGTGCCGCTGCGGTATACTACCATGGGCCTTCAGCATTTTAGCTAGGAGGCAAGATGGCACCAAAAAAGGCAGGTAATAGGTGGTTTCTCCCCAAAAAAATGCTGGTGCACTAACTACATCTAGTATCAAGCTTTGGATTTGCCTTTTCCCTTCACGGTATGAGTGAAGTGAGTCTTCTTCGCTTTCTTGTTCTTTCCATCAGAACCGCCATCCGAGTCGTCATCACTACTTTTGTCATGCTTGCCATTTGATTTCTTGCGGGAACCTGATCCATATACATATTCCTTGAATTTTTGCTTGATCCTCTCTTCTGAAGGATCAGCTTCAGTCTTTGGTTTCCAAATGAAAATGGACCTGCAAGGGCAGCCTTGTAAGAGTGAAAAAAAATATCTAGCATAAAGATTGATTGGTCTACCTTGAGCTTCCTGAAGCCAGGATATCATCTTGCGGATGTAGCTTGTTCACCGGGCTGATAGTTGTTATGTCGGGGTCCATCACCTCAGCCATAAGCTTCCCAGTACTGGTGTCTATGAAATCAATGGGATGTAGAGCAACCCCATTGTAGTTTTCACTTATGTAACGGCCGATAACTGCAACTGTTTCTGAGTAATCCTGCAGAGCATTAAAATTACATTTCAAAATTGGGCACAGTAATTATTGTAAATTAAATAACAATATATATGAAAAAGGAAGCATTTTGTAGTTAGAACTGAACCTTTGGATCCCACTCAGCTTTGAAGGGAGTCAAGTGACGATTGAAATCATGGCTGTGCACGATTTCTCTACTTGGGGATTCCAGATTACCAAAAATATAATCCCATACACGAATTCGGTTGTCCTGACATGTTGTCAAGATCTTAGTCCCACTTTGTGGAGAAAAATATCCTGAATTAACAACCCGCCCATGAGCAAGGCTGGCAAGGGGAGAGTTGGGCTCAAGCTTCCTTGCATCCCAAATACGGGCCTAATATTACAGAGAGATGTGGTCATGTGGAAATATTAGTACAAAATAAAAAAAAAGGTATGTACATATGCAGAGCGCACTCACATAGTGATCATTGCCGCTGCTCAGAAGAACTTCAGGTCGAGCAGGATTACAATGAAGGCCAGTTACCTTGCTACCCTTTTTATGTATAAGAATTGGGTTCCCAATTTTTGTCTTTGACCGTCTATCCAGTCTGCAAGAATTAACACATAGGACAGATGTAATAGCTCACTACAGAATGTGAGGTACTCTGATATGGCAGAGGCATGTATGATATGTATCAAATATGGCAGTATACAACAATATCTCTGAATCACTTATGACAGTATACAACAATATATCTGAATCACATATGACAGGTTACAACAATATCTTGAACTAAATTATAAATTCATCATTGATAACAAACTATTTGGAACCGAGCTGCCAAACGAATGCATCAAATAAATCATATTAACATCCAAGTCAACTGTTTCAAAGGAAGCTGTATATGCTGCATGTTAATCTATTAATCTCAGAAAAGGTACCAAATGCTTCCTAGTGATACTCACAAGTAAAGAAACCCAAAGTTATCCGCCACCAAAAGAAGACCTTTGTCAGTGTTTAAGTCCATCCCGTATAGCATGCGCCATGTGCTCGGACCCTGTTACGGGCAACAACCAGGGTTTATTAAAATCAAGCCCAAAGTGGATGCAAAGTTGTTCAGAACAGTGTAATCCAATGGTTGTCTAACTACAGCACATACGTACATATAGATTGAAACATGCAATCTATGTAAGCTTTTTTGAACGCAGCAATCCATATAAGCTTGACTAGAAAGCAATGGGGAAAACTTACACTCCAACCATTTGGGTTGAGATTTAACAAGGGGGAGCCAATTCCAGTGTCTAAGTCTGTGCTACTGATAGTCCCATCAGAAGAAGCTGTATATAGTACTCCATCATTGGTGGTGTCGAACCTGAATAAGATCAAACCAAGTTACAATATTTCATCCTTGGACAAAAGAACTGATAATAGCTATCAAGGAAAAGCTCTTACTTCATACTGTTCAGAATGCAGGAGTGCACAGAATCATAAGTAATCTTCTCATGCAACTTAACATAATCCCAAATACCTAGTAGCCCTTTCTGTGTGGAAAGAACAAAGAACGGATAATTAGTACTTGCCTATGCGTTCCTGCAATGCAGCCATACTTGCAAAGAATTTAAGTGGACAACAAAGTCCAGTGGTAGGACTGCCATACCTTGTCTCCCGATAAAAGCACATTATTCTTAGTTGGATGAAATTCCAAGCAGGTCACACGCCTCTGGTGAAATTTAATGTTTCCACACTCCAATTGGTTGGGTATCAGAAACTGAGGCTTAACCTAGAATTAGGGAGAGGAAAAAATTGACAAAACTGGTACTAGCAAAAATAGTGATACGAAAATTTGCAGTTGATAACGATAAGAAAAAACATTCATCAAATCACATACCATCGAAATCTTGCCTTTCACCTGGCTCTGAAAGACATAATCCAGTGAAGCGTTTGCGTTCCTCCTAGGGGCCGGGATAACACCATGTTCCATTGCTACCCTATGTGGGCACGTCAAGGTCGTATGACCTGCAAATGATGAAAATATCATTGTGTCAGTGACTCAGAGAGAAAGCCACCACTCACGTCATTTTCATCCAAGGATACATAATGCTGTCGCGGAAGAGGTGGACTTATACTCCACATTTTATTTGGTACAATTGTAGGCCAAGCCTTCAAGTTGTAACTGGCAAAGTATAAATTGTTATAAAACATTTAAAGGAAACAGCTATTTGAGCTTCCTGGCTGCCGGAACATCAGAAAATAATATGTGCCGATTCATCCACTATTGTTAATTATCCCTCTAATCTTGACAGAAGTGCAAACTTCTTTCAGAAACTATCTAGAACAAGCAGTTAGTCTAACCTCCTGTGAGCATGAACACAAGGAAGTAGTAATTCAGAAACCTGATGAGTTCTTGAACTACCCCATTCCCACCGGGAAATACCGGTTTCTCACTTCCCAAACCACAAACAAACAAGAGAAATGCTATAGAACATTCGACTATTTTTGGAGGCAAAAATAGTCAGATGATCTAGGGGCGTTGGATCTCTATCTAACGGATCTAGTTATATAAGCACCCCCTCCAAAAAAATCTCATATAAGCACCCCCTCTAAAAAAACGATCTGGAGCGTTGGATCACCATCCAACGTCCTAAAATCTGACTATTTTTGCCTCCAAAAGTAGTCGAATGTTGTATAGACACTCCTAACAAGCAATCATACAGTTATAGATATCAGGACCTGGCGTCTTGCATAGGAAGCAAGGCTTCATGGGGCAATCGATATACACTGCCCCCTTAAACCCTGCCTCATGCCCTGTCCTTTTGCACACCTGCAACCAGACATTACAAAGCACACATCAAAACTACAGTAAGAGACCACTCATTGGAAAGTTCCAGATACCATAAAAGGAAATCTTTCCAACAAAGAAACTCAAAATGTTAAAAGAAGGAACCTTTCCCTGCCCAAACCATAAATTAATCCAAGCAAATGCAAGGGTTTATCAGTGAAGCAACCATTTATCACATTAAACCCCAAGTAATCCAGCAGGATTTTCCTCTCCAAACCTCGAGTTGAGCGCAACTAATAAACGGATCAAATTCGCATCCCCCAAATCCCAAAAGCTATCAAAACAAAATTAACAAAGAAAAACCAAAGGAAGTGAACTTTCCACACTCAAAGCCACAAAAGAAAGACAAAATTGTATCAAGGGGAAACAACTGCTGCTACTCCAAACCACCAAAACAGGAACAGACGATTAAGAGAGAAGCAATTGCCGCACTCCAATACCCAAGCGAAGCTCAAAGCATCAGAAAGAAGCAATCTTTCTGAACGTAAATCGAAAGCGCACAGCAAAATCGAGAGGAAAGCGCAAAGAAAAATCTCAAAAAATCCCGGCACCGACCAGTACCTTACACACTTTCTTGAGGCTGATGGTGATCGAACCCTTCCTCCCGCTCCTCCCCGCCGCCGCCACCGCGGGGGACTCCTTGGACGCGGGTTCGGCAGCGACTGCCTCTCCGGCCGCAGCCTCCTCAACATCCTCCTCGTTGTCGGAGCCCTCGACCTCCTCCTCTTCTTCGCCGTCGTCGGAGGAGGATGAGGAGGGGGACGCGTCCTGCT
This sequence comes from Bonia amplexicaulis, assembly GCA_036346245.1. NCBI lineage: Eukaryota > Viridiplantae > Streptophyta > Magnoliopsida > Poales > Poaceae > Bonia > Bonia amplexicaulis. The sequence goes on along the minus strand of CM070736.1, from coordinate 38,838,061 downwards.
GCTGCTCCTCGGCGGCGTAAGGCCCGCGGCGGCGGCGGTTGTGGACGAAGCGGGTGCGGGTTGTGGGACCCATGCGTCGGTGAGGGGCTGAGGCCTCGGCAGGCGGGAAAGGGAAGGTGTGGTGTGGTGCGACAATGGGAGACGAGGTGGTGGGGGAACTTCGGCCTTTGGGTTGTTTCCTGATGGGTCGCCTGACACGAGCGTTTGGGGTTTTGCTTTGATGTGCGTGCTAGGCAAATGAAATTAGGAAGGAAACTTCGGTCAAATTCTATCGGACTGAAAAGTTATGGTTTATAACTGAAATTTCACTGTAGACTGAAATTTTACTGTAGCTGAAAATATCTTATTTAGCTTAATCAAATTTAAAAAAATAAAAAAAAAATATGCTAGTTCATCACGGACAACAAAAACGAATATGAGAAAAAAATCGGCAAAAAAACTCAAAAAACCCAAAAGTTCAAAAAAGACGAATTTTATGAATAGTGAAAATAAACCAGAAGCCAAAAGCTGAAGCCGAAACGAGCGGGGTACAACGGTTTGTTCTTAAGCTATATTTTGGATGTGTTCTTTTATGATATGGTTTATGACAATTCTATTTATTTACGAGAGAATACAAGGAGAGATAGTTACGTATGATTTTGACTAGTATAACTGAGCTACTACAATTATTTTTTAGACACCACCTTAAAAAAACACACCGTTTAAAATATAGTTACTGTAATATAAGCTAAAAGTCACAAGCAACAAATCTAAAAGAATCCGACCAAATATGTCCATATCGTCAACTAATATTATTAAAGATGACTATGTCATCGTATTGTCTCATAGAAATGGGCCACATAATAAATACAACAATATTTTTAAATTTTTTCACGACCGAACCTACGTGTCAGTCTCAACATAATATATTAAACTCTCTCTCCTCCTACCTCTCCCTCAGTCTTCTGTTAGATCGAGAAGGCCGACTAGAGAGACGTGAATAGTTGTTTATAAAATTCTCTCTTTTAAAATCTATTTGAGTTATTTGGCTAAACACAAGTATATAATACAAAAGCTTAAATCAAATTGGTTTACCACAAATAAAGCATAAATCAAATAAGTTTGCCTAAGTGCACCAACAATACTAGGCTATGTCAAGGTTTGCAATTCTAGGTTGAAAGCAATCAAATTAATTCTATGTATGTAAATTGCTTGAATATAAAATAAGCACAAGAAAACAAACCACAATAGACACGATCTCTTTTTACCGTGGTTTTTGGAGATTTGTCGGTCTCACCTAGTCCATATTGAGGTTAGCCCAAACAAATTGGACTAGCTCCACGAATTAAGACTTCCACATCAAATCCACTAGTGGTAGTTCTTTCCCGTTCTGGGTAGGTGAGCTCCAACCTTCACAACTTTACCAGGTCTTCTCACAATCTTCTTGAGAAGATCACCGCGCATGACGCCTCCAACGCCATTTAGGAGTCGGCAAACTCCAAGAGTAACAAGTCAAGCCTCTCGATGGACTCTCACCACGTGCAACGAATGCACAAGCTCAAAATGGACACAAAGTACACCTCTAGATGCAACACATGTAATCTAAATCTTCTCTCCTTCCTCACAAAGTGCAACACATGCACTTTTGAGTGGAGGGCCTCACACTAGCTCAAGACAACTGAAAAGAGTCGATCAACGTTCTCTCCAACCGGTCACAAGAGGGTATTTATACCGCACACAAGAAAACTAATCGTTGGAGCCAAACCCCTGAAAAATCAGGGCAAGTGAAAGTACCGTAAGCCAAAGGCCGATACTTCCGCACCTGTTCTGACGCGACAGTAATGACTATGTCAGAGCTTCTGAACTAGCCATTAGAAGTCGGCGTGGAACTACCGCCAAACAAATCTCGGTAGTTCTGATGTTCGGAATTTCCACAAAGTTTGCGCGGTATTTCCACTTGAACTAAGGCCGAGAGTTGGCGCTCTCTGGAAAAATGTTTCGCTCGACCTTTCAGAGCTTCCGACGTCCGGTAGTACCGCGCAACACATGTCGGTACTTTCGCCTTCCGGTAGTACCGCTCACACAGAGCCGGTACTTTCGACAGCCGGACGAGCCGCTCACACAAAGCCGCTCAGATCACTCGCACCTGGTAGTATCGCGCAACATATACCGGTACTTTCGATGTCCGGTAGTACCGCTCACATAGAGCCGATACTTTCGATTTTCCTGACAAATACAGATATCTTAACAGATTTTGCAAAATATATTTGCAAACTATAGTATCATGCACACAATGATCAAACATGATTTCTAACAAGTTGTAAAACACATTTGCACACTTTTGAAATCATGACACAAGAAATTGGTACATGGATTTCTCACATCTGCAAAACACATACGCAAACCTAAGTCATATTCTACAAGAATTATATATGAGCTTTAACTATTTGCAAAACATATTTACAAATATAAGTCTTATATCACAAAGTTCACTAAATCATACGTGCCAACCCATGCGCGCTGCCGTCTGACCACCGGACGGCAAAAACGCTATTTTTGTCAGTATGCTAGACATACGGTCATTTTTATAAATACAGTGTCAAGCAGTGTCAAATATACTAAAAAGTTGTTACAAAAACGACGCAAGACGGATCCACTCGTAGAAAACCTAGGAGCGACGACGGCAAGAAAACTTTAAAAACATTAGTAGTAGAAAAAATTTGAGCTGTACCATCCGACACTCGAAATTGGGCGTCTTACTGATTGGTATATCGGATAATGCATTATTTCTATGTTAAAATACAGAGTACAAGAGGTGTACAATTGCTGTTCGCCGGTCCATAAATATATACTGTTATAAGTATTGAAGCTCTGTGTGAAAACAAATACGTGCTCCATCGATTTGATTGGCGCGACTTGTTGCCACGAGCAGTTCCTAGACACCACGGCAATTATATTTGTTTTTTTTTGTTTGAAGCATTTATTACTGCTAGATCGATGCTACTTTTGTAAGAGAAAAAGAAAGCACACACGCACTCAACACATCTCACACGTACGCTCACACGCGCATATAAGTGTATCCGAGCGCGCATCTAATAAAAAGCGACACCTTATATGCTTTGACTACTAATATATTTATATATATACATGTATTCTTTGTATTTAAAACTTAGGATCTGTTCATATAAATTTTTATCTTTTAGTTTTGGCTTATAAATAGCAACATCTTATAGAAAAACTTATTGAGAGATATCCGTGTGTGATTTTAGCTGATATAAATAAAGACGTTATAGTATGTACTATAATTAACTAGTTAATTTTATCTTAAAAATATTTTATTTAAAAGTTAAATATTATAGAAAAATAATTTTTAAAACTAATATAAAGATGGCCTTTTAGCCTTGGAAAGGGTAAGCACCACCGCGTAGAACCACCGGGTTCGGAAGCCAGTGGACAGCTCGCACATCCACAGAGGCTCGCTCCTCAGGTCAGGTGTTCCTTGTGTCAAGAGGGTGAGCGAACTGATTATCGGGCCTATTTTTTAATGGCTTCTAAAAACGATTTTTAATATAGTATTTAACTTTTAAATGAAATATTTTTTAAGATAGAGTCTACAAGTTAATTATAGTATATATTAAAAGCTCAATATCTGTATCAACCAAAATCACAAGCTAGTATCTCTCTTCATAATCTCTGTCGCAAACAGCTAAAATTTAAAAATTTTAGCCAAAATTTATAAGCCGCAGTCATATCGAACATGCCCATCATATGGACTGCCTGAAGTGACAATCTGGGCTCCTTGTTTGTCATTGGGGAGTACAACACTCTGCTGGCATGTGGTTAGGTTATATGGCGCACTCAAAACGGATTGAGAGTTTAGTGCTATGTATGTATCTCTCTCCACTTTGGAATGATAACAAAGCCTTTTGAATAAAGGATATATATAATGATATAAATAATTGTTATCTATAATACTTTTTATGTCATAAGCTGTTCATTTGGGTTTTTTGATTTATAACTTATTTTGCATTATAGTTGCTAGCGTTTTTTTGGTGTAATTAATTTTTTTAAAAAAAACAGGTTACTCCATCACGGACAATGCAAAGAAATACGAGAATAAGAAATGGCAAAAAATCCAAAAAATAAAAAGGCAAAATTAAGAAACTAGAAGATAGAAACCAAAAACCCAACGGAGAAGCAGAACTAAGCAAGACGACACTAAACACAGCTTCTACGATGAGTTATCTTTTTACATGTCTCTATAGACAGTTTCTCCATGACACAATGTGTTGTATTTCTCATGTTAAAATTTCATATCCTATATGACAAGACTTACAGACAGCTGACATCGCACCATTGTACATGATCTAAACAACCCTAGCTTGTTCTTATATTTGGCTCACCTCAAGATTAAGAAATTCTTGTGCTTCACCATTCTTTCATGATTGATCATTTTTTTTCATAATTTGACGCAATGTTGGTTAACGTGATTTTATTTCTTCGAACAAATTGACGACTGATTACAGGAGAGAGAAGCTCTTCTTGTTTCTATGGCAAAGTATAGGAGCTTTGGAGTCCAGATGCTGATCAGATGTGAACGCGGACATCTTGTACAGCTCGCGGAGCGCAACAATCATCATCATCACCCCCTATTACGACCGGAGGAGCACTTTTGCGAAAAAGTTCTTGTATTTTTTCGAAATTACGTACAGATCCATGGTTCTCGCGGAAAGGTCCCTGGAATTTTTTAGCCCCTCCACTTTGCAGGATGGCCCCCCGCGGTTTTGGAAATTGCGTACGGGTCCCCGTTTTTTTCCGAAAAAACCCTTTGACTTTTTCAAAAATACGTATTTGCCCTCGGTTTTTTAACAGGTCCTCATTTTTTGCGATAAAGCCCTTTGCCTTTTTCAAAAATACGTATTTACCCCCGATTTTTTAAAAAAACTCCTCACGAATTATCGCCTCTTTTATTTTGGTACGTACGGTGGCTGGTGCGGCGTAGCGCCGCGCCTATGAGGCTAGTCAGTATATTACAGGCGGGGGAACTCCGGCCTCCAACTGCGCCACATCAGCATCTTTGCAAAAAAAGCCTCTATATTTTTCAAAATAGCGTAAAGGTCCTTGGTTTCTGCAAAAAGGTCCTGCCAGGTTTTTTCGAAAACCCCCTCCACTTCATCGAAATCACGTATTCTTTGTTGGATAGCACCTCATGATTTTCCAAAATTACGTACGGATCCTTGTTTAGTTACATACAGATTCTTACGGCTCCTCGGTTTTTTGCGAAAATTCTATAGAAACCTCGCTGAAATTTCATAGTAAACTGAGTTCTCCAAAATAAGGACCCAAAGCTGGATTGGTTACGCAATTGGCCATCTAATCATGGCGTGGAAATTTCGAAATTAGGGACAAAATTGGCAATTCACCGCTAATACGAATCTCAAGGGCACTAGGTACGCTTACGTGCCAAAAAGGACAGCGACAGATGCGCATCGCACGACACCCACCGTACCCTCTCTCCACTGACGGTGGACCACTGCTGCCGACTTACCAAGCTTGTTCTGTTGAATGGCATGTTACTCTGTAGTTTAATGAATCAAGCAACAGATCTCAATATCTATCACATATGACATTATTGTCTTGTTAAAACTTGCTTCAAAGAAACTAGGACCATGTCCTAAAAATTGAACAAAAATACGCATAGCTACATGCTAAGGTTTCACTTTGGAATGGATGGATATACCAACAAATATATCATCCATTTGCACCCTAAGGGCATCCATAGTGTATATAACTTAAGAGGTCTTAAGGTGGGTCCTATCTAAACCTTAAGGCCAATGCTGTAATGTATATAACCCACTAGGTCTTAAGATGATCCCACTTGTCAGATAAAGAAAAAATATATTTTAATACTTATGGTCAGGTCTTTAACTTGAGGACCTGGTCTTGGGTTTTTTTATAATTTACTTAAAGTCACCCTCAGAATGTATAAGATCGATCTTAAAGTGGCTTAAGATCCTCCGTTTTTATACACTGTGGATGTCCTAATACGGCAAAAACAATCCCGGTACATTCAGATCACTCGTCAGTAGTCCTCCCCAGTCCCCACCAAATTATTTCAAAACCCCCAAATTAAAAAAAAAAAACCATCCCCAGTTCAAACTCCAGAACGGGGCTCTCTTCGGCTTCGTCGTCCTCCCCAAGCCCAGAAGGCTTTCGTGGGTACAGCGCCACAAAATAGCTCCACTGTCTGTGTGGTGTAGCCATCCCCATCCATCTCCACCACCTCGCTGCCGTTTGCTTCACTCCCACTGCTACTCACTGCCCACTAAACCCGCGCGCGGGGGCGCGCTCGCTCGCTAGATCTCGCCGAAACCCTAGCCCCGCAATGCCGGTCCCCGGCCAGTGACGCGCGCGAGCGAGCGGAGCGGCCTGCTGGATCTCCGATGCATCGGGTTGCCATGGCGGACGGCGACGCGAGGGGGAGGACGCTGGGGGCGGTCATCAAGGAGAAGGACGAGGAGCTCGCGCTCTTCCTCGAGATGCGCCGCCGCGAGAAGGAGCGGGGAGCCGCCGCGGCCGCGGTCGCCGACCAGCTGCGTCTCCCCGGTGACGGCGCCGACGCCGCGGGGGGCGGGCTGCTGCTCCTCGATCCCCCGCCGCCACCCGCCGGTGAGAGCTCGGAGCTTCTTTTTCTTCTTCTGGGCGCGGGTCCCGACCGTTCGCTCTGCTTTGCTCCTGTTTTGCGCGAAACCCTAGCTTACTTGGTTTGGGTTTTTGGCTCCGTGTGGTAGAGCCCAAGGCGACGGCGTACAAGATGCCCGGCGGATTCAGGAGGGCGCCCGGCGGCGCTGACGAGTTCCTCAATTCGGACGGTGGGGACAAGAACGATTACGACTGGTGGGTGCTCCTGCCTGCGAGCTTTTACTCGTATTAACTGATAAATTTGTGGTGTTCTGGTTGTGGGCAACATAAACGTTGTGTTTGGAGCTAATTTCGACTGTACCAGTGTGAATTTTGGTCCCGCTCCGTATTTATGTAGCTGAGGTTGAGAGCTTTGCGGGAGTTTTAGCTGTTGATTATTTATTGTGGGTGCCTTAAAGTGTGAGCTTTCTTACTCTTTTGGTAAATTCACTTTTGCTGGTGTATTGTAGCTGCAGGAGTCAGAAAAATCCCTAGCTATAGGATTTTCAGAACCTGACTATTCGGGGGTTCTGTTCTACGTGATTTCAGCTGGTACCCATGTTTCAATTTGCTAGCTAAATTAATTTAGTACCTTAGATTGCAAAATTTTGTGTAGTTTCGTGTGCAGAGATCTATAAGCTTTGGGGTTCCAGAACAAAAGATGATTTCAGCTGCTGCTCCGCGCGTTAGTCTGTCAACTTGTTAACGCAAAGCCATACAGTTTGGCTTTTGCGTACATTTAGTGATGTTGGTTAGAATGCAGCTGTTGTTGCTGGGAAGGTCGGATCTTAGGTGGTTGTTGGAGGTGACAGTTGGGTCTCTTGTTGACCATGGTTGCTGCTTCTTTCTTCGATTGCTTGCCTAATTAATGCTCCTCATAAAGTTGTGCTCTTTGCTTTTAGTTATTGTGCTTTAGGGGGTGCAATGTGGCAGGAGATGTGAGATCTTCCAGAGGTCTGCTTGTGGAGTTGTCAATTTGTTGGGTTTTAGTAGGTCTCAGTTTCTTCACTTTGCTTTCTGGCTGGTTAACTAGTTAGTGCGGTCTCTAATGTGGTGTGCTTTATGTGAATTTAGCACTTTTTTTTGAAGATGCGATAGCTGTGTTTTGGACACACATTTCAACATTGGATACCTTAGTTCTGGCCCCTATAAGCTACCTATCTTGGTCCTACAAGTTGATTTGAAGTGTATTTGGTTGTTGCGGTTTGGCTTGTTTGCTGAATGTCTGTCCTTACTGTGAGTTCAGTCATCAGTGCATCAGCAGGTGTGAGAAAGGTGCTTTGGGGGTAATGAGACATATTGTTGTATTCTACTGGATTTCAGAATTTTTTTAGTATAGGGCATATGTTTTTTTTTGAAGTAATTTGCTCTCTATGCAACAATGTTAACACTTGAAGAGGATTTTTTCTGTTAATAGTTTGACTATTGGATTGCTTCGTGGTGCATGGTTGGTAGGTGACAGGCAGACTATGGAATATGTTAACGGGATATTTGTTGGTTCTTGTATGGTTTGTAGAAACACTTGGTTGGCTACTTGACTTTGTTAGGATGGAATTGTTCTTAGTGGTTAGTGAAGTGTGTTAGTGAGCGGTGAAATGGATTTGGGCGGGCACTTAATAATTCATCTGCACAGTCTTTCATCCAAAGTGCTCAGTATCAGACACTATGTATGCGAGAAATAATTCTGTACTTCTGTTACTGCATGAATGTCTTCACAGAACACTTTATGGGTCAGCGAAAGTGATCTCGTTACTTCATATTGATATTGCTTTTTTATGTTAAGTTAGTCAAATACCACTTGATTGTCTCTGATGTCTTCTCAAACTCCACTACCATCATTGCATATTTTGATCCTTTTGTTGCTTGCATTCTCTATATTCAGATTTTAAGTTCATTCTGCTACATCGTACGTTTCATTTGGAGGCCACTGCTGGCCTGCAGTTTCAAAGTAATTATGTAACCTTCCTCACAGTGAACTTGTTCACTTTCAGGCTTCTGACTCCACCAGGAACTCCACATTTCCCATCTCTAGAAGCTGAGTCAAAAAAGTCTCCAGTTAGCCAAATTGGAACACCAAAGACTCGCCCAACTGCCTTAAAATCAAGGGTGAGCCGTTTGAACATAAGCTGTAGTTTGGTTTCTACGTGATTTTCTCTCGTGGTGAATACTTCTCAGCAATGCACATAATTAAGCAAAGCTTCCTCTCTTGGTGGATATAAAATGATACAATCCTACTAAATCTATACACCACCCTACAATATACGAATATACTACTTCACAAGATCTTGTAAGTTATTTCAGATTTCAAGGGTGAGTAGTCAAGCTCTCCAAAGACAATCTATTGTCTGCTAGACTAACCAATGAAATTCTCTCAGAGATATTATTATTTTTATACGTTTGTCGTGCATTTGAATCGAAGCGTGCTTTTAGGCTAGCCTCTGGCCCATACGTTTGTCATGCATTTGAATCGAAGCATGCTTTGAGGCAATCCTCTGGCCCTCTGTTGACTGTAAAACCTTTTACTTGTCTAATACCCTGGATGGTTCAGTGACGAATTCTGTATGGTGTTGGTAATTCATTGTTTCCTTTATTAGAAATCCTTTTAATAATCTACTTTTGGTTTACACTTTTCACTGCTTTATAAGTATGATAGGTAGTCATAACCGTTATGACGTTGCATTTTCATCTTCATTAACTTTCTATCTAACTGCTCTTGCATGGTATTTCAGTTGGCCAATCATCCAGATCCTCCATCAAGAACCACACTTCCATTGAGAACAGCATCGTCGAACAGCTTGAACTCAGCTGCAACAACTCGTCGGCCGTCATCATCTGGAGGGCTTACGTCTAATTCATCAAGGCCTTCAACACCAACTGGACGCACTGCATTGACCACTACATCCAAAGGTTCAAGACCTTCAACCCCCACATCTCGGGCAACTGTACCTGCCAAGACTGGAGCTACTGCCCCAAGATCATCGACGCCCACTTCCAGGTCAACAATTCCTTCAGCAAGGTCAACAACCCCTTCTACAAGGACATCTGGCCCTGCTACCAGGACATCAGTTCCTTCAGGTAGAGCATCAGCACCTGCTAGCAGGTCATCAACGCCTACTTCAAGATCATCAATACCTGCTACCAGGTCATCAACGCCTACTTCAAGATCATCAATACCTGCTACCAGGTCAACCACACCATCGTCCAGGCCCTCCATACCATCACAAAGCAAGCCTGCATCAAGGTCATCAACCCCAACAAGGCGGCCCTCTTCCCCTTCCACTCAGCATGGTAACTTGGCCGCACCAGTTCGATCTTCCTCAATCTCCAAACCAGGACCTACAATGGCCAAAAGTTCTGCAGCAGCAGCAACAACAGCGCCAGCACCTTCCAGGGGCAGCTCACCCACTGTCAAATCAAGACCATGGAAACCATCTGAAATGCCTGGCTTCTCACTTGACGCGCCTCCAAATCTGAGGACGTCACTACCAGAAAGACCAACCTCTGCCACCCGTGGTAGACCTGGAGCACCTAGTTCAAGGTCTTCCTCTGTGGAGGCCGGGCCAGCTGCTCGACCAAGACGGCAGTCTTGCTCTCCTTCGAGAGGGAGGACTTTACATGGCAGCGTGCCTTCAGGGAGCTCCATGCCGGCAGTGCGCAGATCACATCTTAACGGAGGTGACAGTGTGAACCCAGTTCAAATGGGCAATAAGATGGTTGAGCGGGTAGTGAACATGAGGAGACTAGTTCCTCCAAAACATGATGATCAAAGATCCAGCCTCAACAGTCTCTCTGGAAAATCATCAAATTCTCCAGATAGCTCTGGCTTCGGTAGGACATTGTCAAAAAAATCACTGGACATGGCACTTCGGCATATGGTACACTTTATTTTCCCTCAGTTTAGTGAATATCAAAACTCTCTCCATTCAGTTAAATTGAGCCTTTATATTTTTCACAGGACATACGGCGCAGCATTCCAAACAATTTACGGCCTCTTATGACGAGCATTCCAGCATCATCTGTGCATAGTGCCCGGTCAGGATCCACAAGGGGCAGACCAATAAGTGTTTCGGACTCTCCTCTTGCAACAAGCAGCAATGCCAGCTCCGAGCCAAGCGTTAACAACAACCTGATGTGCTTGGGCAGTATTGACATTGATGATGAGTGAGTTGTGCAGTGATAGAGCAGGACATTATGGACGGTGATTTGCTTCTTTGCCAGTACAAAGTTATGATTCTGATGAAATTTTACGACCACAGAATGTTCAGAGCGGCAGTGTGGAAGATCATCTCCAAGATGACCTAATGAGTTCTATTTTCATATGTAGGTTCTTTGAGTGTTCAATATTTATCCAGTTTATTCGTGTTATGTGGGAGCTGTTCCATGCCCAACTTTACACTGGACCTTATATGCTATTGATAAAAATATGTCTTTAATGTGTTCGTTCCTCTACCAGTTCACTATGGAACTTCGGATTAGGCCAACTGGTTAAGTCTCCTGAGACCATCGTTATTTGCATTTTGTGCTCCACGCTGGTACTGAAACATGCCCTCTCTGGCTCAACTGTGTTGCATTTTTTTTGTTGTATCGGCAATGTAAATTTGTCAGCTGTTCGTTGGAAGTATGTGATTTTGGAGTTGTCAGTTATGGTATCTCATCTTACTGAAAGTAGAATCTTACATTGTCAGGTCTGCTCGATTAATATTACTGACAGTGACACCAATCTGGAAGGGGCATTGGTAACATGTCAGGTCTGCTCATAGTAACTTCGCAAATCTTGCACTTCACAAGAATCTGTCACAAAATGATACTGTGGATGAAATCGCTTGCTCACTACAATCATATACTCATCATCAAGTAAATGGATATCAATTACAGCTAGAATACAATTATACTCATCAGCACAATTGAACAGAGAACAATTACAGCCGAAACAATGTACTCGTATACTGTTCTCTGAATCTCTCTGATCAACCAACCAACTAAAATACAACGAATAGACTAGTTGACTTACAAGAAGGGCTCCTGCTTTTATTTCGCTACTGCAAGGAGCGATGGAGCATAATAGGCTTCAATCCCTTATGATCAAGGGAAGAAAACTAGAAAAAGGATGACAACAAAATAGGAAGCCGACAGGTTATATCTCACAGATACAATTGGAGGAAGATTAGATTGCGAGTTGTGGCTGTTTTTTTTTGTTTTTTTTTTGTTTTCAGAAGTCCACATCAGCTAGTTGCGATGGGTCAAAGGGGAATGGGTAGGGTAGGCAGACCAGAAGTCCGAAGAGCAAGATGGCAACGCCAATGCTGATGTAGTTGTTCTCAGGGTCTGTTATTTCCTGGGAGAGAGGAGCGATCGGCCCCCTCTGCAAGAAGAAGATCAGCACCACCCAGTAGAATGCGACGTCGTTGAAGAGTGCTGCGATTCCAAGCAATCCGACGGTTAAGCTACTAATCTGAGTTGATATCTGCCACAAATGCAAGTTGGGATTCATCAGAAGGTGTCACGAGTCAAGGATGAACAAACACACAAGTTCTTCCCAGCTTCAAGTAACAATTAATCATCTTTACAGTTACAATAACATCTGTACCTTTCTTCCCCACATGGCAAATGCTATGCGGCCACCGTCAAGCTCTCCCGCAGGGATGCTATTGATGGCATTAATCAGGAGACCAGCCCAGGCCCAGAAAACCAGTGGGTTGATGGATAGTTGTGTTCCTTCTTTCAGAACATCTCCAAGGATAAGCGTCGCTGTACCGAGGAAAGATTGGTCGCATAAACAAAATTTTCATAGCTCAACAACATGCTGTTTGTGCGCACAATCAGTGCATTCTTAAAAAATTACTCGAGTGCAGGAAAGTGCTAATGAACATCCAGAAAAAGGAGGACTCCTTATCTGGTTATGAACTTAAGATCAAACACCTACCAAGACTACCGACAAGAAATGATTCATGAAAGACAGTTGGATCTATCACAAGACCAAGGCCATCGCTTGGAGGTAAGACAAAGCCCAGTAGCAAAAGAACAAATCCAAGGGAGAACCCTGCCAATGGTCCAGCAGCTGCTACCTTCAGTAGGTCCTCTCGATTGCGAACAATATTGACAATTCTGGTAATGGCACCAAAAGATCCTATCTACAACAAATAGAACAATGAGAGAATCATATGTCGTGGTAAGAGTTAAGAAGTACTGAGCTAGATAAGATAGTAAAGATGAAAAATAAATGTTATTACCAAAGCCCAGGCCTACTTCCCAATATCCCCCACATTTCAAGAGGCCTTTTCATACCAGTTGCTTATTTATGCTAAAAGCACATTTCAGATCAAAACATTTCCTTTGTATTAACAAATCTGCAGTACAGCCAAATAAAAAATTTAAGAAATCTCTTGTAATTTATCTAGTAATCCATAATATCAGCTTTCCATCAAAGAAAATAAACAAGGAAATCACCTACATATTTTTTCGGAACATATCAAGTTTTAAAGCTAGAAAGGATTTCTGATAATTAGAACATTTATTCCTTGGGTGAAATTGTAGACCTGCAATCCAACTTACCTGCCAGCTAGGAACAAAGTATGGTACTGCAAGCTTGATTCCAGTATCCCTAGCAGCAAGGATATGTCCAATTTCATGAACCCCCATTATGAGTGCAGTTACTAGGGCGCCAGAAAGTCCATCTTTCAATAGCTCAAGGTTATCAAATGTTGATCTGGAAGAGAAAGACACATAAGCAGAAGTTGTGGGCTAATGTCTGGCGTATGATATGGCAAGGTACTCGAGTATATCCAGTTTTTGTTTTCAGAAGAAGGAATACAAATATGTAGCTAAAGATATTGCAGTAAAAGCAAGACTTCATCATAACAGGAAGACACAAGTTTTAACATCATCTTGCCAAGCTCACATCAAGTGTTCAGAGATATACATCATTTGGCCCCACATGAGACTTCAAAGTTCAATTTGAGCAAGGTTTTTGACACAAGGAATAGACTTCTGGTGAAAGATGACGAGATCAAGGATAGTGAAGAGATTATTGGACAAGCTGTTTAATTGAGACAATGAGGATAGTACGATTGAACTGGATAATTTTGACGACACCGATTGAAGGTTTGTTCGAAGAATTCAGGAGTCAGAAGTAAAAGACATCTTAAAAAGGATGAAAGTTGGTAAGGTATTGAGACCCGATAACATTCCTATCGAGGTGTGGAAATGCCTTAGAAACGTGGCGATCATTTGGCTAACTAATTTGTTCAATAGCATTTTTAGGTTGGACAAGATGCCTGGCTGAGAAGCACATTAGTACCAATTTCAAAAACAAAGGAGACATTCAAAGTCGTATTAATTATAGAGGAATTAAGCTCATGAACCACACAATGAAGCTTTAGGAGCGAGTGATAGAGCACCGTTTAAGAAGAGTGACTAGCATGATGAAAAACCAATTTGGTTTTATGCCCGGGGGTTGACCATGAAGGCTATTTTCTTAACATGACAGTTGATGGAGTGGTATAGAGAGCAAAAGAAGAATCTTCACATGGTGTTTACCGACTTGCAGAAGACCTATGACAAAGTGTCGAGAAAGGTCATGTGGTAGGTGCTCCAAAGGAAAAAAGTACTAACAAAATATATTACCCTAATCAAGGATATGTACGAAGCTGTTGTGACTAACGTCAGAGCATGCGATAGCGATACTAATGACTTTTCTATTAAGATAGGACTACACCACGGGTTAATGCTGAGCCCATACATTTTTGCCTTAGTGATGGATGAGGTTACACAGGACATACAAGAAGATATTTCTTGTGTATGCTTTTCACTGATGATGTAGTGCTAGTTGATGAGAGTAGGATAGATGTCGATAGAAAACTGGAGTTGTGGGGGAAGACTTTAGAATTGAAGGGATTTAGACTTAGTAGGATTAAAACTGAGTATATGAGGGGTGATTTCAGCGGTGCCAGGGCAGATGATGGAGATGTTAGTTTGGCAAATAGTGCCTAGGAAGGACACTTTTCGATTTTTAGGATCGATGCTACAGTGGGATGGCGAGATTGATGAAGACATGAGCCACATGATAAGAGTGGGATGGGTGAAATGGCGCCAAGCATCGGATGTCTTGTGTGATAAAAAAAAGTCGTTTAAAAGTTAAAGGGTAAGTTTCTATAGGATAACGATAAGACTTGTGATACTATATGGAGTGAATACTGAACGACTAAAAGACAACATGTATAAAAGATGAATGTAGCGGAGATGAGAATAATGCAGTGGATTTGTGGTCACACAAGGCGGGGTTAAATCCCCAATGTGTTGGAATACGGGTAGGCTACATTAGCGCAAATTAAAATTTTCTACTGTCTAAGCCAGGAAGCATGCGAGTAATAGATTATAAATTATTATCACTAGACATGTAGTGTAGTAGAAGTAGAGTTGAAGTGGCCGGTTCAACGTAGCGCTTATCAGTGTAATGGAAATAGTCGATCGTCCTCTGGCTAACAGTCTACTCCTTATGATCGTCTCGATCAACGCCTCAGCCGCAGTAGCGCCTCTACTGAAGTCACACGTCTAGGGATGGAACATCGTGCGTTAGTGTGCTAGCACCATCATGCACGATAGGGGCTTTGAGAGGTGGCTGCTAGGGTTTCGATGAGTGTGTCTCGGGATACCTCACTCAGCCCTAGCGCCTATCTTTATATAGCCTCCAATCGGATCTTTATCTGATACGATCAGATTCATATCCAACTCGGTGAGCATCTGACTTATCCAACTCGGTGAGCATCTGATTGGATCCTTATCCAATACGAGTAGAGATCGTATCCCACTCGGAGACTATCATCCGGACCCTTATCGTTCCAACTCGTTAAGTGTATGACCCTATAGGTTCATGTATATTCGGTCATGGGCCAAAAAACTCTTTTCCTGTTCATAAGTCGGTAATGGTCCCTAGAAGAATGGTTCAATTGGATCGCCTCTCCTCGCCTCTTCGCCTTGATGTCTTCCCTTAACGGTACTTCTGCTTCAGTATGGGAGGTGCTCTTCTGGCCTCAGATATCAAGTTGGATGGCTAGAATTATTGTAAGTTGTCATCGTTAATTCGCATGCTCCTTCAGTCCATTGGCCTTCTCTCATATATCACGGTAGAGCCTCTAAGGGATAAGACTGATGTGAATCCTACTGCTGCATGGCGGAGTGCTGATGATCGTGTTATGGGCATCCTATCACAGTGTCGAAATTTCCATCAGGATGGATTTCATTGATCTTCCAAGTTCTCGCAAGATGTGGGAGTATCTTCAACAGCACTATGAGCAGACCAGTGCGGCGTGTCGTTTTTCTCTTCTACAGACTCTTCATGATTTACGGCGGCAGGAGATGTCTATTGAGGATAGCTGACCTCTATGGTCCCTGCTTCTTGTGCTGGATGTACTGAATGTGTAGGCAAGGTGAGTCATGATGCGTAGAATTTAATGTTCACCTTCGTTATGCGTATTCGCCTAGAGTTTGAGTCTATTCGAGCTCAACTCCTAGGGCGTGCTATTCTTCCAACCATGGAGGAGGCCCTTGGTGCATTGATTGCCGAGGAGACTCGATTTCGCTCCCTGCCCTTTGGATGACACCACTGCAATATATTCTTGGAGTAGTGCCACCTCAACCTGTTCTTGTGCCCCTTGTTAGGAGGTTTACTAGTCTATTCCACTTACTGGTGCTACATCAAACCAGGTTATCTGCTCTCACTGCAAGAAGTTTGGTCATCCCGTTCAGAGGTGCTACAGGCTTCATCCGCAGCTGCGACCAATGTCACATCGTCGTTGTCGTGGTGTGGTTGTTGTCTCCACTGCCAGTCTTGTTGTAGCCTCTTCTTTCGTGTCAGGTACTAGTCTTCCATGGGTTTTGGACTCTGGAGCTTCTTTTCATATAACATCGAATAAGGTGAATCGAATAAGTCTCACCTTGCATCATGTTGACCTGTTATGGATGGTTCCTGTGTACAAACAGCTGATGACACCTCATGTTCAGTCACCCATCAGGGCACTCTCTCTACTTCTCATTTTATTGTTCCCGATGTGTCATTCGTACCTCAGCTTTCTATGAATCTTATGTCTGTTGGTCGTAGCAAGACTTACGACTAAGTGGTCGTAGAAGTACTTACGACTATCGGGTCGTAGAAGTACTTACAACTATCGGGTCGTAGAAGGACTTACGACTAAGTGGTCGTAGAAGTACTTACACCTTACCAGGTCGTAGCATGACTTACGACTAAGTGGTCGCAGAAGTACTTACGATTTTTCTAGTCATAGCAGGACTTATGACTAAATGGTCGTAGAAGTACTTACGACTATCAGGTTGTAGTAGGACTTACGACTATATGGCCGTAGAAGTACTTACGACTTACCCGTGAATTTCCCCCTTATCGATAAAGGGTATACTCGGAGAATACAATGACGTAATAATTTGAGGATTACTCTATCCTCGTCAAGCTTCATGCTTACTTTGATTCGACTTGGGTGAGTGATCCTGTTGATCGATGGTCTATCTCTAGATATTGCATATTTCTTGATTCTTCTCGCATTGCCTGAAAATCCAAGAAACAGACTGCAGTGTCATGGTCTAGGGTTGAGGCTGAGCTTCGAGCATTGACTACTATTACTTCAGAGATCGTTTGGCTTCGTTGGCTCTTGGCTGATCTTGGTGTGTCATGCAGTACTCCTGCATCTCTTCTATGTGACAACACTAGTGCTATACAAATTGCTACTGATCCAGCGAAGCATGATCTCACTAAACACATTGGTGTGGATGTGTCCTTTACATGTTCTCATTATCAACAAAAGACTATTGCTCTCCAGTATGTGCCATCTGAGATTCAAGTTGCTGATTTCTTTACCAAGGCTCAAACTCGAGAGCAACATCGCTTCTATCTCTCTAAACTCCATGTTTTAGATCCTCCTAACCCATGTTGAGTTTTGAGGGGGGATGTTATGTATACATATAGGCCATTAGTATGTATATGGCCAATGAGGCCCATTAGTATATATATATTGGTATCCATCTAATACGATTGAGATACTATTACCCTAATTCTATCAGATATAACGACTCCCAAATATACATAATCATATCAAACGAACCTATATAGTGCTTATGTGCTAATCCTTTTACCTCACGATACCAGATCGAACTCAAAGCGAGAAACGTACCATCTTATGATAGCTTGATCATTTACTCGAACTTGTAGTGGATTATTTAGTTGTGATTAATTCCCCAATCACATTCGGCATGACTATGCACTTCCTTAATCCAGCTACATCGAGGGGTCTAAAGATATCTTTTCCGTTATATAGGAGAGACAAATTTCATCTTGATCGCTCACATTCTTCCGCATGTTTCATAGTAAATCCAAAAGCTATCTTTATGACAACCTAATTATAGAGTAGTGTTCGAGGGGCCCAAAAGGCTTTGCTGCTGTTGTTGTTGTTTTGACACAAGGCAATAAGCAAATGTTGCAATTCGAAGATGACATCAAGCTAGAGAAACCCAAAAGCCAAACACCTTAATTTCTTTAGTAGAAAGAAACGAATAATTTAATACAACATAATGTGAATGAAAATGGTGAATAAATGGAAGAGAAACATCATACAGCAAGTTGTCCTGTAGCACAGGTACATTTCGAAGCAACAGAGTGAAGAGGGTAACTAATCCGAATGAAGCAGCAGCAAACCACTCTGGGACAGCTGAACATTTAATTTACCAAGAATTGAATCAGCAAGCTTAACGCGAAACGTAAATATACTAAGACAAATTTCTAGGTGCCTAACACTTCAGGAAAAAATCAGACCACTCTGAGAGTCTGAGTAGTGAGTACCATTGACTCCACTGGAGGTACGAAGGAATTTTTATTACCTGTAGTTTCAGGTGGCAATGTCTGCCTAGGAACAACCACTGCAACTGGTTTCTCATCCTCTGGATTGATGAGAAGAAAAAGCTTATATTCATCACCAAATTTGTTCTGTTCATAATCAGGAGTTGCACACACATGAGATGTTCCCACATTTCTACACGCTAGACTTCTGAAAGGACCAGCTTTGCGAGTATCCTATTACCTGTAGCCGATTTGTGATCTTCTCATAACTCTTGGCTGGCTGACCACGTAAATTCCCCTTAAATAGTATTCCACCCTTATGTAAACAAGTGAAGGTAGTAAATAACATGTAGTTATTCTGAGCCATTTGATATCTATTTGCAAGAAGACATTTTAGCAGCTTAGTCAAATTTTGTACGAGCAATTGGCTTAGTTAGCCCAACTGCAGGCCTTCTGGTATCACAATATATGAGTTGAGTATGGATGCAATTTTATAAACACAATAACTAGTAAAACATTTGCAAGTGATATTGGTATTTCAATGGAATTATCAATAAATGTTTCTATGCTTTTCTCAACAGTGTTGCACAATTTTTAAAACACGATGAATGGTGGATACTGCATAAACAAGGTAAACTATGGCAATTCAGATATTCACCTCATAAGGCTCCTGACTGGTCACAAAAAATGTGTCAAAACCAAAAACTTGATCCTTTAGAATGTCTATTGTAGCCTTGGGAATCCTAACAGATTCGTCAAGCTGTTGCTGCAGATCATTGGGATTCAAAAAGAAAGCCATAAGACTTGTTACCTCATCGAGTTTCAGAGTTCAGAAATATTAAACAATCAAAAGAGTATACATAATTTTCTATTTAATAACCACTCTACTGTAGAGATTATGAGGAACAAGCAGGATCCCTATTTGATTTTGAACTCCCACTCTCGACTTATGAACACACACACTGAGAAAATTCATATGGAAACGATTACCTTCATTCCTGGCAAAGGCGAGCCACTAGCAACATCAACAACTTCCACCTTCTCCTATGTTTAACAGAATACTAGATATATTATGATTGCATTCTCAATGTCTACTATGTGATAAAGTTGATGTGACATCAACTACAAGCATACCTGCGCATCAATGGCAGCAGTAGCATCTCCATCAATGTTCTGAACTGTGTCACTGGAGTTTAACAGCTCTGAATTCGGGATTTCATCTTTCGTCTGACGAGGCATGGGAAAGCTAAATATTATAGTTCAGTTACATGTTCATGTAGCTAGGAGACTAGCACTAAGTAACGCATACTGTGCTAATCTAATTACTGGGCAAGTCAAGCCCAACACAAAAGGCAACCTACTTGCATAGTACAAACTTAATTTGAGGAATTGTAAGAGTAAGTAGGGTACATTATCTGCATTGGAGTCACTTTCTGCAAGTCCATTTGTTTGTGCAGCACTATCAACTGTAGGTGATGAAGCATCATCTCCAAACTCTTCTTTTTCCTGGTAGAAAGGCAAAAGAATGTTTACTCCCCTTTTTTAACAAAAGTTCAACTTGGTCCAAAATTCTAGATTTTTTAGCCACTTAAGTCTATAGCTTTCTTGATTTTTCATCCTCTCCATTGACTTATTTAATATAATCACATTTGTACACATGCTAACATGATCTGTACATTTTGATGACGGGTTTATGGAACAAAAGGGTAGTGAATACTAGGGCAGTGTTAGGTTCCAAAATAATATTATCGAGATGAGAATCACAATTTAACTTGAATATCATGCGCAAGATTCTGGAAACAAAGTAATATTTCAGGGATTACCCCTGAAAACACAGCAGAACACAATGCTAGGTAAGTACCGCATTTGGAAGTTGAAAGAGGTACATTGTAACTGACATCATAGATCACGAAAATGTGATGCTGTCAAATGCAAGAGGACGTTTGTAATTGGAAAAATTGCTCCCTTGCCCCAAAGTTTAATGGCGTTTGCTCAAATGCCCCATGATGTCTCACTGACATGCGGGTCCAGGGCCCACATGTCAGTGAGACATCATGGGGCATTTGAGCAAACGCCATTAAACTTTGGGGCACATGAGCAAATCCCCCTTTGTAATTTGGTAAAAATAAAGATATACTACTTCCCTTCAGTTTTCCCTCTAGTAGAATAGTTGTGCTTCATGGCTTGCTAATGTGCATTGCTTGCTAATGTAACTGACATCATAGATCACGAAAGGAAGGGCTTTGATTCGATAGTGATTCTATTCTATTAGACAATCTGGAAGGAACAGAACTCCCGCGTCTTCCACAACACGGAATTGGATATCACAGCTCTTGTGTCCGTCATTCTGGATGATTTAACCCTGTTGAGGTCGTTTTTATTGGTTTCACTAGCCGGACAGGTTCTGCTCGCGTTATGAGCACCGGGGCTGTGTGTTTTTATTTGCAAGCACTTCTCTTTTGCTTGCCTCATCTGTATTATTTTCAGATTCTGTTTTGGACTTTCTCCTTTCTTAATGTAAAGGCGCGCAATTCTTCTGCGCGTTCCCTAAAAACAAGAAATCGGTTAACTGAAAGGGGAAAAGCCTGTACCTCGTCGCCATTGCCTTCAATCATTGCTCGGCATGCAACCCTTCGACTCCTCAGCCTTCAATTACCACCAATTGTACATCAATGGTAGTGGAAATAATCAAATTGATTACGTGATGATTCCTGCCCCAAACAAAACCAAGAAAAGCAGCTGACCTGTGCCCAGAAAGCGGGAGGGAGAGGAGCGTGAGCGTGAGGTGGGCGCACCCCGCGCCTCCGCTCCTCGCAGGCACGGTGGTCGAAGCGAGGAGGATGCGGTGGCAGCATCCGTACGCCGCGGCGGCCTGCGACGGCGGGGAGCTCATGGCGGGCAACCGCGGCCAGTGGTGGTGTGGAGTGGAGGAGGACGCGCGGCCTTATCTCGTTCTCTCTTCGGAGGGAAATAGCAAATCTTTTCTGCGGCGAGGATTTC
This sequence comes from Bonia amplexicaulis, assembly GCA_036346245.1. Taxonomy (NCBI): domain Eukaryota; kingdom Viridiplantae; phylum Streptophyta; class Magnoliopsida; order Poales; family Poaceae; genus Bonia; species Bonia amplexicaulis. Next base: position 38,816,562 of record CM070736.1, on the reverse strand, counting down.
ATGCCGCACGACTCTCAAAGCAGAAGCCACTTCTTGATGATGCCGTTTTTTTCCTATGGTTTATATCTATTAACTGCAACTTACTAATTTAATAAATAATGATTACTAAAAATAAAACAAAAACCGATTGAGAAGCTGAAACAAAAACCGATGGCAATAGCAACTTTTTTTAAGACAAAGGATACCCAGCTTTATATTGAAAGCTAGTTAAAGGTCTGACACGCGTTCAGAACGAGATAGGGGAGATTTTTTATTGTAGCTGAATTTTTTAACTGTAATTGATAATAATTTATTTAGTATAATTAAATTTAATAATACAAAGAAATACGAGAAAAAAGAAAAGACAAAAAACCCCAATACACCAAAAAGCAAGAAAATGCGAAACTAAGAAATAGTGAATTAAAAGTTAGAAGACAGAAACTGAAGCTGAAACAAACGGACCCACACAAAACACATAAAAGCAAGAGCAAATAATAGACAGAACATTTGAGTAACTTTTCCTCCAACGCTTCTAACCTTCAGCTCTGCTCTGCAGTCTCTAATCCAGGTATTTTGTTCCTGTATTTCCAGAGGGCACAAGCCATCGCTGCAAAGCTGAATAGCAGAGTATTATAGTCAGCACCACACCCCAACTGAAGCCAAGAAGATAGAAAATCTTACATAGAGGTAGGAATTCTTTCCCACCCTATATCGTATCTCACAATATAGGAAATATCTTGCGTAACAGAGGGTATGTACATGTAGTATACGAGTATTTAAGACCATTTAGGTGGTAGGCATAATTTTTCAGATGTGGTATGTATATTTTTCGACATACTCCTTTTTTTGTGCGTATATAAAAGTATTTACAAAATACGCTAAAAATTATAGACTCCCTTACAATTTTTTTTGTGTGGTTCATATTGAAGTATGTTATAATTAGTATACGAGTATACGTAAAGTGATGGAGTATTTCAAATTTGTTTATGTGGTATATTAGAGGTGCATGTAATTACACCTAGGAGTAAAAGGTATTTCACACACACACATATATATATATATATATATAGTATAAATAACAGGGGCACTATGGTGTTCAGGCACCATGATTAAGACTTTTCATCCGTGATTGAGACTTTACATTCATGATTGAGACTTTACATCTTGATATTATATATCATTGTACTTGCACACATCTAAAAGCAATCTAAAAGCAGAGGCTTAGTGCTGGGGCACCCTGGTGTCCCATTTCGTCTTATATATATATATATATATATATATATATATATATATATATATATATATATATATATATATATATATATGACCATGGTGTCCGGGCACCAAGTCTTCTTGCCTTTGGATTGCTTTTAGATGTGTGTTAGTGCAATGGTATATAATATATTAGGCAAACCCATTAACATTCATTAATTCGAAAAGAAATCGATTTTATAGTATGAATAACAGGGACACCATGGTGCATAGGCTCCATAATTGAGACTTTTCATCTATGATTAAGATTTTTCATCCATGATTATGACTTTCCATCTATGATTAAGACTTTCCATTCTGATATATTTGCTATCACTGCACTTACACGCATCTAAAAGCAATCCAAAGGCAGGAATGCTTAGTGCCCAGACACTATGGTGCCCTATTTCAGTGTCATATATATATATATATATATATATAGTATTATTTGGTGCAATACATAGTATTATTTGGTTGCATAGCATTAGATCACCTATAAGGGCTGAGTCACAATTATGAAGATTGGTAATATGTTATTTTTCATGCTCAACAATCAAGTTATTTAGTTTTTTTGTGTGTGGATAGCTTGATGATGACAATTACTTCATATATCTGTACATGTCTGCATGCCCATGCTCCTGTCATTTTTCATGCCTGCTGTTTCATGCTTCAGTTGAAATGTATTTTCATCCAAATGAGGCATCAACTTTTTTTGTCCTGGATCAACAAATTTATTGTAAACTTATTCCTTTCATTTTATTTGATTAAGCTTCGGCAATGCTAGATAATGAGTAATTTATTGTAAACTTATTCCTTTCATTTTATTTGATTAAGCTTCGGCAATGCTAGATAATGAGTAATTTATTGTAAACTTATTCCTTTCATTTTATTTGATTAAGCTTCGGCAATGCTAGATAATGAGTAATTTATTGTAAACTTATTCCTTTCATTTTATTTGATTAAGCTTCGGCAATGCTAGATAATGAGTAATTTATTGTAAACTTATTCCTTTCATTTTATTTGATTAAGCTTCGGCAATGCTAGATAATGAGTAATTTATTGTAAACTTATTCCTTTCATTTTATTTGATTAAGCTTCGGCAATGCTAGATAATGAGTAATTTATTGTAAACTTATTCCTTTCATTTTATTTGATTAAGCTTCGGCAATGCTAGATAATGAGTATGTGTATGGATTTTCGTTGCATCTTATGGCCACATATTTAACTAGGCTCAGATAAAGCATCTACAGCCAAATCCCAGAGGGCATTTTTGGCAATTCGCTGTCATCTCGTGAACGCGGAAGAGGAGTAGGGTTCTACGGTTGCCGCCGCCGCCGACGCCGCCACCCGCCGGACCAAGAAACCTCTCGCTCTCATCGCCGGCGAGCGGCATGAAGAGCTTCCCGGTGTCCGGAGGCCGCAGCATCTCCCTCGCCCTCTTCTCCGATGTCTCCAACAGCCGGTATGTCTCCGCTTCTGCTTCCCCTCGTGTTTCGTGGCTTTCGTCACCACTTAATCACACCACTGCTGCAGCCATTAAATTAGCTCTACTGCTGTACCGAGTTCTTGTTTACAACCATTAACTATGAATTGTACGGTGAGACCATTGGCATCAAGATTTCTATTGTTGGAACACTCAGAGAACTCCGCGACCTGATGCAGTCAGGGAAGCTGGAGCCGGAGGTTGCTTTTCTCAATGCATCGCTGGTACGTTCTGTATGCTAAATCAGCAATTGGAACTGACGCTATCAGTTGTGCATGTCTTGTATGACCAGTTAGTCGATATGCCAGGTGCCTGATGTGTTCCCTGTTCTAGCGGCGGCTCACAAGGTGCTCCTCTCCAAGTCGAGGGAGTCGCTGACCACAAGGACCCTGCATTCCGAGCTCGTCTACAACTACTCCGGGTCGAAGCATGTGGTTACTCTAGCTGTGTTGATTTTACGTTATGGTATCGTTATAATGGGTAGGTTGACAATTCGCGTGATTTTTTTGGTTCCAGATAACGGAGTCCCTGAAGCGGTGTGGGATCTCTGATAACACGACATACATCCTTGCAGCTCGTTTTGATGCTTCTGATGAGGAGGTTGTATAATGATCACGACATCCATCTTATTCGGTTATGGTTTTGAATCCGTCAGTTGCTTGCTAGTAACTCTGTATTAATTGACCCTGATTACATCGGCTCTGTGTTTAGTTTGTTGATAAATTGAGCTGGCTGATTGGAATGTTCGTGGGTCCAGAGTCCGGACGCTACTTTGAATCATCAGATCTACTTTAGATTTGCAACATGTTAATTGCCGTACTGTGGGAACCTCAAATCAGAAGTTTTATCCCATAAAAAAATCAGAAGTTTTAAGCTATCTTGTCCTGCTGGTTATGTAAAAGCTGAAAATATTTTCAAAACCTTGCTAAAACTTTCTTGCTTTGAACACCTGGTGTTAGTACTCTCTTTATGGGGCCTCGAATTGGAAGCTTCTTGTGTTAACTCGAGAATTTAGTGACTAACTTGAAGCATGCTATGTGCGGCCCGATCTGGTTTCTATTACTGACTATTGGGAGATCTGCAAGAACTGACATTATACCAAACCGAAATTCTCATGACCGGCTGTTTATCTGTGGCTCCATTCATGAGTTCTTGTAGTTATATCCTACAAAATATAAAGGCGTAGAAATAAGGACTGTTTGAAATATGTATATGTTTTCCAACAGATATTGATCATAATATGCCAAAATTACCTATCCTAGTAATCTGCATAGTGGTGTGGAAGAACTGCAGAACATACCTGCAAACAGTCTTGAAGATCTGAAGGGGCACATGTCCCTCCCTCTCAATGCAGTCCACTCTAAATCTTTCAAAAATACTGTGTAAGTGATTTGAACAAGTAATGTTACTGTATGTGGTGTTCTCTCAAAATTTGTTACTGTGTAACCTTGAACTTTGCTCCGTGTGCGATAGATTTCTGCATGCACCCTCAGTTCAATGCCATTTCTATTTCTTATCCGTTTGCCTGTGAGTTACTATCCTTCCGAGGAATTCAAACAACCATTGAAGTGAAAATTGCTACATCACAGATGAAAGCAGTGGAAAAACTCATCAGCGGCACCGAGATTGATCTAGCAGAATTGGAAACAAGAGCAAACCAGCCACAGACCCTGAAGGTTTTTAGTTGACATTGACACTAGTAATATGCTAATATGGTTTTCATGATAATCATGTATTGTGATTCTGATTGTCATATTGGTTTCTTTTTCCTGTTGGCAGCATTATAAAATAACTCCCCAAGAAATATCAATATCTACACTGCCCGATGCAATTGTATGCAGGATTGCTGCCCGAGATGCCCAATGAGGTCTTGAACAATTGTCATTAGACTTTTTCCACCAGTGCGCATTCAATTCTCTGGACAAACACGGCATCGGTTGCACCTCTCCTTCATGGTTAAGCTTGTAGCAGGTTGTTTCAAGCTTGAACTTTTGAAGCGTATAATAATAGCATGTAGTCCTGGATGTTGTAGCTCTTATTAGCCTTATGTAGGACAACACAGCAACAGTTAAATATTTCTAAGGTTATCTTATGCAGATTTCGTGCAAGCAACCATAAAACATTTTTTTTGAAACGGGCACAACCAGAAAACATATTGTATTGTTGGCTCAGAACTTATCTTTAGTGACATCACGGACCAAGAATAAAACCTGTTCAGGATGTGCGACCTAGGTTCGATGGTTTTATGCACATGATGATGTGGTACTGGTATGTTGTCTCCATATACTATTGGTGCCCTGGGTTCACGTGATGCTTGGACAGCGCTGCCTTTGTTCTGTCCAAAGAAAGTATGGACAGGAATTTGGTTAGCTGCCCGACATTGCAGATTGCCAACAATATGTTTTTTTTTTGGGTATGAGCTACCTTGTAATTTTTCATGAACTCTATTGCTCTTTTTCTAAGGCAGAAAAAAACTGGGTTTTTTCTGTTAGATTTTGGGGGAAAGAGAAAACGCCGGTAAATTGCATTATGGACCAGTTGGTTTATCTATACATGCACTTGTGGGACCATAAAAACAAAAAAAAGAGGAAAAACATGTTGTTCTCTAGTTTGAGATTTAGTGAAGAAATTGTCAAGCTGAAGCTCCAGGGGCAAATATCGAATAGAAATACTTTCCCTGTTGACAGTGAGATCAAGTGAAGGAACCATCAGTACCAATGTGTTCGACTCAATGTTTCACTGGATCGACAGCAATCTGAATTCTGAATAGTACTGTTTTTGCCACTAAACACTTTCTATTTGGTCAGATAGTGGTAGTATGATGGTGTAACTAGCTTGCTCACGTCAGAGAGAACCGCTACCAAGTTTTATTGAAGCCATGTGGCAGTTAAACCAGCATGCCAGTTGGCTTGTTGTATAATTGTGTTTGGCCTTTCCTTTCAGAGATGCCATCATCTCATTACAATATAAATCCGTCATATCTTATTCCTTTGTTTTGCTTCCAATTATACCCCCATTCCAATCTGTACCTAACCATGCAATGCAAGCAAAGATACAAAATCTAAAAAACTTTCAGCTGAGCTGACTTGTTCTCACTAGCCACCACATGTACAAGCTTCTTTGCAGGCCGTAGTAGTAGTTATGATTATTGAGTAGTTTAATGACTGCTCCATGGGCACCAAAAACTTCCTGGGAATATACCCAGCACAACATACATAGACCACATGAATGAAAATTTTAGCAAGGTTCTTCTCCCCTGGCAATAAAAAAGGACTGAAATCTGAGCTCTCAGCCATACCAATCAAAACAAATTGCAATGGATTCTTGTAGGAGGTTTCATTAGACCAATTAAATCCATTCACTACTACACTAGATACCAATTTTATAACCACATTTCTACATCATATGGTGGTTGTGCCAATAGTCGGCAACTAGAACATAAATTTGTAACACTCCTAAAATTATAGTGTCGGAGCCGTATTCATATTGGCTTCTAAAATCCACAATAGCTTTTCTACAGTATCTAGCTTTCAAACAGAATATTTTTTTAAGACGATGTCTACTAGTTGATTGTAGTAGATATTATAATAACTTCATTTATATCTACTAAAATCGCACGCGAGTCTCTATCGCTCCGTACTCTCTCTCACGAACATGTTACTATTCATAAACTAAAGCTAAAAACCATCAGCAAAACCCAATATGAACGGGCCTATACCAGTTAGGATTGAGAGGAGAAGGTAATAATTCAGAATTAGCAATTTGGCAATGGAATTACATGGTATTTTCCTTGGACATATTTTATTTGCAAGGATCCTACGTAAAAAATGCATCTATATTCAAGTGGACCATATTAAATCCAAAAGATGAACCCTAGAAAATTATTTATTTTATACACTCCTATTTCTCTATTATCTTCAGTAAGTAATGTTGATGTATCACTTTCCATGCATTGAAACCCCCATGTGTGTAGGAGAAGGATGCGCTCTTGTATAGGAGTGCTGTAGCACACGAGCATTGACCTTTTCTTTTCTCTTCTTCTTTTCCCTTTCTGTAATAGCTATGTTCTCATGGATTATTTTTCGAAGGAAAGGTATTCTTAACATTGCCTATATTTGGCATGATAGCCAGTATCAAAGCCAGGGAGAAACTCATCTTCACACTTACACGTTAAATTAGAGATCCCCATCCAATTATTGCAAAAGAAAACTACACTTTGGTAAAATAGAGGAGATCTTGCAGAGAGAAAGGTATATGCTTTGCCAAGTTCCCTCCAATATTCTCCTTTCCTCCCAATGGAATATCCCCGCAATTCCGACTCCAACTCGCTTATACACGCAACACGAACTCAACTCGCTCTCTCTCTTGCTCCAACACCACCAACACAAAACCACACGACAATTGCACAGACACCGTATACGCTTATACCAACACATAGCAGCGAAGGAAAAGGTTCTTCTTTTATTCTTGGTTTCTTGCGGTTGCTGGGGTGCCAATGGCGATTGGCTCTGAGATCAAGGACGACCTGGAGGAGGCGCCGCCGCTGCTCCTCGACGAGGCCGCGCGCCCGCGCCGAGTCGCGCTCTTCGTCGAGCCGTCGCCGTTCGCGTAAGATTTTACTCCTGCCTCTGTCGTCCTCTTTGCTTTTGTTTGGGTTGTGAAAATTATTGGCTTTGTGCACATTCTCGGCTGGATCGATGGGATTTTGTTCTTCAGGGAAAAGCTGGGAGGTTGAACTGGGAGTAAGCTCTGATGTGGCGTCCTTCCTAGGTTTCTTGGTTTGTCGAAAAAGCTTGGATCTTTCTTGGGTCTTGGGAAACATAAAGATGGGATAAAAATTGATTTAGTTTCCGGTGAATTAAGTGTGGCGCTTAAAAAAACGAAACTGGTTGAGTTAGTTGGGTGTGTGAAGAAGGGGAAACGAAGCATTTGTGCATTGCATTGATCAGTTATAGGGCGTGGCATGAAAAGATTGCAATTTTGCTGTCTATGAAGGGAGAGATGGTTACTTTTGATGGTGATTAAACTGATTTTGCACGTATGCTTTCACATTTTTGACAAGTTTGCCTTTTCCATTTTGCAGCTACATCTCTGGGTATAAGAATCGGTTTCAGAACTTTATCAAGCACTTGCGCGAAATGGGGGATGAGGTACACTTCTTGCTGTCCTTTGGTAGGGTAACAATGGAGTTGTACTGATGTGGTAGTTTTACCACAAAATTAGAAGGTGTGACTTAATTTGGCATCCTGTTGTGCTGTGCAGGTCATTGTTGTGACCAACCATGAGGGGGTTCCCGAAGAATTCCATGGTGCCAAGGTTATTGGTTCATGGAGGTAAGTTCTGAAAACTGAAGATACTTGTTTTTTCTTTTGTCTTAGTATATTACTCCTACTAGCAATTTGGGCAATAGCTTCTGAAGGACTCAGTTTTTGTTAGGGTTGTTTCTAAAAGGAAATGGGGACCACCTAATGAGTACCAACACTGCCCTTAAAAACTTTAACTACTAATGAGTACCAACACTACCCTTAAAAACTTTAACTACTACCCTTAAAAACTTTATCTACTTCTATGAACCATAGTGAATTACTCAAAGTTATAGGGCATTCAAGTTGCTTTACACCTTGGAACCATCTCTTTTTAGAGTACGGTTAGGTTTTAGCCTTTTTAGTGTTTAGGACATATTCTGTTAGTTATAACTCAAACTTATCATTTATCAATGAATGCAAGTACTACATTTAAAAAGAACACTCCAGGTTTATGAATTTATTGAGTGATAGAATAGTCAAGCTGGAATAGATTGGAAGTGTTGTAAACTATTTGATTGAATCACATGATCTGTAGTGCCTTTTGGTGGCATATTCTAATGCTTAGCTGTTTTCTCATCCTTTCCAGCTTTCCATGTCCATTGTATGGAAAAGTTCCTCTCTCTCTTGCACTCAGTCCTAGGATTATTTCGGAGGTTGCAAAGTTCAAGCCTGACATTATTCATGCATCCTCACCTGGAATTATGGTAACTTTATTTTGACAATCAATTGGTTAATCATCAAATGTTCTCTGGTGGTTAGCCACTAAGTCTGATGACACACTGCTGCTCTTTCAGGTTTTTGGGGCTCTTGCTATTGCTAAACTGCTCAGTGTCCCCCTAGTGATGTCCTACCACACCCATGTCCCAGTGTAAGTTAACACTGAGTTATAATGCAACAAATTGTTGACTTTTCTGGCTACTTCAGTAATTACCTTGCCACATTCCATTTTTAGGTTCTTTCTTTTAAAGTTCCTTAATGGTTTAATAATTTAGAACGTCCAATGTAAATGAGTAGCACAATTGAATAATTTAGAATGTTCAATGCAAATGAGTAATACAACTGAATAATTTAGAATGTCCATAGTAAATGAGTAATACAATTGGCTTAACTATTCTGTTAAGAAAAATGACTGAATATATGGTGCCTATAGCAATATCAATCTGAAATACAAGACTAATTTACCATGATTAAGATTTGTGTATAAAATAAAAGTACACTGACAATTTGAATTGACATTTTTTAATAATAGACTTAATGTAGGCAAGCAACACTTATCAGAAAGCCCTTTTTTGAATTGCCAGTGAACAACCTTATCAAAACTATTTGAGCTGTTTGCCATAGCCGCTGAGTCGTATTTATGTTTTCCCCCCTGCAGATACATACCAAGATATACGTTTAGCTGGCTTGTAGAGCCAATGTGGCAAGTCATAAGTAAGCCTTCTACTCCCACCTAATATGTGCTTTCCTAAACAGTCAACTTTTATGTGACAAAAACACTGATTTGGGCCTGTTGTTTCCAACAGGGTTCCTTCACAGAGCTGCCGATCTAACTTTGGTGCCATCTGCTGCTATCAGCAAGGATTTTGAAACTGCACAGGTTATATCAGGTTGGTCGATATCTGTACACTGTATATTACATGTTCTTATTGTTTCTCATGTTAATAATATGCTTTACATATTTATTCAGCTAACAGAATACGCCTTTGGAACAAAGGTGTTGATTCTGCCAGCTTCCATCCCAGATTTCGCATTCATGAGATGCGAGTTAGGCTAAGGTGGCATCCTATTTCATTTCTTCTTGAATGTTCTGTATATGGTAGATTGAGATTAATTATTGACGCTTATGCTGTATGATCTATTTTCAGTGATCGTGAGCCCGAGAAACCATTGATAATTCACGTTGGACGCTTTGGGCGTGAGAAAAACTTGGATTTTCTGAAAATGTGGGCAATATTCTTACTTTGCACTTTGTGATTAATGCGATCTTTGACTTACTTTTAACAAGCGTAAAGCATCTCCCCAAAATGAGTCTAATACCATTTTTCTTCTCTTTTGTGCCTTACATTATAAGCTGCTTGGCACTAATTTTGCTTAATGATTGAGCAGGGTAATGGATAGGCTGCCTGGAGTAAGAATTGCATTTATCGGAGATGGACCGTACAGGTATATCCTATGTGATTCCTTTTTATACCTTAAGCTCTTGTGTTTTCATCCAGTTCAACTATCTCAACACTAGTTCATAATTTATGCGAGTAATGCAGCTAATGCTATTGTTGTGTTCTGAACCTCAGCCTTTTAAGATTAATGTAGGTTTAAAGAAAATTTTCATTGAACTTCTTGTTCTGCAATCAAGCTTTTACTACAAGTGTGCTTACATGCTCCCTGCAATTACATGACAGGCCTGAATTAGAGAAGATGTTTGAGGGGATGCCTGCAGTGTTCACTGGAATGATGCAAGGTGAGGAGCTCTCGCAGGCATATGCCAGTGGTGATGTATTCGTGATGCCCTCAGAGTCTGAAACACTCGGCCAAGTAGTCCTGGAGTCCATGTCATCTGGAGTCCCCGTAGTTGCAGCTCGTGCAGGTGGAATCCCGGACATAATTCCAGAAGATCAGGAGGGCAAGACCAGCTTCCTGTTCACACCAGGCAACCTCGACGATTGTGTTGGCAAGATCCAGCTATTGTTGACGAACAAGGAATTCAGAGACAACATGGGGAGGACTGCTAGAACTGAGATGGAGAAATGCGACTGGAGGGCAGCCTCAAAGAAGATCCGCAACGAGTTCTACAATGCAGCAATCTGGTACTGGCAAAAGAAGCGCGCAGAACTGATCAAACCGTTGCAGTGGCTGGCACGGATGTTCCTTCCGGCACCTGAGGTCAACAGCATTACCCAATACTGATGCCTCTAGCCATGATCTAGACAAGTGATGGAAGGATGACCAGATGCATGCATTCCCTGTAAATTTGTGATCTATAGTGCAGTGTCAATAGGTGAGATAGTTCCTGTTTTTGTATGGAATTGGAATTGTGTTGGTATGGCAATGCCATTGATTGCTTGTATTGTGGCAGTGGAAAACTAGAAATGTGTTGTCTTGTTGGGACAGGATGTACTTTCAAATTTGTATTGATTATGATCATGCCATCAATGCATCAAGATGCTGTTGTGCACGCAATCAAGACTTAACTCGTGAAATGTTGAAATTTAGTCTGATGTATCACTCTGAATGTCAAATATGTCAATTTTTATTGCATGGGCAAATGAAGAATAGAAGGAAGCAGCAACATGTACATATCTGCAGAAACTTGTGATGAACTATATATTGTTCCTTCGGATTTTGTGAATTTTAATGTTACTCAACTAACCATGTAGGGTATTACGTTGAATTACGAGCTTTTTAATTCAAGTCACAATAAAGTCGTTGTAGTATAGTGGTGAGTATTCCCGCCTGTCACGCGGGTGACCCGGGTTCGATCCCCGGCAACGGCGTAAGTTTTTCCTCCCTTTTTTTTCCTTGCTCACCTTTTGTGCTAAGCGAAGATATTTCCTAGCTCTGCTGCAAGAGGGAAAGAATAATTTCCTCTTTTAAACCTCCACTTACACTTCCCTTTTCTTGTCCTTGATGATTCTAGTTGCTCATGGCTCCATCCCAAGTTTCCCTTCGTTCTCATACATGCATAGTTTCAGTTAGTGGCAAAATGAGCTTTTAAACCGATCCTGAAGCAAACGTCCCTGCTCTGCTTAACTTCTTCTCCTCAATAAGATTTTTCTCGAGTTGGATATTAAACAAAAGAAAAGGAGCATATCTTTTAATCCAAGTTGCCAATGGCAAGTTACTGAACCTATTCCTCGAAGCTTTACAGCTTTACTTGCTTGCACATGGCATGTCGCATATCTGCATGCTATGCTCATTGATACTGATACCTTCTTCCAGTTCCATCAGGCAACAGTAGTGTGAGCTGGTCGTTTTTCGCCTTTCCTGATAAGGTTGCGAGGGGAACCAAATGGCCTACGAAGTTGCCCTTTTCAGCATCAAAGCCAGGCATCTCTATGACGTCTGCGAGGGCACGGGAAAAGCAAATCTATCTTCTAGCTTTGCTCAGTCATGCATCGCCACTACGTGTTATTAAAAATTATCTCTTGTTTCTCTGTACTTTGTTGTTGATACTAGATGGCAAAGAGGAAGCAGAACAGTGAAAGCTTAATTCGTCTGCCAACATCTCTGATCTTCTGAGAGCTGTATTCAGACTGTGGGGGCTGGATTTTTTTTTTTTTTGCATTTTTGTGTCACAGATCGTGTGAGATAATTGTATGATATGTTGAATCTATTCATCGCCAGGAAAAAAAGAAGTTTCGTTGTTACGTACCAATCTTGTGTCAATGAAAGGAATAGGAATCAAGACAACGGAGGTTTAAGGAAGCAAAAAAGAAAAAGAAAAAAAAGAGGAAGGCAAAACAAGAAAAGGTTGCCCTGAAAGTTGGAAGCAATAGCCAGAGTAACCGTTACACACTGTCGATGATATTGCGTCCTATCGTTTCTTGCTTTAGGGATTACCACTAGCAATCTTCTTTAACAACTTTATTCTTGTTAAACTCAGTCTAGATGGCTAAGGACAGAACCACGCATGATCATTTCTTTTAATACTGCTTTATTTTATCTGAAACTGGGTATCCTGGTCGGCGAACCCTGGAGAGAACAACCAGAACTTCAGAATAAGAGATCGCATGCATGCAAAGATCACACATTGCAGGGCCAGGGGGGAGTTCATCTAACAATTTATCTACTTGTGTTTTTGTATGTGGAAGTTGCCCACAGTCATAATAATTACTTTTGCTTTAAGATTATTAAACCTTTCCCTAAGAGGTGTACTCAATCAAACCCCATATAAACTACTGTAGGAGGTTAGTGTAAGTGAAGCCTCGGAGTATCGTCAATAGTATGATACCATTATCTTTGCTGCATTTTGTATCGCTTAGTTGTTCTATTTTTCTGTTTCCTTCCTTTTTCTTAGGCAAGTTAAAAGACCATAATGGTCATTATGCATTAGGGCAAGGCCTTGCAGGAGTATTGACAAAAAGGGAGGTCTTTCTGTCACTCGGATGGGAATGCTACGCCTACAATTATGGGGCCTCCTGAATCTTCTTCCTTCTGGTTTCACACATTGCCTGCGCACCTTAGATTCTGATTGCTACAGCCTCAGCAGTTGCAGTGCACCAGAACACCTTGTGTGCATCAGAAAGTTCGCCAACTTTTTTTTTATCTGAATACTGGGTGCAGAAGGTTCATCAATATGACACAGTTACTGTTGTCTGGCACTGTGGTGATTGTGATCGTTCTTGGAGAACTGATTCGTTTTAAGGCATATGCTATCTTCGAATTAGAAAGAAAAAGACGGCGCTTTTTTTTTTTGTGCGTAGAAATGTTTCACTGACGCTTTCACAACGCAACCGTGAAAACTTAAGCTCCACCAGAATACTTTCTGATGAGTGGCCAAGACTATGACGGCTAACAAAAAAAAACGAAACTTACCAGTTAAGGGTCTGAAAAAAGAGGCACAGTTAAGTCACTTCCAATTGAATCAGGACGAAGGGATGTTCGGCACGGCGTCTACCAATGTGTTCCTGCTTCCATGAGAATGAAGCATTGAAGCTGCTGTTAAACGACAAACTACAGAACAGAAACACATGTTGTATGGTCAAAAATCAGCATGGAAAGTTTTACTCCATATCGTTCGTGTTTATAAAATGGCAAGTTCGCGAAAACCATGTCATGTTAGAATGAACCGTCAGAAGCTGACATGGGAAGGCAACAAGCCTGAAGGAATGCTAAAATGAAGGAACACAGGCTTGAAGCAGCAGCGACCACATCACACCCAGAAGCTTCTATGCAACAGTGCCTCCATCATCAGAGAGTGGGTGGTTTTCGTTTTGCACTGCAATTTGCAAAGTGAGGAGGCAGGCCACAGAAAAGCACAAGCACCCACAGAAGTTTGCAACATTTGGGCCTAAGTGCTGCTCTCTATTCTATTCTTTACTGTTGTCACAAGGATCTGCCTCATATCTGTGGATGCCTTTCTTAAGGAGGGAAAGAATAAGGCCAAGAAGGGGGAAAATAATCGTAAAGTTTGATGGAAAGAGGACAAAGAAAGCATGAGATGTCAAGATAGTGGAACCCTGACTCATTTCCAATGTCATATTTGGTGGAACTAGCATCATCAATAGAGCTATAGAAGAATACTGTGTAGGACTGAATTGCACACAAACAATGCATGGTCAATCCACAGAATAAAAGAGACTTGTTTTTTTTTAAAAAAAAATGAAGCTGGAAAGAAGAAAAAGTTGAGTAGATGAGTAAGGCAAGTAATATGTTGAATGACTCACTGCAAATTGATCTCTCGTTTATCCAAAAAAACACCTTATGCAAACACGAGATGGTGCGAGCACAAATGGGTAAATCGGTAACTGTGGATAAGTATGCGCTATATACAGCATGATCTGGAACCCTCAATACAAGGCAGCATCCTTGCAATCAGATGGTAAGTAAGGTTCCATATACATCAGCTGACCAGAAGAATCTAGAACATGGTTTTGTTCATCCACCTCAGGAAAAAGTAGGATCCATTATTGAATATAAGTCCACTTCATAGAATACCTGATCAGTATTCAGCACTAGCACTCACTGTCTGAAAATACGACAGCATCAAGTTCTTGACGTTCTTTTCGTTACATTCTCAGTATCACCAACAATTATGGACCACCAAGCATCACCAACATGACAGAGATCCCTCCCCCTCTGTTATGTTCCGAAAAATTCCCACAATTAATTACTTCAATACAGGTAATGAAGCTATAGCAAGACCATATTACACTAGACATCTGATCCATGGCACTGAGTGGACTGATTGCACCTAAAACAACACACTTCGGATGGCAGCTAACTGATCATGTAGAGGACCACACTGCAAACCTTGATCTTGCAAACCCATCCCATAACTTGGCATCCCACGTGTCCGGCTTGGTGAATTGAAGGGCACATTTGCCCCACTGTGTTGCTTGGCGTCAGCTGACAGTGAGAACTGGCCTACCACTGTGGTCGGAGTTGATGCGTTGGACTGGTTGCTGAGCAGAGAGGATTGGGATGGCGTGGGAGGCCCATCGTCCGCCAGGTTAACCATGGTGATGTCGTGAATGCTCGATCTCCTCTTGTCCTTGCCCCCTGAGTTGAGCCTGATGAAGTATTTCTGTGCATGGCTAGCCACCTGAGTAGGTGTCCTCGTCTGCACGAAGTTGCGCGATATGTTCCTCCAATCCCCTTTGCCGTATTTCTTCAGGCCTAAGAGGAACAACCTGACCAAAGAACAAAGCATGATCTAGTTCAGTAACTATTGATTGATGAGTTCTTGCTTCACCTTGGTTGAATGAAAATATACTAAGGCCTAAAACCATCATACATCAAGCTACATGACTGTCTCAAATCCTACTGAACAAAGAAAATTCCCCTGTACTCCTGCAAGTTGCAATTCTTTATAGTTGAATCATTCCAATTTCTCAGTTTGAAAACTACCCACAGCCATCAAATGATGTAAAGCCTATTGAATGATGGTGAATTCAAGAAATGAAATTTCCCTAGTCTTACGCATGACAGAGAGCAATCACTCTCAGAAGTCAGAACACTATTATATGGAGGTGTACTCACTTGTGCTCAACCTCGGTCCATGGCACGCCCTTATTCCTCTCCTGCTCCGGCGTGCGACCGATGTGCCGCTTCCCGCAACCTCCCCCAAACCGGTACCCGCGCTGGAAGTCCCCGACGCCGTCCCACTGCAGGGTGAACGATGCCGCCCCGGCGCTACCGCTGCCACCGTACACCGGGGGTACCTTGCCGGACTCGATTTGCTGGACGTCGACCTCGAGGTCCTTGAAGTGGCTCATGACCTCCAACGCCGTCTTGCCGGGGATGGCCTGCGCCACCTTCTCCCAGTCCGGGTAGCGAAGGTCGAGACCGGCGAGCGCCCGCTCGAACCGCTTGTTCTCTTCCAGTGTCCAGCTGCGCGCCAAGAACCAGTTGCCCCGGGGGGCGTAGTGGCCCATGGGCGGCAGCACCTCCATCAACGCGTCCCTCATCATCTCTAATCCACTTGTTATCCTCGGCTCTGCTCAACTCAGCTTACTGCAAGGAGCCAAAATGGCTTAAAAGGTGAGAATTTTTTTGTGACATCTTCGAACAAGATTGAATTCCAAGAACACTGTCATAGCGCAGGATTTTGTTAATAGGAACTCTCGTTGATGCAAATCAGATAAAATTGGAGAAGAGATTTGGGGAAAAGACAGAATCTATATGAGCAATTAGATTGAATAGCAGTGACCCAATTCGCTGGGACTAATCAATTGCAAAGAGGTGATAAGAGACTACAAGGACCTGGAAAGGAGGAATCTTTGGAGAACAGATTAGATTGGATTCAAGAACAGTTCAGAACTATCCCCAAACACAACCAAAATCGTGAATCACTTGACCCCAAATTTACATCTCCCTGAACAGATTGACAACCGCGAACAATAAGCAAACCATCGCACATCCAGGACACGACACAGAAGGAATTCACACCTATGGACCTTACCAAAACGAGTAAAGGAGCGATTTTTTTTCTCTCTTTCCACCCCAAATTGCATTACCAAATACCACAAAAACTCCATAGTCTCCCAAAAGAACCGAAATTTCACCTCGATAACATCACTGAGAACTCAAGACCAGGGGAACAAAAGGCATCATCGAGCTGGACAGCTCCAAGAAAGCAAAAATTCTCACCTCTTCTTGATCTCCGGAGGCAGGCAGCTGTGGCTAGTCCTTAGCACGCGGACAAAAGGTGATCTCCCTCGGTTCTTGCTCAAACTCTCTGAGGATTTTTTCCCCCACCTCTCGCTAGAAAAGAGAGAGCGATCCAAGGGCAGGTTCTCGAGAGTGGCAGCCGGTGATTGGGCCGTGGCCTGGAGCTTGTGGCCGACTTTTGCACTATATATATCCGCATGCCCGTATGGCTTCGCGCACACATGCTCATGCACACTTGGATTTATTCTTGGATTCTCCCCCTCGCTTTTACCTCCACTACTGGCTACCACTTGGCACAAACCTTTCGGTAATTAGACATTATTTTTATTACATAATGTTAGAAATAATCTTGATTTAGAGTTTAAAATATAGTAGAGTCTGTTTCTAAGTGTAACTCAAGTTAAAGTTATATCCAACTTAAAGTCCGAATCGTATGCTAGTAGAAGAGTATTAGTATATATATTAAAGAGGCTTATAGCCAGTTTTGTAAGAACAGAAGTAAAGAAAAATGGGAGCAAGTGAGAGAATAGAGAAATTCAGGAACTCTTCAGTGTTCTCTCAGTTTATTTACGATATGTGCATTTTCTCCTGAAACAAAGTTAACACATAATATATCATTTTCTAATCTACCTAAATACTAAACTACGTGGGAAGAAAGTCACAAGAGAAACAGAGCCTTTAGCATATATATAGCACTATTGCAACATATATTTACATAAATAGTTGTATGCGTCAAATATTGGCAAAAATAACGTTTTTGCTGCCTGGTGGTTGGACAACAACACTGAAGGGGTGACATGTGTCATTGCCGTCCCGCGGGCGGAATTAGCCGGCTTAATTACCCGCCTTAGTTTTTTTGTATAATATTTGTTTAAATTTTTAAATATAACAAATAAGCTCAAAAAATTACGAAATTTTATATATATCCTCCTGACATATCGTACTTCATCGTGTAATTTTTTAATAGTTTTAGCCATTCTAAATATTGTTAAAATTTGTATTATTGAGATATTTGTAGAAGTTGTTACACATAGCAACCGAGCTCCAAAAATTACGAAATTTTATGTGAAGCCTCCTAACACAATCATGGTAATTGTGTGTTTTTTTAGAAATTTTATGTACTCCAACTTGAGTTGCCAGGTGGGACCCACCATCAAATAAAAATACTCACCTTCAGTTCCTTCGCCCGAGTTCTCCTCCCGCTTGGTTTCTTCGCATCATCCCCAACCTAAGCCCAATCTGGCATCCAAATCAGCAAATCAGCTGCCTCTCTTCCTTCATCTCCTTCTCCACCTGCCTTTCCCCCTCACAGATCTGGCTCCTCAAACTCCCCTCTTCTCTTCCTTTGCCCCGCCCATCTTCCTTATGCGTCGTCGCCTCCATCCCCTTCAGCTTCCCCGGCGCCCCCGTGCACGCCGCCGCCTCCGCCCCTCCGGCTTTCCTATCCGTGTAGTTCACAGGATAGCATCAGGCGGCGCCCCAGTCGACAGGGCATGGGCGGGTGCGCACCAAGCAGGACACCATGGTTGCCGCCTTGTGGTTAGGTATCAATGAGCCCCATGACCTCCACGAGGAATGCAACGCCATCCCTAGGGCTAAGGTATTTTCTCTTCTCAATACACCCCCATTGCCTGTTGTTGGGATGTATGCTGTCAGTTTGCCAAAAAAATAATTTTTTTATTGTGTTGGCATTGGAGCAGCCGCTTGTACTAGTTCCATAATCTTGGTTCTAGCATCACCATAGCCTAATGGCTAGCACCGGTTATTTGCACACATTGTACAAGGGCTAAGAGTAGTTCTTATCTTGTAATTTCTTCATTTTTGTAGTTGAATTTGCATCAGAAGAGAGCTTCTTTTCTTTTATTTTGTGGCACAGGCCTGCTTGACTGCAATCACTGCATAACCAGATGAGATCGCCACAAAAGCAGTAGGAATCATAAAAAAGACTACGAAAGTACAACCGAAACAGGGGAGCTTTTTGGATCTGAAGAACAAGCCCACAGACATGTCAAGATCTGCAACCCACGAAAAAAAAATGAGAGAAAGAAACAACACATCTCAATTAAACAACCGCCTCGCTTTGAATTCAAGCAACACAGGCCAGTAAGGAAGCTACAATGGCCTATGATTGTGTCTCATAGGTTTTGCCTGTTTGTGAGAGAGTAAAAAGAGATATTTGTGTATAATTTTAGCTGATATTGATAAAGTCACTATAATATAATCAATTTCTAAATCTATTTTAAAAAACACAATATTTGAAAGTTAGTTAATATAAAAAAAACCAAAAGTACCCAAAGCCCAAAAGAAGGAGCCCTCTATACTCCCTTTGGAGCTTTGACCAATCATCATACATGCAGCATGGACAGAGGAAATGATGTGGAAACAGCAAGGAAAGTGACACAAAATGAAAACGAAGTATTGCTATGTAAGTATGTATCCTCCAATTTTATCAGCTGAGTTAAAGAGACGAAATATATAAAAATGTATTGTGAACTTATGGTTAACAAAGTGTTAGATCGTAAAGACCTCCTCATCCTAAAAGCTAATTTATGAGATGAGATACTTCTTCACTTTTAAATTAAGCCTGTTGCTCTTTCACAATCAATATGATACTATTCTAACAACCTCCCCTTTTATATATTGGTATCCCATAGTTGTCACCGTCTTATTTATCGTACACCGATAGTCTCTCAGGATTATGATCCATTAGGTTTTCATACACTAATGTTCATTAAATCAGATGTGCTAGAAACATGATTTGATATCACTTGTTGAATCATATGGCCTTTCTTATCTTAAAAACTAGTTTATGAGGTAAGGGACCTTTATTTTTAAGTTAGGTATGATCTCTTCTACGACTAACATGAGACTATTCCAGTGTTGAGAGAGTTTATCTCGTGCTGCAATGGAAAATGCACAAACCATGTTCTTTGGATCAGAAATGATTGCTTCATGTTATGCTCTTGGCGATGGACTCAGGTTGTTACCCATTTTTCATTATAAATTTCTGGTATATACATAAGAACTTAAATTTCAGGGGTACCATAAGAAACTAATATTCTGGTATGTTGGTATTTGATCTTATTATTTAAAGACAGTACTATTTGACTTACAAAACTGTTAGGCTCCGCTCCAAATGCTCTTTGCTTCTTGTTTTCGGCTTATTTAAATCAGAAGTCACTTGGAACATGTGACTTCTAATTTCGGGTTTTTTAGCTTTTTTAACTTTTTTGCCTTTTGCTTTTCCTCCTTATTCATTTGCATTGTTCGTGACAATATAATGGTTTTTTATTTTTCTATTTTTTCTTTAATTTTTTTTAGAAAAAACTAACAGCCGTTATATTACAATTTCAGCCAAAAGTTAATTGGAGCAGACCCTTAACCCTGAGTCAACAATATATATACCACTAAACCCGGTTATAAATCATAATTCTTCAATAAAGTATTCCATGTGCTTATTTAACGTTTTGTGATGGCACGACTCGAGGTTTGAATGCTAATGGGTTAGGTGGCAAATTAAGAAATGAGAGAGGCGTTTTTAGAGGGGAGGAACAGAAAGAGGTATGGAATGGACGATGGCTCTTCCATGCACGATGAGCCACTGTATGTATATATTGTTGGTAGTTAGAATTAGCTAGCTGGTTCCCCTCCTGCTTAGCTTGCACAATTGCACTAGGCTTTGCTCATTTGTTTATGCACTTTCGTCTCCCTTGAGCTCCAAGAAAACGGCAAGGTGTTTTGATCAGCATCGGCTTCTTTGGTTATAGGGATGCAAACGTATTAAATACGAACGGATAATATTTTTATCATATTTGTTTTTTTGGATGTAGATACGAATACATATATCTCGGATACAAATATAAATACGAATATTATCAAATACAGATACAGAACGAATACGAATTGAAACAAATACGGTCACGAATATTTATCAAAATATAAAAACCCTTTAAACTATACATCCAAAATTAATAAAAACATATAAATAGTTTATCGTAGTAAAACATGCTCTCAGTCTGATTCTTTAAGCTTTTCAATGGCGTCCTTGCACAAACACACCAACTTAAACTCAAAGTTCTTTGTTGTTTTGGTCGCATGCAACGGATATTTTACTAAATAATTTAACATGCAACAGAATGCGTAGGTTTAAAGACTTGCAAACGAAATTTTTATTAAACGCATGCTTCTCCTCTCTCTTCTTTTACTTTCCTCTCTCCTCCCCTGTTACTTTCTTCCTGCCTGTTCACAGCCGAATCATCAGGCCATTCATTTCCTTTTGTCTTTCTTATCACTTCTTTCTCTTACTTTCCCCTCTTTTCTCTCTCCCCTTTTTCCCATCTGGCCGAATGTGCCATTCATTTCTTCTTCCTCCCTATGCCTATCTCTTCCTTATCCCCTATCTTCTTCCTCCATTTCCTTTCCCCACTTTTCTAATTTCTTTGCTCTCCTGCCAATTTTTCTTGGAAGGTGGGGAGGCGAGGGTGGTGGCGGAGGAGGCAGCCCAGGCGGGTGACGGCGTGTGCTCAATGTTGTACACAGCACGGTTCTTCGAATGGCAGCGGCCGCGACGGCCAGTGCACTGATCAAATCCCTCACAAACGCAGCCTCCCCCCTTCCTCACCACGGCAAACGTCACGAACGGCCTCAGGAACCCCACCACTCTGTCCACCCCCGGCGCACGCCGCGCGTCGCCTCGCCAGCGCGCGGCGGCCCCGACGCAAGAGCCTAGACAAAGGGGTGGCATGGGCGAAGCGTGACCAATGGGCCGACGCGGAGGACGCAGGAAGCAAGAGCTGTGATGGCCTTGATGAGGCAGGAGGCGGGCGGGGAGGGAGGCGAGAGGGCGCAATGAGGAGCGGGAGGGAGGAGGTCGACGCGGGAGGCAGCGAGGCGGCCGAGGGATGCCGTGGTGTGGGTGGAAACGGCAGGGTGGGGGAGCCGATGAGGGAGGAGATGGCGTCATGGGCGGCTTGGGCTGGGTGCTCGGCTTATTGGCTATTGGAGTTTGGGTTGAAATCCCGGATATCCGGCTTCTTTATTATTCGGATAATCCATATTCGTATTCTATTCGGCGGATATCAGGCTTCCTGTATTCGTATTTGTTTTCGACAAAAAAATCCGTATTCATTTCTGATCCGAGAATTATCTGAATAAAATCCGATTCGAGACAGTCCGTATTCGTTTTTGTCTAGATCAGTGGGAAACTATTCAATCTGTTTTCACCTCTATTTGGTTGCTTCATTCCAATGTCAACCTCAATCTCTATTGCCTTAAAAAAAACCCCCAATATATGTTGTGCCGTCTAATTAACACCATCCACATGCATGAGCGTATAACTGTATATTTGACACAAAGGTTTCTTCTGAGAGAGCATGATTGTTCACCTCTAAGCTAATTTCTAATTAACACCATCCACATGAATGAGCGTATAACTGTATATTTGACACAAAGGTTTCTTCTGAGAGAGCATGATTGTTCACCTCTAAGCTAATTGAGCGAAGCCAACTGTAGATGGCAAAACCGGTGTCACTCATTTTTCCAGCTGATAACTATTTTTTCGATTCTCACCGAGTGTGGGTGGGGTTGAGCTATTTGTGTGGATTTTTTAGTATGATTTTTGGAATTTAATCTTTGGTGTGTGTCATTCGCTGCGAGCCTTAGTATGATCGCATGTAGTTAATATTTTTTTTATGAGATGGTGAGAATAATTGGTTAGTGTAGTCATCTTAAGGTTCACAATCACAACTCACAGATCACGGGTTCAAATTTTGGATAATTAAAACAGAAAATTAACACAAATAATCCATCTTACCTATAGTTGGTGAGAGTCGAATTTTGATCATTAATCAAAGAGACAAAGTACCATACCACTATACTATTGTAATACCCTAGCCTGTTAGTGTGAAGGCCCATGCGGCCTATATGAAATAGTGCTGAAATTAGTCACACACTGCTTAATTAAAATGAGTTATAGTAGCATATATATATATATATATATATATATATATATATATATATATATATATATATATATATATATATATATATCTTGGCTGTCAACCAGCTTTTTCATACACGTGTGAGAGAAGTAGTACGTGCACTGGTGAGTATTTATATTACTGGACTTGATCGATTTCCATGCATGTAGTACTCGTTACCACGGTACGACTAGTAGCAGTATTGTGATGCAAGGCACTGGGAATCCGGCTGCAATGCATTTGGAGTTTTTTTTATATGGCAATGTGTTTGAATCTGGCATTGCACATACATAGCATGTGGATGGGGAAGGGAACAGAATGGGCAGGAGCGACCGAGCGAGTGGCGCCATGCGCAGAACCTGGCGCTGGGGCCTGCCACGCGCAGAACTTGACTAGCTGATTCGATGGTTCCTTTCCTTCCATGTGATACGATTAGTCGATCGATCCAAGCAGCTTGCTCAGCTAGGGTTTCGCAGTTTCGCGCACCGCATTGCAGCAGAGACGACGACGACGACGGTGGCCGGCTCCGACCAAGCTGGACGCCGCCCGCACCATCCTCAACCCCTGTCCCCCCTGCACTGCCGAGTAGTTAAGTACTATCGGCCGAGGTGTTTTTTTAAAGCAAGTTATCGATATCTGATTCATTCGTTTAATTATTTACGCTAGAGCCCAAAAGACCATAAATCAGAGACCGGCTTGACTTTGCTGGGCCGGCCATGGCCGAATAAACGACAGGTCGCGAATGTGACAAGATGCGCGATCAAGGACGGAGAAGCCCACAACGTGATGCCGCTACGGACGGGCTGGCATAGAGAATTAAGGGATCTTGTCAGTATTTAGGCAGGAGTAGAACAGCTAGTGGTGCAGCCACTGAGCCCACCGGAGCGTGAAGCCCAGGCTGGCCATTGGCGCTTCGTACCCGGAGCCGCCTTATTAAAAACACAAAAAAATATGCCTTTTTCTAGCTGAGGAACCATAAAAATAGGGGGGGAAATCCATAAACACTCCCTAAGTGGTGTCAACACTCAATCCAATTATTTTAATTTAATACTTATTTCTCATGGTTTTCGTTAACTTTGACACTTGCTTCAGTGGTGTCAATACTTATTTCAATGATTTTAATACTTTTTCAACTATCTAGGTGATTTCGGTACTTGTAATACATGATTTTATTACTAATATTTCAACATTCAAATCGTGTGTTAAAATACAGAATTACTAAAATTATTGAAACAACTATTGAAGTCACTTGAATAAGTACTAAAATCATTGGAACAATCACCAAAGATAGTTAAAACAATAGAAAAATCGTGTGAACATACGACTAGGGTGGTATTTGCAAGCTAACTCATGGGAGGGAAAGTAAAAAAAATGAGACACCGGGAGCAAATTGGAAAAATATATGACTTGTGGGGATGTTTGTTTCCATAAATAAATATCGGGGCAAATTGTATGTATGTATTCTTTTTTAAATAGCTTTTAGTTTTTATCTTCTTTCAACAAACTTTTTTCTATTAATAAAGTATAGTTAAAAACTATAATCCGTAATCAAAGAACACGCCCTTTGACCGATGTTTCGTTCGAGTGGTTGCACTGGAATGCAATTGCTCGGCATTTGGCTACAAGCTGCTTGTACTGACGACTAGCGTGGCTTCTCAAGGGAAAGGCTAGTGCCAGTAGCCGAAAGAATGGATGGTTGTTTCGGCGTGCATCAGAAGGCGTGCCACGTAGCTGTAGTGTCGTGCCACGAGGCAACGCCGCTCCCTCGCACCCTCCCCTCCATCATGGTAGATTGGTAGGGCAGGGGAAGGCGGGGGCCACCTTTGACCGTACACAGTCTGTATTCATTATATTTATAAAAATATCAAAATACACATGATAATAATAAAAATATCTGTTTTGCCGTCTGGTTCTCGGACGACAATGCTATAGAGGAGATACCTGGCCGAAGAAGCCTTGTGGCCATGCAACCATGCGGCTAAGACAGTGTCACGTGGCCACGGGACGGCTCCCCCTCGGCTCCTTCAGTCAGGTTGCATATCTATGGCGCTACTGTCTGGTGACCAGGCGGCAAAACGAATATTTTTAAATTGCTACGTAGAAAATGTTACAGGACCGATATGCGATGGCTTCTTCTGTTCGACCTAGCTATAAATAGGTAGGGGTGTCAATCAAATTTAAATTATTTATTTTATCCGGTATCTATATTCGAACTATTCAATTCTTATTCGATACAATAAAACTTAAAGAGTGTCAATCATATCTTTATTATCTATTTTACGCAACATTCGCATCCCGACTATAAAATTAGTATTAGATCCGTTGACATCCCTACAAATAAGGGATCAGAACCTCTATGGTGCATTTGCCTCGTCGTCCCTCTTGTTCTCTTCTTTTCTCGCTAACACCACGAGAGAGAGAGATCCTCCCAAATCCCCTGCTTTGGCTTCGGCCAACGCAAGAGGCCGGGCATGAGATACTCCGCCGTTGGCCTCACCTTACATGGACGTACGCATGCATACAACCATATTATTTATTTTCCTAGTAGTAAACTATATGACTAGGTCTAAAATATTTTTAATGATAAATAATTGACAATATTGCTCATCAATGTTATTTGAGACGTGTGGTGTGTGTGAACTCATGTCAATCAAGTTGAAAAGAATTTATACTAGGAAAAATATTGGTTTAGTCTTTACATGTGCAGGGTAACTCAAAGGCGATCGTGATCTACGACGAGGACCGAGAGATGGCTTAGTGTGAAATTATGGTCTAGAGGGTTAAGAATGTTGAAGAAGACTATTGTGCTCGAGTTGAGGCGTGTGGAGATCAAGAATGAATGATACATATTGGAACTACAGATGTGCGGTCTAGAGGCTATGATATGTGACGAAAATTAAAAAAAAAACCTGTGTTACAAGATAGTTTTAGGTCTCTTGAAAAGCATCAGGCTGAAAGCCTAATAAAAGGAAAAAATTAATTAGGCCCGGTTGTGGCTTGAGTAGGAGATTGAAGCCTAATAAAAGGAAAAATTAATTAGGCCCCGTTGTGGGTTGAGTAGGAGATTGGTATGAGTCCTGGACGTGAGTTGTGATCGTTGTGGTGCTCGGTTTTTCGATCTGGTGAGAGTAAAAACCGAGGCCGGCCGAGACATGAGTGTTTGACTTTGATATTTTGGTGATTGGTGAGCAATAAAAAGTGGGACGGTGGCGCCAGGAGGCCGCTGTATATTTTCGGTACCGAGGTGGGCCGAGATCTTGATTAGGCGGCCTGAAATTGCAGTCGGTTTGGAGGCCGAGAGCTTCGATCGGGTTACATGCATGGCGACGGGTGTTCGCTGAAACGCAGGAGCTGGACCTTCACAATTGTGCGCCCTTCCCTTCGCGCCAGCTGTGCTCGAAATTCTCCGCTACTTGTCGCTCTTTAGGCAGGTTTTCATTGATCTTTTGGTTCTTGCTTCTCACGGCCAGCAAGGGACTTTATCTATCAGTTTGCATACACATACGTATATATAGAAAAAATACCTTTTACTTCTAAGTGTAATTATACCTATCTCTAATATACCATCTAAACAAATTTAAAATACTCCTTTATTACTTGTATACTCGCATACTCCTTTATCAATTTTAAATACTCGTATACTATACGTACATACCCTCCGTTATACGAGATACTTCTTATGTTATGAGATACGACATAGAGTGTAATTGTTGGAAATATAGTCAATTTTCGGCATATTTTAATCCAGAAATTAAGTATATATAACATGACATACAAGAGCATGAGTGATTCAACAATCATGTATTCATATTCGCTAATGAACAAGCTAACAGCAACACCTATTAACATATTCACAGTACACGAAATGAATACATCGGAGGAGAGTTCGGTTATACCCTCGGGCGGGGCCAGTGTCGGTGACACCGGATGCGCCGTTACCATCAGTCGACATGATGGCCTATTCGATGTAGTCGATCGAGGCTTGATGCAGGACGAGGCGTGATGCAGGAAGATGTTCGCGAGCGATGTCGCGAGCGCTTCACCACCGTGATGAAGACGAAGTCACAGAATGAGTAGTCGCGCCAATGCGCTCCCCAAAAACTTGATCGCCCGTCTACCCGCGGTACTCGGGCGGAAATAATCGCAATCATAACCCACTCGAATCGCACTGCTTCGCCATCCATTCGTTAATGCTATTTATCGCGAGTCGGTGCGTTTCGATTTTCGAATAGATAAAGAAAACGCGCCGCACTCGATGCGCGTGCGCCACAAGACGCACGCCGCGCACCGCACCGCACCGCCGACGCACGGCTCGGCTCGGCTCGGCGTGGCGTGGCGAGGCGAGCGAGCGAGCGAGCGCGCGCGCGTATTGGCTCTCTCCAATTTCACAAGGGGAGTTACCACATTCCACCTTTTAAAGTGGTGTAACTCCCATTCAATTCTCCATATGGTACTAAACAGTTTTTCCATGTGGGCCTAGGAATTTCATTTGATTAATTGCTAAATTAAATGGGCCAAAACCCAATTAATCCAACAATCCCAACCAAATTTCAAGGCACACGGAACCGCTCTCGATTCTGTTTGTTTGATATACCGGTGTTTCGATGGAGACTGTTAAGTTGAACATCCACCTAGGAAAGGAGTTACACTCATCCACAACTGAACAATGGACTATGCCTTGAATTGACAGTTTTGTGTGAACAAGCTTTTCCCGATTCCTTTACTAGTACTAGATCGCCTAAAGCATCCCTACGGTTGGGCGTATAAGTCATACTCCAAGCCTATTCATGAGTATCTAGAGATCACCCAAATCTCATAGACTGTGACCAGCAGTCGAACTCATATAGGTGTGTTCCTTCTAAGATGGCATGTAGGACGACATCTCTGCTTAAATAAGCCACTCGGATGACATTAAGGTAAAACCATCCTGCCATACAGAATAGGAAAGAAGCGCATCATTAAAGAAATGAGCCTCAGAAGGTCTCTCCTCCCAGTCAACCAACAGCTTGTTTCACCATTCTACTTCACGGGATCTCCGATCACATAGAACATGTTACCACTGTGGTATGACTCACGTGGGTCTCGCACCCATCTCACTCGATGCACTATCTATCACATTACGTGATAAACCCTTTGTAAATTGGTCTGGCCAGATTCTTAGCTGTCTGGACATAGTCCAGTGCTATCACTCCGGAGTTTTTCGACTTTCGGCGACTTCAACCGCCTCTTAACATGCCTAGATGACTTCATGTTGTCCTTAGAACTGTTCACCTTGATAATTACGACCGATTATCACAATTCATCGGGATAGCCAGATCGGTTTTCAACCACCGCAAATCCATAAGGAGTTCACGGCCACTCGGCCTCAACGGTGGCGGTATCTACGCTGTGAGTTCTGCTTCCATTGTTGACCTCGTTAAGATGGTCTCGCTTGCAAGACTTCCGAGAAACAAAGACCACCTCCAAGTGTGAACACATATCCACTCGTGGCTTTTATCTCATCAGAGATCGAGATCCAATTTGAATCACTGTAGCCCTCCAGTACCTTTGGGTACCCAGCATAGTGAATGCCATAACTCATGGTTGCCTTTAGATAGCGCATCACTCTCTCAAGAGCACGCCAATGATCATCTCCCGGATTTGAAACAAATCGGCTTAGCTTGCTCACAGCAAACGAGATGTCAGGCCTTGTAGCACTAGCTAAATACATTAATGAGCCAATAATCTGGGAGTATCTCAATTGATCCCTTGTTATTCTTCGGTTTTTCCTCAATAACATACTAGGATCATAAGGAGTAGAAGCGCACTTGCGTCACTATAACCAAAGCGACTCAAGACCTTCTCCACATAGTGGGATTGCACAAGTGTAACCCCACCATCACCTCCTCTCAGTAGCTTAATGTTAAGAATCACATCAGCCACTCCCAAATCTTTCATCTCAAAACTTTTGGACAGAAAGTCCTTGACCTCCTCAATCACATTGAGGTTGGTCCCAAAATCGATATGTCATCAACATACAAGCACAAGATCACTCCTTCTCCCCACCATAGCGATAGTACACACATCCGTCGGCTTCATTCACAAAAAGCCGTGAGATGTCAATGTTCTGTCGAACTTCTCATGCCATTGCTTAGGTGCTTGCTTTAGGCCATACAAAGATTTTAACAATTTGCACACCTTTCCTTCTTGACCTTCTACCACAAACCCGTCTGGCTGATCCATATAAATTTCCTCCTCTAGCTCTCCATTTAGGAAAGCTGTCTTAACATCCATTTGATGAACGAGAAGACCATAAGAAGCGCCCAAGGCAAGTAGTACTCGAATTGTGGTCAATCGGACAACAGTGAATAAGTATCAAAGAAGTCCTCGCCTTCTTTACGAGTATAACCCTTGGCCACAAGCCTTGCCTTGTACTTTTCAATTGTACCATCGGGCCTAAGCTTTTCTTGAAAACCCATTTACATCCTCAGTTTACACCCATAAGGACGATCAACAACCTCCCAAGTTCCATTAGACATAATAGAATCCATCTCACTCCGCATCGCTTCCTTCCAAGAGTCGTCGGGAGAAGAATATGCCTCTTCAATGGTTCTTGGAGTGTCATCCATGAGGTATACAATGAAATCATCACCAAAAGATTTTGCAATCCTCTCTCTTACTCTTCGAGTAACTTCATTATTATCCTCCTCGGGATTTTCCATAGGCGTTTGCTCAACATGTTCTATCGGCACAAAAGAATCAAGGAAATTATAGGTTCTTGACTAGATGAGCTAGGTACATCACATTTCATAGGAAATTCATTCTCAAAAATGTAGCATCTCGGACTCTATGATTGTACCAACACGCACGTCGGTACTCAGATTTTATAATTAAGAACCTATAACCCACGCTGTGCATAGCATAACCAAGAAATACACAATCTACGGTTTTGGTCCAAGTTTACGCTTCTTGACAATTGGCACGTTAACTTTGGCCAAACATCCCCAGGTGCGCAAGTATGAGAGAGTCAACTTCTTATTTTCCCATTCCTCGAATGGTGTTACTTCTTGTTCTTTGTAGGAACTCTATTCGTGACATGACACGCGGTCAATATAGCCTCACCCCACCATTCCTTAGAAAGGCCCAGATGTCTAACATGGCGTTAACCAAATCGGTTCGAGTGCGGTTCTTTCTTTCGGCAACCCCGCTTGATTCGGAGAATAGGAGGCGTCCTCTCATGAATAATTCCATGTTCCTCACAAAATGAAGTAAACTCATTTGAAAAATACTCTCCCCCACGATCAGACCTTACCCGCTTGATTTTCCTCTCAAGTTGGTTTTCTACCTCAGCTTTATAGATCTTAAAGTAGTCAAATGCTTCATCTTTTGTTTTCAATAAATACACATAGCAAAATCTAGTGCAATCATCTATAAGCGTCATGAAATATTTCTTTCCACCTTTAGTCAATACGCCATTCATCTCGCACAAATCGGAATGAATGAGTTCTAACTGCCAAATTCCTCGCCTCTTTTCTTTGCCTTGTGAGGCTTGCGAGGTTGTTTCGATTGAACACATGCATGGCACTTAGAACCTTTGACCAAAGTGAATTTCGGATTAAACTCATATTAGCTAAGCGCCATACACCCAAAGTTAACATGACAAAGTCGTGAATGCCAAACATTAGATTCATCATCATCGTTACACACATGGTTCACAATTTTATTATAGGAATCCATCAAAGAGAAACGAAACAAGCCTCCGCTTTCATAACCTTTACCAACAAATGTTCCATACTTAGACACGACACATTTATTGGACTCGAATGTAAGCTTAAAACCATCTCTATACAAGAGAGATCCACGACGAGATTCTTCTTTATTGAGGGACATGTTGCACGTTCACCGCACGGTCTTTCCCAAGTAAACTTGATTGACCGTACCAACACCATGAACAACTGCATGCGATCCGCTCCCCATCAACAAGGAGCAACCTCGACATGCCCGATAAGATGAAAACAAGGAAATATCGGCACACACATGAATATTAGCACCGGTGTCAACCCACCACTCGGTGATTGACAAACCGAAGAACTGTAGGTAAATAATTACCATACCCCGATGTTCCTCCAACATCACTAATAACCATGTTGGCAGACTTCTTCTGCTTATCCTTGCGGTCTGGACAATCCTTAGCCCAATGGCCAGGATCACCGCACACAAAGCAGATGCCCTTTCCTTTGCCTTTCTTCTTAAATTCAGTAGCGGCCTTGGGCTTGACAAAAGGCTTATTTTTCTTCTTATTGTGGATAGCACGAGGGTTCTTCTTACGCACCAAATTGGCACTAGAACCTCCCTCGTGACAACTTTCTTGCCACGAATATCTTTTGCCCTCGCCTTCTCTTCAACACCAAGAGTACCAATGAGATCGGTAACATCGAACTCCGCCTCTTGTGTTTTAGAGAGGTAGCAAAATATGACCAAGAAGGTGGTAACTTGGCGATAATACCGCCACCACAAACTTGTCCCAGACTCGCACTTATTATTCTCAAGCTCCTTTGCCACCACGAATCTCATGAGCTTGTTCTACTACGAATCGATCATCGACCATCTTGTAGTCATAGAACCGCTCCATGACATACTCCTTGCCAAGATCGGAAACTCGAACTTGGCCTCAAGTGCATCCCACATCTCTTTGCCCGTAGGCAAATGCATGTACACATCCACAATGTTATCTCGCCAAGATGTTGACAAGTGCACTCGAAACAAGTTATCCGCTAAATTGAACTTGCGTTCGTCCTCGGCAGAGATAGAGGCTCGTGGGCTTGCCTTGTGCAACATGAAAACATTCCATGGCGGTAAACCACGGATCGCACGTGCACGCCATCTCTTAAAATTAGAACCATCAAACGGAGGGTGTGGCTTAAGTGACGACGTAAAGCCAACTACCGAAAAAGACCTATCAAGTTTTTGGATTGTTGGAAATATAGTCAATTTTCGGCATATTTCAATCCAGAAATTAAGTATATATAACATGACATACAAGAGCATGAGTGATTCAACAATCATGTATTCATATTCGCTAATGAACAAGCTAACAAAGAACACCTATTAACATATTCACAACAAGCACGAAATGAATACATCGAGGAGAGTTCAGTTATACCCTCGGGCGGGGCGGTGTCGGTGACACCGGATGCGCCGTTACCATCGATCGACATGATGGCCTATTCGATGTAGTCGATCGAGGCTTGATGCGGGACGGGCGTGATGCGGGAAGATGTTCGCAGCAAGATCGCGGCGCTTCACCACCGTGATGAAGACGAAGTCACAGAATGAGTAGTCGCGCCAATGCGCTCCCAAAACTTGATCGCCTGTCTACCCGTGCGGTACTCGGGCGGACGGAGTTTGAGGCCTACTCGCCCGAGCCTTCGCGCGCAAGGTTACGGACCGAGATTTCGAGATAGCGACAATGTAATCGATCTTTTATATCCTTCGTATGGAGAAGAAATGAAGAGGCGCTCAGAATCGCAAAAACGAAGAGGCGCCTGTAACGGCAAAAAAACGAAGGGCCGAAATAATGCGGCCATTATTCGATTTTCGAATAGATAAAGAAAAACGCGCCCGCACCCGATACGCCTGCGTGTGCGCACGCACACACACGCGGGGCACGGCTCGGCTCGGCGTGGCGAGCGAAGGCGAGCGCGGCCAGCGCTGTATTGGCTCTCTCAATTTCACAAGGGGTTACCACATTCCACCTTTTAAAGTGGTGTAACTCCCATTCAATTCTCCATATGGTACTAAACAGTTTTTCCATGTGGGCCTAGGAATTTCATTTGATTAATTGCTAAATTAAATGGGCCAAAACCCAATTAATCCAACAGTAATTACACCCAGGAAAATGGATCACAAATAGCTTTAAGAAGAAAACCGAGAAAATGGATCTGAAGTTTACTTGAGGAAGACCGCCCGAGGTGCGAGTGCATATCTTCTCTGGGCGTCTCGTGCCCTTTAAAGGCGCTGCAGCTATTCACCAAGAATCGCTGCGATTTAAACAATTATGCACCGTAATCGATGAATTAAGCGAGTAAATTCCTTGTAATCGCACCATTCAAATGTTTGAATCGCATTCAAGCAGAGAGAGAGAGTAATGCATGGTTCGGCAAAAATAGAGATGGACTGGTTCGCCAAGTGGCGTGCCACGTCCACGGCATCGGCGCGCGTCGCAAGTCACAAGTCACGCGATTTTCACGCGAAAATCTGCGTATCTGGCAGCAGCGTGCGTGTGCGTGTGTGACTACACAGAACCCTCCACATACCATCTCTATTCATATTCAAGGAGTGGAGAGGACTCCACCTTATAAATTGGTTTTCCTCTCTTTCCTTAGCAATATGGTACTAAACATAGCATGCTTTGGAATTAAGGAAATGGGCCATAAAAGCGGGCCACATTCTAACAATCCCCACCAATTCCAAAGCAAGAAGTAAACAGATGATAAAGATATTGTGCTGCAGTACTGTTAATATACTAGTCTTTTAGTATAAGTCCCGTACGGGTTGAACTTACACCTAGAATGACAAGATTCATCTTCTCACGGTGATGAATGGACTATGCCTTGAATTCACACTTTTCGTGATCAAATTTCACTTGAAATTTCAACAAGTACTAGGTCACAAAGAATCACGCCTAAACGGAGCGTTAAATGGTCATGCTCCTTATCGCTCATGAGCTTTCTAGAGAATGCCCGCTCTCGTGAACTGCGACCACAGTTAAGCTCAAGTAGGTGTATTCTTTCTAGGTATCCTGCAGCTAATACCTTTTCCTCATTTGGACAACGAGAATACATTAAGGCTTTATGCCAACCTTCCTAACAGTCGAAAGTACATTGTTTATTAGGACATGGGTAAAATAAATATGTACTCTCTTGTTACAACATCAATTTGTTTTTCCCATTGCCTACGCCACGGATCTCCGATCAAGAAGGTATGGGTTACCATTGTGATGTAACTTAAATGGGCCTCATACCCATGTCCATAGATGCAACAAATCGCTTTCGTGCTAACCCCTTTGTAAAAGTGCGCGATTTTCTCGGTGTGAATATAATTCACAAAGAATCACTCCGAATTTCTCGGTTTTGACGATTTAAGCCTCACGCTTCACATGTCTAGAGGACTTCATATTATCTTTTGTACTTGTGACTTTGGCCAACACCGCTTGATTATCACAAGACATCGATTGCGGTATTGGTTTCTCAACCAATGGCAAGTCCAATAAAGCTCTCTCACCATTCGGCCTCAACGTGGTCGTGTCAAGTGCTACAAGTTCGCTTCCATGGTTGACCTCGTCAATATGGTGCTTTGCAAGACCTCCATGAAACTGCAGACCGCCTAAAGTGAATACATAACCACTTGTAGCTTTGATCTCATCCGCATCGAGATCCAATTAGAGTCACTATATCCTTCTAATACGAAGGATGTCCAAGATAATGTATTCCAAAAGATGTTGTGCCTCTCAAGTAGCGCAACACTCTTTCAAGTGCCTCCAGTGATCATCTCCGGGTTAGAAGTAAACCGACTTAATTTGCTCACAAAGAAATGAAATGTCGTCTTGTGGCACCAGACTAAATACATTAGTGACCCAATAATTTGTGAATATCTTAATTGATCTTTTCCTAACCCATGGTTCTTTCGAAGCTTAATGCTCGCATCATAGGGTGTTGGAGAAACTTTACAATTTTCAAAGCCGAACCGCTCAATATTTTCTCAAAGATAATGGGATTGATTCAAAGTGATCCCATCCTTGCTTTTGATCAATTTAATATTCAGAATAACATCGCCTCTCCCAAGTCTTTCATATCAAAACACCGAGATAAGAAAGATTTGACCTCGTCAATTACTGGCGTTGTTTGTTCCAAATATAAGTATGTCATCTACATACGGACATAAGATAACTCCTTGACCCCACCATAACGATAATACACACATTTATCGACTTCATTCACAACAAAGCCGTGGATGTTAAAGTTTTGTCAAACTTCTCGTGCCATTGTTTAGGTGCTTGTTTTAGGCCATACAAAGATTTCAATAATCTACATACCTTATTTTCCGTCCGAGAATCACAAAACCATCGGTCGATCCATATAGATCTCTTCCTCCAACTCTCCATTAAGAAAAGCTGTCTTCACATCCATTTGATGAACATGTAGACCATAGGAAGATGCTAACGCAAGGAGCACTCTGATGGTAGTTAGTCTAGCGACGGGAGAATAGGTATCAAAGAAATCTTCTCCTCTTTCGGGTGTAACCCTTGGCCACAAGTCTTGCCTTGTATTTCTCAATAGTTCCATCAGGTCTTAATTTCTTTTTAAAGACCCACTTACATCCTACAGGTTTACACCCGATAGGACGATCTGTGATCTCCCAAGTCTCATTGGCCATGATAGAGTCCATCTCGCTACGGACTGCCTCTTTCCAATACTCAGCATCCGGAGATGCATAAGCATCTGAAAGAGTCTTTGGCACATCATCCACGAGGTATACAATAAAGTCGTCACCAAAGGTTTTCTAATATTTGGCATTCTCGTTTCTGTCATATTGGCTTTGATAGTATTGCTAGAATGTCCAGATTAGATTTAATTCCAAAATGCGAAATTGTCAAAGGGTCAAAGTGCCAGTCATGTGTGCAAGCAAAGCAACCTCGAAAACCCTTTAAGGGATTAGAGGATGAAAAGAACTTGGCACCTTTAGACCTTATTCATTCAGATTTGTGTGAAATGAATGGATTATTGACAAAAGGAGGCAAAAGATATTTTCTAACTTTTATTGATGATGCAACACGCCATCGCTATGTGTATTTGTTTGAAAACTAAGGATGAAGCTTTAAATTACTTTAAAACTTATAAGGCCGAGGTTGAGAACCAACTAGAAAAGAAAATAAAAAGATTGAGGTCTGATCGTGGAGGAGAGTATGTCTCTCGTGAATTCTCCCAATTCTCATTAGCCATGATAGAGTCCATCTCGCTACGGACTGCCTCTTTCCAATACTCAGCATCCGGAGATGCATAAGCATCTGAAAGAGTCTTTGGCACATCATCCACGAGGTATACAATAAAGTCGTCACCAAAGGTTTTCTTTTCTTTATTGTTAGAATGTGGCCCAGTTTTATGGCCCATTTCCTTAATTCCAAAGCATGCTATGTTTAGTACCATATTGCTAAGGAAAAGAGAGGAAAACCAATTTATAAGGTGGAGTCCTCTCCACTCCTTGAATATGAATAGAGATGGTATGTGGAGGGTTCGTGTAGTCACACACACGCACGCACGCTGTGTGCCAGATACGCGATTTTCGCGTGAAAATCGCGTGACTTGTGACTTGCGACGCGCGACCGTGCCGTGACGTGGCACGCCACTTGGCGAACCAGTCCATCTCTATTTTTGCCGAACCATGCATTACTCTCTCTCTCTCTGTTTGAATGCGATTCAAACATTTGAATGGTGCGATTACAAGGAATTTACACCGCTTAATTCATCGCTTACGATGCATAATTGTTTAAATCGCAGCGCATCGGTGAATAATCGCAGCGCCTTAAAAGGGCTCGAGACGCCCGTGAGAAGATACAGTGCACCTCTTTCTCCTTCCTCCCCGCAATTTTGTGTCTTTGTACCGCGTCCGCCTCGAACCACGCCGACCTTTCTTCCGGCGTGCACCGAAGGAGGGGAGCGGCTATCTCCGAACCGTTGCAGCAGAGTACCGCACGGGCGGCAATAAGGTTTCGGGCAACAGATCTGCGCGACCGCTCACCTGCCAAGCGTCATCTACGTTCGCGATCACGTCAAGCTGCTGCTTCTGTTTTACCTCGGGCTAACAAGTAAGTCGTCGTGCGCATGTTCGATTTAGTTCTTGTGTTTTATTGAGTATAATCAAGTATGTTGAGTAGCTGCGTTAGTTGTGAGTTTTGCATCACTAGTGTATTGTATTTGTCTTCTACTAAAACTTGGAATTAAAATATTGCCTCACATTTATTTAAACCAGTTGCAATATTCAGATTATAGCAAGACTCTACAATACTTAGGCGGAACAAGCCTCCGCTCTCATAGCCTTTACCAACAAACTTTCCGAACTTAGACATTACAATTTTATTTGACTCAAAACTAGCTTATAGCCATCTCTACATAGGAGAGAACCACTAGCAAGGTTCTTCTTTATTGTGGGAACATCTTTGCACGTTCTTCAAGTGGGCGGTCTTCCCAAGTAAACTTCGATCCACCGTACCAACACCAAGAATGAAGCATGCGACCCGCTTCCCATTAGGATGGAGGAAGCCCTGGCGCTCGATAAGAAGAAAACAAGGAAATATCGAACATACGTGAACATTAGCACCAGATCAATCCACCACTCAGTAGATTGACATGCTAAAAAGACAACAGGTGGATTACCATACCCTCCTCAAGTCGAGGCCTCGCTTATGATCACGTTAATGACCTTCTTCTTTGGTCGCTCACCATCTCGATCTTGCGAAACGATCCTTCGCCATATGACCGCCTTTTCCGCACACAAAGCGGTGATGTCCTTCAAATCCTTTTCTCGGTTTTCTTCTTAAAGCTAGTTGTCTTGTTCGGTTTGTTGGTTTTGTATTTCTTAGCAACAATCCTTTTACGTATGATGTTTGCATTGTTCGGGCGGATGTGCTAGGTGCATCTTTTGCTCTTGCTTTTCTTCCACATCGAGGGTCGCAATGAGATCCTCAATGTAAATCTCTTCCTCTTATGTTTTAAGCTAGTAGCAAAATCCCGCCAAGAGGCGGGGAGTTTAGCAACGATGCCCGACCACAAACTTTGGAGGCAACGCCTGACCTAAGTCGCAATCTCTCCGACTAGTAGTCGGAGATCATGAGCTTGTCCAACTACGGACTTACCCTCATCCATGCTAAAGTCAAAAATTGCTCACATATGTAGAGCCGACGACCGCCTCGCCTCTGCATATTTGTTCTCTAGTGCATCCCACAACTCGTGGCGGACTTGAAGTCCATGTACACATCATAGAGCCGATCCGCCGAGCAGTCGAGAATGCGCCCAAGAGCGATTTGTTCGCATTATCAAACCGCATGGTCTCGCTCAATCGTAAATGGATATGCGGTGGATAACCCACCACGCCCCCAAAGACATGAGCCAAAACTTGGCTCTAGTCTCGCCATCTACGAAAGTTCGACCGTAAAACCTCTCAGGTTTCATCGCATCAGAAGCATTAGCCATTTCTGTATTGCAACAAAATTCGCAATAAGGTTTCTGGATTGTTGGAAATGTGGGCAATATTTTAACTCTCACTCTTTTTAGTGATTACTCTGTTTAGGACGAAAGTTGCTGTTAGAATAGCTTCCCCCCACCACGCCTTAGGCATCCCAGCACTCTCTAACATGGCATTAACCAAATCATAGTGTCCGGTTTTCCTCTCGACTACCCGTTTGATTGGGGTGAATAAGGTGGTGTAAATTGTGAACTATTCCATGCTCGAGCACTGGGAGAATTCACGAGACATACTCTCCTCCACGATCGAGACCTCAATCTTTTATTTTCTTTTCTAGTTGGTTCTCAACCTCGGCCTTATAAGTTTTAAAGTAATTTAAAGCTTCATCCTTAGTTTTCAGCAAATACACATAGCAGTAGCGTGTTGCATCATCAATAAAAGTTAGAAAATATCTTTTGCCTCCTTTTGTCAATAATCCATTCATTTCACACAAATCGAATGAATAAGGTCTAAAGGTGCCAAGTTCTTTTCATCCTCTAAT
The DNA here is from genome assembly GCA_036346245.1 of Bonia amplexicaulis. Lineage (NCBI taxonomy): Eukaryota > Viridiplantae > Streptophyta > Magnoliopsida > Poales > Poaceae > Bonia > Bonia amplexicaulis. The sequence goes on along the minus strand of CM070736.1, from coordinate 38,777,976 downwards.
CCCTTAAAGGGTTTCGAGGTTGCTTTGCTTGCACACATGATCGGCACTTTGACCCTTTGACAATTTCGCATTTTGGAATTAAATCTAATCTGGACATTCTAGCAATACTATCAAAGCCAATATGATGAACGAGAATGCCAAATATTTGCCTCACATTTATTTAAACCGGTTGCAATATTGATTATAGCAAGACTCTACAATACTTAGGCGGAACAAGCCTCCGCTCTCATAGCCTTTACCAACAAACAAACCGAACAAGACAACTAGCTTTAAGAAGAAAACCGAGAAAAAGGATTTGAAGGACATCACCGCTTTGTGTGGGAAAAGACGGTCATATGGCGAAGGACCGTCGTTTCCATAAGATCGAGATGGTGAATGACCAAAGAAGAAGGTCGTTAACGTGATCATAAGCGAGGCCTCGACTTGAGGAGGGTATGGTAATCCACCGTTGTCTTTTAGCATGTCAATCTCCGAGTGGTGGATTGATATCGGTGCTAATGTTCACGTATGTTCGATATTTCCTTGTTTTCTTCTTATCGAGCGCAGGGCTTCCTCCATCCTAATGGGAAGCGGTCGCATGCTTCGTTCTTGGTGTTGGCACGGTGGATCCGAAGTTTACTTGTGGAAGACCGCCCACTTGAAGAACGTGCGAGATGTTCCCACAATAAAGAAGAACCTTGCTAGTGGTTCTCTCCTATGTAGAGATGGCTATAAGCTAGTTTTTGAGTCAAATAAAATTGTAATGTCTAAGTTCGGAAAGTTTGTTGGTAAAGGCTATGAGAGCGGAGGCTTGTTCCGCTAAGTATTGTAGAGTCTTGCTATAATCAATATTGCAACCGGTTTAAATAAATGTGAGGCAAATATTTGGCATTCTCGTTCATCATATTGGCTTTGATAGTATTGCTAGAATGTCCAGATTAGATTTAATTCCAAAATGCGAAATTGTCAAAGGGTCAAAGTGCCGACCATGTGTGCAAGCAAAGCAACCTCGAAACCCTTTAAGGGATTAGAGGATGAAAAGAACTTGGCACCTTTAGACCTTATTCATTCAGATTTGTGTGAAATGAATGGATTATTGACAAAAGGAGGCAAAAGATATTTTCTAACTTTTATTGATGATGCAACACGCTACTGCTATGTGTATTTGCTGAAAACTAAGGATGAAGCTTTAAATTACTTTAAAACTTATAAGGCCGAGGTTGAGAACCAACTAGAAAAGAAAATAAAAGATTGAGGTCTCGATCGTGGAGGAGAGTATGTCTCGTGAATTCTCCCAATTGCTCGAGCATGGAATAGTTCACTAATTTACACCACCTTATTCACCCCAATCAAACGGGTAGTGAGAGGAAAAACCGGACACTAACAGATTTGGTTAATGACATGTTAGAGAGTGCCGGTATGCCTAAGGCGTGGTGGGGAAGCTATTCTAACAACTTTCGTCCTAAATGAGTAATCACTAAAAAGAGTGAGATTACTCCGTATGAGGGATGGAAGAGGAGAAAACCTAATGTTAATTTTCTGCGAACTTGGGGGTGTTTGGCAAAAGTCAATATACCATTGCAGAAAAAGAGAAAACTTGGACCAAAAACAGTCGATTGCATTTTTCTAGGATATGCTCAAATTAGCACGGCCTATAGATTTTTAGTAGTTAAATCAGAAACTCCTGAGATTATTGCTAATACAATAATGGAGTCTAGAGATGCTTCATTCTTTGAGAATATCTTTCCTATGAGAACAGTAGGCAGTACTTCACGAATAGAGAATGTTCATTCTGATAATATTGAAAGTGACAATAATCAAACTTCTGAACTTCCCACCATTTCTGAACCAATTTGTGATATTCCTGAGGAGGATAACAATATAGTCGCAAGCTCCTCGCAGGAGCAAGAGACAAAGGTTGAGAAACCTTTGGTGACGACTTTATTGTATACCTCGTGGATGATGTGCCAAAGACTCTTTCAGATGCTTATGCATCTCCGGATGCTGAGTATTGGAAAGAGGCAGTCCAGAGCGAGATGGACTCTATCATGGCTAATGAGACTTGGGAGATCACAGATCGTCCTATCGGTGTAAACACAGAGGATGTAAGTGGGTCTTTAAAAAGAAATTAAGACCTGATGGAACTATTGAGAAATACAAGGCAAGACTTGTGGCCAAGGGTTACACCCAGAAAGAGGGAGAAGATTTCTTTGATACCTATTCTCCTGTCGCTAGACTAACTACCATCAGAGTGCTCCTTGCGTTAGCATCTTCCTATGGTCTACATGTTCATCAAATGGATGTGAAGACGCTTTTCTTAATGGAGAGTTGGAGGAAGAGATCTATATGGATCGACTGATGGTTTTGTGATTTCGGACGGAAAATAAGGTATGTAGATTATTGAAATCTTTGTATGGCCTAAAACAAGCACCTAAACAATGGCACGAGAAGTTTGACAAAACTTTAACATCCGCTGGCTTTGTTGTGAATGAAGCTGATAAATGTGTGTATTATCGTTATGGTGGGGGTCAAGGAGTTATCTTATGTCTGTATGTAGATGACATACTTATATTTGGAACAAACACTGCCGTAATTGACGAGGTCAAATCTTTCTTATCTCGGTGTTTTGATATGAAAGACTTGGGAGAGGCGATGTTATTCTGAATATTAAATTGATCAAAAGCAAGGATGGGATCACTTTGAATCAATCCCATTATGCTGAGAAAATATTGAGCCGGTTCGGCTTTGAAAATTGTAAAGTTTCTCCAACACCCTATGATGCGAGCATTAAGCTTGAAAGAACCATGGGTTAGAAAAGATCAATTAAGATATTCACAAATTATTGGGTCACTAATGTATTTAGTCGGTGCCACAAGACTGACATTTCATTTGTCAGAGCAAATTAAGTCGGTTTACTTCTAACCCAGGAGATGATCACTGGGAGGCACTTGAAAGAGTGTTGCGCTACTTGAGAGGCACAACATCTTTTGGAATACATTATACTGGACATCCTTCTGTATTAGAAGGATATAGTGACTCTAATTGGATCTCGATGCGGATGAGATCAAAGCTACAAGTGGTTATGTATTCACTTTAGTGGTCTTTGCAGTTTCATGGAGGTCTTGCAAGCATGCACCATATTGACGAGGTCAACCATGGAAGCGTAACTTGTAGCACTTGACACGACCACGCTTGAGGTCGAATGGTCGAGAGCTTTATTGGACTTGCCATTGGTTGAGAAACCAATACCGCAATCTCGATGTACCGTGATAATCAAGCAAGTTGGCCAAAGTCACAAGTACAAAAGATAATATGAAGTCCTCTAGACATGTGAAGCGAGGCTTAAATCACGTAAACCGAGAAATTCGGAGTGATTGCCGTGAATTATATTCACACCGAGAAAAATCGCGACCCTTTTACAAAGGGGTTAGCACGAAAGCGATTCTGTTGCATCTATGGATATGGGTATGAGGCCCATTTAAGTTACATCACAATGGTAACCCATACCTTCTTGATCGGAGATCCCGTGACGTAGGCAATGGGAAAAACAAATTGATGTTGTAACAAGAGAGTACATATTTATTTTACCCATGTCCTAATAAACAATGTACTTTCGACTGTTAGGAAGGTTGGCATAAAGCCTTAATGTATTCATTGTCCAAATGAGGAAAAGGTATTAGCTGCAGGATACCTAGAAAGAATACACCTACTTGAGCTTAACTGTGTGGTCGCAGTTCACGAGAGCAGGGCATTCTCTAGAAAGCTCATGAGCAGATAAGGGAGCATGACCATTTAACGCTCCGTTTAGGCGTGATTCTTTGACAGCCTAGTACTAGTTGAAATTTCAAGTGAAATTTGATCACGAAAAGCTGTGAATTCAAGGCATAGTCCATTCATCAGCTGTGAGAAGATGAATCTTGTCATTCTAGGTGTAAGTTCAACCCGTACGGGACTTATACTAAAAGACTAGTATATTAACAAGATCGCAAAGACAATATCTTTATCATCTGCTTACTTCTTGCTTTGGAATTGGTGGGGATTGTTAGAATGTGGCCCGCTTTATGGCCCATTTCCTTAATTCCAAAGCATGCTATGTTTAGTACCATATTGCTAAGGAAAAGAGAGGAAAACCAATTTATAAGGTGGAGTCCTCTCCACCCTTGAATATGAATAGAGATGGTATGTGGAGGGTTCGTAGTCACACACACGCACGCACGCTGCAGCTGTGTATACGCCAGATTTTCGCGTGAAAATCGCGTGACTTGTGACTTGCGACGCGCGACCGTGCCGTGACGTGGCACGCCACTTGGCAGACCCAGTCCATCTCTATTTTTGCTGAACCATGCATTACTCTCTCTCTCTGCTTGAATGCGATTCAAACATTTGAATGGTGCGATTACAAGGAATTTACATCGCTTAATTCATCGCCACCGCAGCATAATTGTTTAAATCGCAGCAGATTCTTCGGTGAATAACTGCAGCGCCTTAAAAGGGCTCGAGACGTCCGAGAAGATATGCACTGCACCTCTTTCTCCTTCCTCCCGCAATTTTGTGCTTTGTACTGCGTCGTCGAACCACGTCGACCTTTCTTCCCGGCGTGCACCTGGAAGGAGGGGGAGCGGCTATCTCCGAACCGTTGCCGCAGAGAGTACCGCACGGGCGGCAATAAGGTTTCGGCAACAGATCTCTGCGACCGCTCGCAGCCACACTGCGTCATCTACGTTACGCCTGCGTCAAGCTCGCGCGCTTCTGTTTACCTCGGGCTAACAAGTAAGTCGTTCGTGCGCATGTTCGATTTAGTTCTTGTGTTTTATTGAGTATAATCAAGTATGTTGAGTAGCTCTTTGTTAGTTGTGAGTTTTGCATCACTAGTGTATTGTATTTGTCTTCTACTAAAACTTGAAATTAAAATATTGCCCACATTTCCAACAGGAGTATATATATATATGATAGGTGTTTCATGCACTAGGTGCCTAGACATCCATATCAATACCTGTTAATGTGTTTTGAGATTTGTAACCTTGATTAGCTAGTACATTGCGCTAATCGGACCGACGTCTCCATTTTGGAGTATAAGAAAGAAATGGGAATACTAGTCCACATCAGCGTAAGAGTTGGATCACACCGTCGTCACCGGCACGATCTGCCTTAAATTATCCGAGAGTTTCACTTTCACGTAAGTCTGATCAAGGTTAAATTACTATTATTACAGTCTAAACGACATGAGTCCAAAACCACGGCCAGATACTACTTATGCACGTTAGAATGGCATTGGATATCAATCAGGATATGGATGGGTGCGTTGTAATGGACCCGGTTGGGTTTCATCGAATCTCGTCTGGCCATCTCCCCTCCTACCAGAGTTTTTGTTATTAGTAGTAATCCAGAATTACCTACCCGTAATGAACAAGCAAGATAGCTACTAGAGGAGTAGTAAATTCAATTCAATTCAATTAATTACCTACCAGTATTCCTTCCTTCATTTCTATCCCGCATTCCAAAAATGGAGTACTACGAGCCCTAAATGTAGAGTATTAACGGCGTAGCTGTGAATACACGTATTCGCATTTGGAGCGTGCGAATGTTAACTGGTGCGCTCGTCACATTCACTCCTTGCTTTCTCGCACTTTGGCATCATGATAGGACTCGCACGGCGCCTTGGCGTGCGTGCGCTTCCGTTCCGAATACATCGCACAAATGATTACGTAGCGATTCTTTCTTTTTTTTTTCTTCAAAAAACTTGCAAATCTAGCCTCCTCCGTAATTACGGCTAACAGGCCGACGACATATATCACCTATCACGCTGCCCTACTAAGACAGGTTGCGACAGGCTAGGACGTAAAAGAACAAGCTCTTGGAAAATCTAATATAAAGAAAACACTGGAAATTCGGAAATCCTACTTTGTTGTGTACTCGGTTCACGGAATAGCAGGTCTACGGTGAACTCGGTGCACGGTGGACTGGGCTTCATCACATTTAGCCTTTTAGGGACTTTTAGGGAATTTTCCTTTTCAAGAAATTCAAATAAATTCATTTGAGCTTTAGAAAATAGCAAATAAATCTGAAAAAATCATAGAAAATTCCAGTAAATTCTTTGAAACACAAGGAACCCAAAGGAAATATTTACAGCAAATACTAATATTTAATTTAGTCATATTAAATATTTTAATTAATAAAATTCAACTTAAATTTTTATTAATTCCATAAAAATTCAACTGGTGAATTTAAAAAAAATCAAAAAAGTCCTGAAAATCAGGATGTTACAGACACCCACGCTCGCCACGCTCCTTCCTCTTCTGTCTAGTGGGCACTTCCTACCGTGGTGGGGAAGCATGGTAGGAGACACAAATCGCTTGCCATTGCTGCCGTGGTCATAGAGGAAGTTAGATTTACAATTCTGTACGTATGAGTATCAGATTTGCAAAAAAATTCTACAAAATAAATTATTATAGGACTTGATATGCGATGACGATTTCTTCGTTCTGGATTAGCTATATAAAAAAAGTAGGGGGTCAATCAGATCTAAATTATCCATTTTATCTGCTATCTATATCCGAACTACTCGATTCATATTGGATACAATAAAACTAAAAAATATATTAATTATCTGTTTTATCTGAAATTTGTATTCGGACGGTAAGATTGATATTAGGTCCGTTAACAACCCTATAAATTAGGGGTCAGAGCAGGTGCTCGTTTCCACCGCCACGGTGCATTAGCCTCGCCGCCCCTCTAGTTGTCTTCTTTCCTCGCTAGCACCACGAGAGAGAGAGACAGATTCTTCCCAAATCCCCCCACTTCGGCTTCCGCCAACGCAAGGCCGCCGCCGCCGGCGGTACCTCGAGGTACGCACGCATACGGCGATATTTATTTATTTATTTATTTTCCTAGCATCCATCGATCGACTCCCAGTCCCAGTCCCATCCCACGCAGTTTCTGAATGTTACAATCCTCCTCCCCTTCGGTTGTTGTACTGTCCTGACTCCTGGCTTGAGATTACTCATGATCCATACAATCTACATCTACATGGCGCTGCTCGCCAACAAATTACTGGATATATGCTGCTATCTTTCTTGGCTTCTCTCTATTGATTGATACATTGCATAGCCGTATGGAAAAATCTAGTACTTGTTTCATGTGAGAGCATCTCTCTAATTGCCTTTTCCTAATTCCGGATTTTCTACCATGGAGTGTCAGACTGTCAGATGTGTTCAAGCGAGATTTTAATACGTATCCAAATAAATATTCTGATCTAGCAAAAAAGAAAGAAAAACAACCAAAATATCCCAGTATCCATCTGTCAATGAAATGCGAAATAATATCAGTATCCAAATAAATGTGGAGCATCTCAGTATCAATGAAACAACCGCATGAATAATATTCGTATTCACCAGTCACGTGAGACGCCATCCGAATACGATGTTGATCCGGATCCGGCAGCATGTCAGTTTTTTTTTAGTTTTTTCTTTTCCTGAGAAGAACGTTTTGGGTTGGGGCATTAGAACACGAATATTATTCAGAATCTCGGGTCCATCGTCACAGTCTCGGGTCCATCGTTTTCTAAATGCAGAATCTGTCGTTGTCGCAGTGGGAACTAACGAACTCTGCGCTGCTTAGTTTAGTCCGTGCGTTCAACAGATCTTAAATAAACAGTACCACAGATTTTAAACTCATATTATGTCCTTAGAGTTTAGATTATGGTACCACGAATCCGTTGCAATGGACATGCATTTGGCCCACTCAGCCCATTCTCTCCTTCTCTATGCCCTGGCCTAGTAGGACGCACCCAACCCATCTAACCGGCCAGTTTGGTCCAACCCAAGCTAGACTCTCTTTAACCCTAACCCTGATCCTCTCTCTCCTCACTTTACTCCACTCCCTCTCTTAGCGGCACCCCTCTCCCTCCCCCTCCATAAGAGTGGCGTCGCCGCCTCAATCTGCTGCTTCCGCCAGCTCTCACCGTTGTTGACGGCCATGCCCAACCTTATTCCTCACTATTCCACCTCACTCTCCTTCATATTGAACAGTCGCCGACTGAAACACCGCCACTTCGGTTCTACTACACCGTCGGCCCGATCTACCATCTCCACTGGCCATCCTAGCTGCCGGCGGTCTCCCTCGGCTCCTCCACTCTCTCTTGGCATCGGTTAGTGCCTTTGCCGCCTTGATCTACAAAGTCCGACGGTCCTCGCCATTGCCGGTTACCTCCTTAGCTCCTCTTACTTCCCTCCACCTTCTACCGGTTACTTGCGCCAGCTCCTCCAGCAACTCTGGTGCCGTAGAACCTTAGGCGACGCAGTCGTCTTCTTCGGCTCTAGTGGCTTCGCCACTGTCTCCGATGACGAAGCCCGGTGCCGCCGCACCACCTTAGTCTTCACTGCGCTCCTACACTATCTCTCTCCTGGCGCAACTAGGCTTTGTTGACCCATGGGTGTCATGGTTTGGCGGAGGCGATGGAAAGCGCGCTGGGGGCAAGAGCGACCGTGTAGGGGATGCGCAAAGCCCGCAACCCATCGTGCCAGACGTGTTGAGGGAAAAAATGGGCGGCGAGTACATGGTAGAGGGTGGAGGCTTTGGTGGGTGAGGGCGTTCTTCCGGTTTGCAGCAGTAGTTGAACAGTTGTTAACTAGCTAGTGGCCCTGTTCTTTTCAGCTTCTAAAAGTTGTTTTTCGGCTTTTCTACAATAACTAGCTTTTAAACGGAGTATTTTTTTAAGATAGGATCTACTAGTTAATTGTATTACATACTTTACTGACTTCATTTATACCGGCAAAAATCATACGTGAGTTTCTGTTACTCTGTAATCTCTCATACAAACAACCCAAAAGTCGCAAGTCATGACTAAAAGCCACAAGCCATGCCCAAAAAAGAATGACCCACTGTATATTGCGCTAATCAGACCGACGTCTCCATTTTGGAGTATAAGAACGAAATGGGAATACTAGTCCACATCAGTGTAAGAGTTGGATCACACCGTCGTCACCGGCACGATCTGCCTTAAATTATGCAAGAGTTTCACTTTCACATGTACCATGGCCTGATCTAAGTCTGATCAAGGTTAAATTACTATTATTACAGTCTAAAAGAAACCATAAAGAAAGGCATCTTTCGCATGCTAGTGCTTGGTGAAAATCGAAAAAAGAAATCCCAATGATGAAGATGCTGCTGGTCCATATTCATCATAGGTAGCATTATCTCATCCTCACAAACAGAGCAGCACCGAAACAAGTATTTCAGAATGATGGATAGAGAAGGTCACAACAAGGGTGGTGATCGGTTCGGCTGAAAACTGAAAGCTTATAACGAAACATCAGAAATTTGGTTAAAAAACATCAGAATGAGAGATGCTTATTTAACATAATTAAATTTAAAAAAATTGAAAAATATAAAAAATATATTAGCCCATCACAGATAACGCAAACGAATACGAGAAAAAAAGAACCGACAAAAAAACTAAAAAAAAAGTAAAAAATTCAAAAAAACAAAATTATAAATAATACAAAAATAAGCTTAAGCTTTAAGCCAAGCCCCCAAACTCTTTGGACCAAGAGGGTGCCACCTTTTGTTAACTCTCCCGGTTCTTCTACGCCACCAAATGGTCAGTGCGCGTGCTCTCCAATGTCTATCAGATAGCCACATGAGCTGCCACAGTTCCTGAATGGAGAAGAAGATCCCTAAAGTAGGAAGCTGTCATCAAGAAAAACTTTTGGCCCCAAAGTTTCCTCACTGTCCTAGCAAGCTTCAGAGAGATGACGACTTCTTCTTGGTCGCCTGTCTCATTCTCCAGACGACTCTACACGAGTGAGTACATCTCTCTCGAGCCCGTGTGTTTGGCTGGCGTAGTGCTTTGTGCAGGTATGAGCAAAGGCCCTCTCATGCCTTCGTCTTTCCCGATTCTTTCATGCTCTTGCAACAGTAGATGAGTGGGGAACCGTGTGATTCCTGAAGTTTTGAGATGCCCTGAATCTGTTGTGATTCTGAGAGTTTTTATGCTTTGGGTGCTCAGTAGATATGCGTAGCCCAGTTGTTGTTGGCATGTCCTCTTCATCCTTCCTGGCTGTAGTTTGCCCTCGTGCACCGATGATTGCTGTAGATTAGTTTCTGAAATGTTCATTTTCCGGGTGAGTAATACTTCAGTTTGATATATCTTGGTATTTCTGCTTGGTGATGGTGAAGTATGCCGCAATTTGAGGGTAACTTGTTTCCCCTCGTGCAAGAGGAGGTTCTTGATGCAGATGATACTTGCTATTCTCTAGTGTACCGAAATAGATTCCCCTCTACCAAAGTGAGTCATAACAATTTCCCTAAGAAATTATGGTATTTGTACCGAAATATCTATTTTCTACTAATTGTTGATTTGATTGATTTATTACTGAGTTCAGGTAGTTGTCTGAACCAGCCCAATTTACTACTCTGACGCATTCAATTCTGGTCATACAAAACAGTAGAATTATTTCTGATTTTCAGAAGCCTTGCCACTCCCTCCAAAGCTTCTTGGCTCTCTTGGTCTTTTGTTAATCTCCAATGCAAATTCCATCGTAATGCACAGTTGTCCCCTTCAAAACCATCTAGAACAATCTATCTCATTGCATCTTCATCAAACCATTGTAAACTTGCAGGAAGCCACTCTGAGCTGCGCGTAATCCGAGCAACGCCATGGGAGAGGTCGCAGATATCTATACGCAAGATGGGACCGTTGACATCAAGGGGAACCCTGCCGTCAAGAAGGACACCGGGAACTGGCGTGCCTGCCCCTACATTCTCGGTACAGTCTTCAATTTCCTCGCTTGATCATCCTGCTCAATTGCTTTACTTGCTCTGCGTATCTACTCATGGCTTCTGATGCATGCTACAGCGAACGAATGCTGCGAGAGGCTCGCGTACTATGGCATGAGCACCAACCTGGTGAACTATATGAAGAACCGCCTCGGCCAGGAGAACGCCATTGCTGCGAACAATGTCAGCAACTGGCAAGGGACCTGCTACATTACACCCCTCATTGGGGCATTCTTGGCTGATGCATACATGGGGAGGTACTGGACCATTGCCAGCTTCATGGTCGTCTACATCTGCGTAAGTCGATTTTCGACAACCATCGGTCATTGTTCTTCTCCCTTTTGTCGGAAGATCATCGCACCAAGCGTAATCATCGGTACATGTGTTTTCTTTTCAGGGCTTGGTGCTTCTGACAATGGCGTCGTCGGTGAAAGGACTTGTTCCGTCCTGCGACAACGGGACATGCCACCCGACGGAGGCCCAGACAGGGGTGGTGTTCCTGGCTCTGTACCTCATCGCGCTGGGCACCGGGGGGATCAAGCCATGCGTGTCGTCGTTCGGCGCGGACCAGTTTGACGAGAACGACGATGGCGAGAAGCGGAGCAAGAGCTCGTTCTTCAACTGGTTCTACTTCTCCATCAACATCGGTGCGCTGGTGGCGTCGTCGGTGCTGGTGTACGTGCAGACGCACGCCGGCTGGGGCTGGGGCTTTGGCATCCCCGCCGTCGTGATGGCCATCGCTGTGGTGAGCTTCTTCATCGGCACGCCGCTGTACAGGCACCAGAAGGCCGGAGGGAGCCCCCTCACCCGCATCGCGCAGGTGCTCGTCGTGTCGGTGCGCAAGTGGAACGTGTCGGTGCCCGGCGACAAGTCGTTGCTGTATGAGACGCTGGACAAGGAGTCCGGCATCGAAGGAAGCCGCAAGCTCGAGCACACCGAGCAGTTCAGGTTTCTTGACAAGGCGGCGGTGGAGACGGCGGAGGAGAAGGCGGTGGGGAGGGCGGGGAGCTCGTGGCGGCTGTGCACGGTGACGCAGGTGGAGGAGCTGAAGAGCGTGGTGCGGCTGCTGCCGATCTGGGCGAGCGGCATCATCTTCTCGACGGTGTACGGGCAGATGAGCACCATGTTCGTGCTGCAGGGCAACACGCTGGACGCGCGCATGGGACCCCACTTCACCATCCCCTCGGCGTCGCTCTCCATCTTCGACACCCTCAGCGTCATCGTCTGGGTGCCCGTCTACGACCGCCTCATCGTGCCGGCGGTGCGCTCCGTGACGGGGCGCCCGCGCGGGTTCACGCAGCTGCAGCGCATGGGCATCGGCCTCGTCATCTCCATCTTCGCTATGCTCGCCGCCGGCGTGCTCGAGGTCGTCAGGTTGCGCACCGTCGCCCGGCACGGCCTCTACCTGGATAAGGACGTCGTGCCGATCTCCATATTCTGGCAGGTGCCGCAGTACTTCATCATCGGCGCCGCAGAGGTCTTCACCTTCGTGGGGCAGCTGGAGTTCTTCTACGACCAGGCGCCGGACGCCATGAGGAGCACGTGCTCGGCGCTGTCGCTGACCACCAATGCCCTGGGTAACTACCTGAGCACGCTGCTGGTGACCATCGTGACGCGCGTCTCGACGAGACACGGCGCCGTCGGGTGGATCCCTGACAACCTCAATCGCGGCCACCTCGACTACTTCTTCTGGCTGCTCGCCGTGCTCAGCCTCATCAACTTCGGTGTCTACCTCCTCATCGCGAGCTGGTACACCTACAAGAAGACGGCGGATTACCCTGACACCAAAGGGGACCAGAATGGAGCGCACTGAGCGCAAGCTGATCGTACAAGATGAAGTGATTTCTCTGTGGTTCTCGGGCATTTGATTCTGTTCAAAACAAGTCCTTGAAACAGCATGGAAGCAAGAAATGGTAGTCCAGATGGGGAAAAGTATATGGTGTCATTTGTGTCGTTGAAGAATGTTAATTCTAGTGTCTGGGAAAAATTGGCAAAGATTGTTTAGATGTCATGTTTAGTTTTGTGGGTAAATGCATGATACAAAGTGCTATCTATCCATCAAGAAATAAGAGTTGGTGCTGTGGGAAGCTGAGGTTGCATGCAGAAATGTCATTGGTCAGCAGTCAGTAGGTTGTCTGTGAGCCTGTGACCTACAAATGTGTTACTAGAGTAGAATATGTGGTTCATATCATACGTGCACAATGGAGATCACTCTGTGGAATTTAGTTAGCACTCAGAAAGTTCGCTATGGCCAAGAAATGTGTGCCAGAAGTGGAATATGTAATCCAAATGGATTATCACCTAAAAACTTGCAGAATTGGTATATTTACTACATGGAATTCGATCGTGGTGTAACTAGTACCATTGAAAGTTGCTGAGAAAGAACACCGTATGATTTTTCATATTAGGAAAAGTCAGAAAGTAGCATACTGTTTTCAGGTTTCACACAATTTCCTGATTTCAAGCAGAGTGATGAAAAGTACTCACAAAGCTAGTCTTTTCTCTCTTGTCCGTGTGTGTTCACAGCTCGCAACGTCGCAATTCAGGCAAAGTCTACTGCAACTCTGCAAGTAATAGCATGCTGAACAAGGTGCGGACGTACAGTGTTCATGTTTTGGAGGGTCAGTATTTCCAATCCGTGGGACTGCCAGTCAGCCACCAACCTACGGCCCGAACTGCCAGGTCGAACCGGCCCGTTACAAACATAAAGGACCAAAGTACGTGTTTATAAGTGAATCAAGCTTCCCTGTTTTCTTTTCTGTGTTTTTTTATATGTGGCAGCAATCTGAGAGGGATAGATGCTGTTGCAGACCCCATAAAAAATAAAGTAGAACGAATAAGCTGCTTACACATGTGAGGGAACAGGAACGGGAACAGGAAAGCTGCATTCTTTATAAGTAAGTTGTCCATTGTTTCTTACCAACTTAGCCTTTTGAAGGAATTGATTAATGTATACAACTTAATATGGTATAAGAGTAAATATGTCTTAAGTTTAAGATCAAGTTGGTGTAATTTAAAAAATAATTACAGTCTACTTTTATTTCACGTCTTAAGTCTAATAGAGTCTACTCTACACGTAAGACAAAGGCATGTAACTCAATAGCATGAAATCATAATAAGAGGCCGGCCCAACTTAAATGAGATAATGATAACTTGTTTATGGTTTAACAATTCTTGCCAATACATTAATCTCGTCTCCATGGACTAGGTTAGGTCGGTTTTTGCTCATTGACCAACTACCTACACTACAATACTTTATATGAAAAATATTATTGGAATTAACAAGTAAAAGAAACGCACAATCAATTACAGAATCTTCACTATTAACAAAGATGTACAACAATATTATTGATCAACCTGGAGAATGTAATGCAGTATAGCAGCAAATACATCACCAAGTCACTTATAACACTCACCTCGATTTTTGGAAACAATTGAAAAATTGCAGATTAATTCGCCTGTTTAGGCAAATTTTCAAGTAAACCAAACATTTTTCGAGGGACATGGACTAGGCACCACGAGGATGACGAAGAAGGCTCGCACCTAGAATTCAGCCCGCACCCAGGGTTTCAGAGCTAAGTTACAGTGTTACAGAGGTAATTGAGAGCTCAACTAACCTCTTGGCCCCCATTAGAACCTAAGTTCCAGCCTCCTCCTTAATCCTAGCGATCAGGGACATGGGAGAGGTCACAACTGAACGAAAAATTCGGGAAATTTCGTTCTTTCCAGATTTTCCATGGGACCAGCATCATCAGTGTGGCCAACGCTTTCCGTGGCACTCTTTGCCTCAGGATGACCGATTCCCACCATTGTCGGATTGAGGGGAAGGTGTGCCAGGTCGCCGGGTCGATGGAGTCATAAGCCATCCAATGCACGATGAGGGTCCAAATTCTTGTCATGTAGCGTCATTCGGCGAAGAAGTGGATGACGGACTTCAGTACATGCCTGCAGAGGGAGCAAGTTGATTGATTTGGCCACCCTCTAAGGATAGTCAGTCTGCTATCCAAAGCTTGTTCTACATCGCCATCTAGGCAAAAAAAATTATATTTTTGAGGCGTCCAAGTGTTCCAGACTAGGAGGTTTATGAAGGTGTTTGTTGCTCTGAAGAACTGAGCTTTGTATGCTTAGGCCGCGGTGTAGCATTTGTCAGAGTTAGCTTCCATGAGATTCTGATGTCCACCCCTTCCTGAAGGTTTGTAGAGGAGATGTGGCCCCAGAGCTTTTTAGGTGGATGGGTCTTCTCTGGTATCTTTTAGTTTGCAATGATTTCGATTGTTTCCCATATCGAGGAAAGTGTCACAAGTGATTAAGATACAATTTTTACACAACAACAACAACCAAGTATATATGAATATATAATTTAGTTTTACACACATACGTCGATCCGTGCCCTTCTTGCCAGCTTCAAATTAATTATAAGAACTTGTTAGCAATGTAGCCATAAAACCTTAGTTTACCCAAAAAAAATTATGATTCACTGCCCAAGCATCAGCATAATGATATATTCAATTGCAGAAAACTGCACTACTTGAGCCACAAAAATTCATCAGATCAAGCATGCACATTGCTCTCGGTACCAATTTTATCAATCACGATAATCAGATCAGCCACAAGGCTGAGTTTGTGAAGAGAATTTTCATTCGATTGTCTGTAGGACAACTATAGTCTTTCCATACACTCATAATCCTAGGCCACACTTTTTATGCTCCATATATGTGGAAGGATACCACACAGTCAAGACCGAGCTTGTGACCATTTTCCAACCATAAAAAGGCAAACCTAAACCCTACTACTAGCAAATATTATTCACCACATCAACAATATCCAAGTAAAACATTTAAAAAATCAAAGAAGATTAGACTTTGAGATTAAAAACATTAACACCAGTTCCAACATTTTGGACGTCTTGAGAACGAAAAGTTTAGACATTTATTCCTGCTAGCTATATCCATATATACCACAAAAATAAACCATGCATTCCTAGTATTCTAAATCTGAACTGTACTTTTACACGTAAAAACAAAACTAGGTGGACAGTGCTCCAATTTCTAGTAGGATTATATTCTTGTTCAGAGAAATTATATATCTAGCGAAAATCTACGCTAATTGCAAAACCTACCACGTATATGTGTGCTTTCCTCTCTAACTATATACAACCACATGCATGAGGTACGTGCTGCTTAACGGTACTGGGAGTCCATGCACGCGTCTCCAATTGATCAGCAACCACATGGGACATGGCGTCGATTGATCGATTGGCGACTTGCATCAACGACGACGGAAGCTAGCAACATGTCTCCTGCCGCGTCGGTCGATGCCGGCGACCCTGTAGGCGGCAGGAGGCCAGATAGCCGCGCTTGCTCTTCCTCCATCGATCGGCGGCGGTGCCATTCATATCGATCTCATAGTGATCGATCCATGTGCATGAAGACCTAGTGGCAATTATAGAGATGATTATATATATCTTTTTTATATTTATGATCTTTTGAATAATATGTTATTTTATCTTTTAAATAATGTCTTTCGTATTGATCAATAAGAATGTGACTTGTTTGTGAAGCTTTGATGTTATTCTAAATTATTCCGAATCTTATATCATTATGTGGGACAATTATGATTTATAGATCAACATATGTATTGATTGATGATCATGTTTCACGGATCATAGATATGAGATATCAAATTAATAATGTAGACACATATTAGAGAACATAATTTTGGATTGACCCACCATGAGACACTGCAGGAATTGCTATATTCTTAAGTGTCATCAGTTGGTCTCATACATAGTGTATGTACGATCCTTAGACATGAGATCGTCATTGTTTCCTATATGTGTAATAATTTGCTTAGGAGTTACCAAATACTACTATATGACTGAGTGGTTATAAATGTAACTTTCGGGTTTACTATGAAACATGTGGAGGAATATGATCGATTAAGATGTAATTTGCCCCTCCTATATAACAGGAGAGATATTTTTGGGCTCTCAATGTGGTTGGATTAAGGAAGTGCATAGATATACCGAATATGGTTGAGGAGTCAATCACAACTGAGTAATTCACTACAGGTTCGATTGAATGATCGATCTATCATAGGATGACACGTTTTTCGCCTTGAGTTTGATCTGGTATCATGAGGCAAAGGGATCGATACATAAGAAATGTATAGATTCGTCCGATATGATCTTTATGTACGTTTGGGAGTCATTATATCCTGCCAGGGATCACTACCGACTTATAGGTCGAAAAAGATATATACATGAACCTATAAGATTATACATTTAATGTACTGGAACGATAAGGGTCCGGACGATAGTTTCTGAGTGTGATTCAATCCTAATCGTATCGGATAAGGATCTGATTGGAGGCTATATAAAAAAGGTACATGGCTGAGAGAGGTATCACAAAACACACTCATTGAAACCCTAGCCGCCACCTCTCATAACCTCTGCCGTGCACGTTAGTGCTAGCACGATGACGCACGGTATTCCATCTCTAAACGTGTGGACCTTGGTAGAGGCGCTACTGCAACTGCGGGGTTGATCGGGACGATCACGTGGAGGAGACGGTTGGCCGGAGAACGATCGACTACTACCACTGTACCGACGCGCTCGTTGTTGAATCGGTTGCTTCAACTCTACGTCTGATGCACTGCACGTCTAGTGGTAACGATACATGATCTCTTACTCGTATGGCTTTTTTATTTATATGGTAGAAAATTGTAATCTATACTAGTATAGTCTATCCGTATATCAATATCACATGCATTCCAAGGGAGACTGGGCCGGACGAGTCAACGGGCATGTAACTGTAGTCGATCCAAGCGATCGATGGCAGCATCGATCCGGTATTCTTGTTAACTAACTAACTAGCATGCATATATGTGCTAGCTGTAAGTCATGTGATGTGCATATATACTAGGGCCTACTTGCATCTGATGATCAGCTAGTGACATCAGAGTCCTTTCAATCATTAGTTTATTTTGATACATCTGAATCAATTATTGTTTTACAGTTGAAGGAGTTCTTGGAGAAGGAATAGAGCTAATTAGGAGGATAATAGCTAGAATTTTG
Organism: Bonia amplexicaulis; assembly: GCA_036346245.1. Classification (NCBI taxonomy): domain Eukaryota; kingdom Viridiplantae; phylum Streptophyta; class Magnoliopsida; order Poales; family Poaceae; genus Bonia; species Bonia amplexicaulis. Next base: position 38,760,146 of record CM070736.1, on the reverse strand, counting down.
CCGGCGCACAAAAGATAAATTATAAATTTACCATGCATCTAACCATTGATAGTCCTACCCAAATTTCTTTTGATCATGAAATAGAAGATAAGAATACACACACCAGATATACCTCCACAGCTTGCTTAGTTCGTCAACATGTAATCGCATCTGAAGCTCTCGATCCTGTTTGCATGTTATGAAATTAACAAGCAAGAATTTGTCAAATCAACATCATACTAAGCACAAATGAGAGCAAACAATTAAGAAGTTCACACCTTAAAACATCAAGAAGCATATGGAAATCATCGGAGATGGAAGGGCATAGTTAGTTGTTGCTCAACATAGGAGACGAAGCCGATGAAGAACACATGGATATCAAGGTCGAGTAATGGCTAGAGGAAGCCTCCAAAAGGATCGCATGATCCGTCGAGCCGTGCTTGTTGATGACGACCACCATGGAAGGAATGAAGGATCAATGCGATCCCTTTGGATGCTTCCCCAAGACATTGTTGCTATACCCTCTCTCTCTCTCTCTCTCTCTCTCTCTCTCTCTCTAGTTTAAAGTAGGAAGCATGCTGAGAGGTGTTGTGCAAGAAAGCTTCAGTTTGGTCCTTATATATAGGTACGCAACCTTCCTTTGCCCATAAGTTTTATTCACGATTGCTTTTCTCCCAAAATGGATCAATAGTTTCTCCTATTCCAATTCAATTCGCCCGTTCTTCCATGGATTTTTCTGCAAATGTAAACATATATACTGCATGCACTGACATCTCCAATCAAGAAAGCAGATTTTCTGAATACGGCAATTATCCAATTAATGATTCTCCTCCTTTAATTACCTTCAAACTTAAACCATGATGTCAAGTATTGAGTCTTAATTATACATCATATAATGAAAAGAAACAAGCCTAGACGGTGTGGTATATTATTGTAGATGGTGTTCAATTTTGTAGAGGACATTAAGAAATCTGTTAGTAGCGGACGTCCAATTTATGCATTTCTGTAGGGTGCGTATGCGAGATAACATATATTGTTAATTAGCATATGCTTATGGTCTGTTTATGCTGTAATCAATTATGGCTGCATCATTAGATGAAGCGTAAACTGGGGCTTCTCCCTGGATGCCTTTCACTTTCCCTTAATTTTTATCTACCTGCTATCTAGTTTGGAAAAATGGCTTTACAAGCAGCACATACGCATGATTGATTATGCAAGCTAGGAAAGTTGGATGACTGTATCAGCACCTGCCAGATCTTTTGGTGATTAGGGACACAATTTTTTAGCTAGATTATAGATGCATGTGGCCCTGGGAACAACTAATTGCAGCCATTCAATCATTAAATTCAGCTATTACTGTGATTCCCCCTACCTTCTGCTTATGTGCCCCTAACTTCTTTCTAGCTGCTATTCTTTCAGCAGCTGGGAGCCTTGAGCATCTTTGCCTCTATCTTAATGACAAGTGCTGACTAGCCTAGCTTGTTCACAGTGGCTAGGCTTGGTTAAAATACTAAAAAGGTCCTAGATTGCAAGCAGCATGGCAAGTGTCCTGCAGATCTGAGTACCAATCAAGCCCTAATATGTTAATGTGTATGTGTCTAGTACATTCGTCCTTTGTCACGTTACAGAGGTTGTTACAGTGCTGTAACATGCTTGAATAATGCCCCTTTGTCCCTCTGTTGCTTTGCCGGTCGCTACAGTGCTGTAATAGAGGCTGTAGGCCAAAATTCAGACAGATGGGCTGTGAAATTGGCAATTTTTTTGGGTGTTCCTTAGATTGTTGTAGCTATATATATGTACACCACAATCCCCTAGTACACAGGGTTTTCCAAGCAGCTTAGTGTGCATGAGATCTGAAAACCTGAAACCCAAGTGATGGTTGGTGTTACTGGGAATTGCTCGGTCCAAGAGAGAGAGAATGTTGTAAGGACTACCAAATTTGGACCAACAGATACAGGGCCTGTTCTTTTCGGCTGCGGCTTATAGCTTTTGGCTGAAATTTTTGAATTTTAACTGTTTACGGTACATATTACGGAGAGACAGATACTCACTTGCGATTTTGGCAGGTACAAATGTTGGGCTTTTAACGTGTAGATCGTTTAACCTGTAGACTCCATTTTGAGAAAATACTCCGTTTAAAAGTTAGGTACTGTAGCAAAAGCCAAAAGCCGCCGGCTTCGGAGGAAAAGAACAGGCCCACAGTGGGGTACATCAATCTCACATCTTAGGTAGTGATCATGTAGGCATGGTAGTGGACTTGCTTCTTATCCTTGCTTCCTATCTACAAGATCAAGATGTATTTTAGTCTTCTTCACTAGGATGTATACAAGGACCTAGCAACCAGGTCCTTCTAATTTATTTACTGCTTTAATTGATGTGTCCCTCAGGCAGATGGCATTCATCGTGTATGCACTGAAGCTCTGTTTTCAAGTGGAAAAAAGACCAGCACTCCTTTAATTGGATTTTTTTTTCTTAAGTGCATCTTAGGTGAATGGTGAAAGAGGGGGAAATCATCTGAAGAAGAATTATGCTTATTCGGATATATCATTTCATGACTTGATCTCTACTTGATACTGTGAAGACTAAATATTTTCTTAGCTTGAACTTTCAGTTACACTGGTTCATTTCTCTTGAAACTGATGAATCTGAAAGTGCTTACATGATGCTACTGTCGTGTGTAGTTCTCTTGGCATCTAGAACTGCTGATTTGTTTGTCTAGCTATATATGCCACTTTTGTTGGTGGCGAAAGAAGAGATATGAATATATGATCTGCCATGTGCTTTCATATGATTCTTCCTGACAAAGTCCAAACATTCTTTTTGTGTGTGATCAGCAGATGCAATCTTATCCCAGCTAGCTCAGGATCTCCCTCTAGGACATTGCTCACAAGTGTGCAATCCAACCAAAGCCCTTCAATTCCTCTCCTCTCCTCCCCAACAAAAACTAATAACTGGATGTAAGTTATAGGATCGTATGGCGCAATCAGAGAGGGAGAGGGGGTTGAATGATTGCCTCCACTTTTTGATACCTAAAAACAAAATTGAACCAAATGGCCATTTATACCATAATGAGTGCATTGATATTTGACTGGATGAGTAGTCGTATCACTCGATGTAGCGCCTTGATATTTATTAGAAGGGGCCACTAAAGCAAACCCTAATTTGCATCATCATCTGGGCTTAAGGGGGTTAAATAGAGGGCAAACCTTTAATTTCTTGCGCAGGCCCTAGCTTCTTCTATTCAGATTACTCTCTCTCCTCCATCGATCTAATCTCTCTCGGGCAGCGCGCGGTGATGGCGACGCGGCTGAGGGGCGACGCAGGCAGCGCGGGCCGAGCAGCTCTCGGACGACGCAGTTGGCGGCGGCGTGAGGCTAGGTAGAGATGCATGGATGGGCGAGGCGCGTGGCTGGCAGCGACGTATGGCGGCGTGAGGCTAGGCAGAGACGCATGGCTAGGCGACGGCGTGTAGCTGACCAGAGGCGTGGCTGGGCGGAGGCACGGCCGAGCGGAGGTGCGTGGCCAGGTGGAGGCGTGCGATTGGGCGGCGGCGGCAAGTGGCCACCGCACTATGCCGTCACGTTTTGGCCAGCCATGGGCATGACTGAATCACAATTCGCACATGGTTTTTTTTTAGCGTGAACGGGGTTTCGTGGTTCATTGGGCCGAATGGGTTGTTTGTTCAGCCGACCTGTATCAATTGCTTGCTTGCATTGTTTGTCCTTTACACACCTTTCTTGCGACCGTTGTCAGGTACTTGCTCAGATTTTCAAATATCATGCATGCTATTTACATTATTAGGTAAAAGGCTAGTAGCGTGATAGTAACATGCATGGGCGTGAGCACTCGAGTTTTCAGCACTGTAGCTTGCCACTATTTATGTTTTTTTATTTAATCTTATTTGGTTATAAGTGGATTGGTCTCATATTTCAAACATTTATTTCAGGTTCCGCTAGTTCTCTAATAAAGTACTATTCAAGTTTTAATTCCTTTGTGATTTCTATTGTTGGGTTTATTATTTATTCCTTACTTTGGCGATGGCGTTTCGTAGTAGTATCTCATATTGGTATGTGAGATGCAACACTCGACTTCACAACACCCACTTTGGTATACTAGCATATTTAAATATAATTTGTTTTGGTTCTGATTTCACTTCAATTTTCCCAGATTCCAAAAGCTTAACAATCTTAGGATGATTATTATTGGCATGCTCAACAAAATTAAATCCTAGATGACGATTATTTTCACTTGTTTTTGATTTGTCTAGGATCGTATTTAAATTCTTATTGTCAAAAGAAAATTTTTCTAAAGTGCCCTTAAGATACTTATTCTCTTTAGTAAGTGAGGAACAAGATGACCATTTAACAAGACGACCGTTAGCTCAACGAGTACACGAAAACAACAAATACTCGAGAATTACCATCGCTCCACTCAAAACACTCAGAAAAAACAAGTAGCGCTACCGACCACAGAACCATCAAGTACTGACTCTGTAGTGTATCGCCGACAACTGCTACCATGTACCCACCTGATACTGTAGCATCGACCATAGTTGAGAAACCCACGACTGCAAAGCTTTCGACTACCAAGTACCGAGTCCTTCGAGTATTGTTCCTCTGAGCATTGTTCATTGATCACCATCAGCCAATCATACCGTTTGCCTAACACGAGTACTCAAAGTACTCAAAGATAGTAAGAATTGAAGCACTGAAACTAAGTATGAAGTCTACAAATACCGATCATGAAGCGTACAACAACCGATCGAAAAGCCTAAGACAACGACAGCAGACCACAAAGTCTACAAGTGTCGAGTATAGACCAATAAAGTCTACGACTATCGAGTATTGACCGGTAAAGTATGTGACTATTGAGTATCGAGTAGGTACTGTAGCTATGACCATGGAAAAATACTGTAGCTATGACCATCGATCAGTTACTGTAGCCGATGACCTTACGACCTCTATAGCCGATGACCTTACGACCTCTAACCGGTTCACTGTAGCTAAGACCGGTTCACTGTCGCTTATGACCGGTTAGATGTTACTTATGACCGGTTTACTGTTTGAGGTCGAAATCTACAATTATATCCATTTAATATAGTCTAAAACCCTTTGATGCAACAAATACTAACAAAATTCTAATGGCTTCTAATCGAGCAACAGGAGCAAATATTTCACCAAAGTTAAGACCCTCTGCCTGGGTAAATCCTTGAGCCATAAGTTTAGCCTTATTTCGAACAACAATACCATTCTCACTCTGTTTATTCTTAAAAACCCATCTAGTTCCAATAACAGTATGATCATGAGGGGTGAAACTAAAGTCTAGACTTTGTTATGCTCAAAATTTTCTAATTCCTCATGCATGGAATTAATCCAAGACTCATTAGATAAAGCAAAACTTACATCTTGGGGTTCAAAAAATGAGACAAAAGTAGAATGAGCATATGAAGTATTGGAGTTATACCTGTTGCGAAGGCTCTCTCATTTAACTCACCATCAATTGTTTAGGTGGATGATGTCGTTGAATATGTAGAGGAGCTTGTGGAGCGGTCGTAGGAGTGGACATAGTTGTAGTCGTGGTAGTCATAATGGCTTCTACCTCATGCGTGATCGTAGGAGTGGTCGTAGGAGTCGTAGTGACCTCTATCTCATGAGTAGTCGTTGGAGTAGTCGTAGAGGTGATCGTAGGTTGTTGTAGTCTAAGTCTGCCATGGTCAAAGTCTACCGTTCGAACCTGCGATTAGACCATCCATCACAAGACCGATCAGACCAGCCATCATAAGGCCGATTGGACTACCGTTCATGGTCGAAGCTAGACGTGGTGGTTTTGTCATCTTAAAAACTCAAGCACAGAAGCGCATAAACGAGAACTTTCATGAACACAAATTCTAATAAAACCAAATGTTGATTATTTATCATCAACAAAATGTATGACCGTCACAGATCTAACATAAGCCCTTCAATTCCTCAACAGCATGTAAGTCATGCACTCACATGTAAAGATCCACAAAATGGGCGTATGTTCTACCACTCTCATGAAAGGGCATACATGCCCATGTTACCATTTCTTCCTTCGTGATGTGTGGACTGTGAACACCGATGCATAGAAGAGAAAAATATTGCACGCCGACCGTTCTTCGACGCGACAATAATTGGAGAAATTCAGGTACAATAATAGATGTGAATGCTCTGGTCCTGAGAGTCTGAAGAACAGCTCAATATGAATTAAAGGTCCGCCGCTTCTTATGCAGTAGACATTGATAGTCTAAAAAGATTTGACTACTAATATTGCAGTCAAAAAATGCGGCTATGATTGTATGTGTAGTAAGTCCAATCGACAAAAACATATACCAATATTCAGAAGAGAAGGATGGGGAAAAAAACCCTCAATGAAGACTGTACATTACCTGACAAAACCACTTTGACCACTAGTTTCTGAAATGGTAATCAAAGTATCTGAACTTTGATGAAGCAAACCATCATCTGAACTGAAGGAAGTCACCATTTCCCACTACATACGTGATTTATATCTCCAGAAAATTAACTATTAGGAGGATCTTGTTGGCACATTGAAAAACGAAGATTTGGCTCACCTAAAAGGGTGGGGTTTTCAGAGATGATTTCAAGGACGGCTGCCCTCACCTTACATGCATGAGCTGCACCAGAAAAGTGCATATGTCGTCGCCGTTTCTTGAGCACATGCCATTTGATTGGAGCAGGCAGGCAGGCAGGCACATTTCTTTATTTATTTATTTATTTCTTTCTTTCTTTCTTTCTTTCTTCCTTCCCTAATGATTAAAGAAGAGTACACGCCACAAACGAGATGGCCGTCCAAATTTGGGTCAGCGATTTCTTTCTTCCTTCCTTCCTTTGCTCCATCTTTTACCGAACTTTAAAGTCCTAAACCAAACAAAGATGCTCTAGTAGTCGTAGTTAATTGGGACCTGACCTGATCCGATCTGACGGTTTAGATAGCGGCCCAATCATTTGCGCCGATGATGAGCCAGAACCAATCATGAGGTGTTGCTTAATCGTATGCTCATGTATGCCTGTCTGTGTTGCTAGCTAGACACTAATCGATCGATCGGCCGGCCGGCCGACTAACTTTTTGGCCAAGTGGGCAACTGGCCATGTAACATAAGGACGAGTACCTGAGTTTTTTTTTTTTTTTGAGTCCAGCTCAACTCATTTGAGAGCTGTTTTGTTTTTGGTTTTGGAAGCAGTCCCTCTCTCTCTCCATCCCCTTATTGTTGGGCCTTGATTGTGGGTTGTTTTTAGCCCATCGCAAGTTTCAACCCAACCGTGTGGGCTGAAAACAAGCCGTGCTTTCTCGTGGGCCAAATCCGGCCGGGAAATGTTCAGTCCCATTTGCACCTCTAGTAGCCTAGGTAGCTGATTTACTTGCGTGACGCGATCCCGGCCAGTCTCCGTGCCGTGCGTACGTAGCACCCGGCCGGCCGTGTTGAAGTTCTTCAGGTATGGAGCATTATACAGGGCATACTTTGCAGTAGGCACATGCAGCCTTGTACTCTAGCCGAGTAAGACGAGTTCCTTCTTTTTCGTGAAAAAAGAAAGAAAGAAAATAAATAAAAAGTTGATTCGCTGCGGGTAGTAGTAAGTTAATTAGCTAGTAACGCAGCTGAATGCTATATATATATATACACACCTACCACCTCCGCGGCATGTACTGAATACTGATCGATGTGCACGTATCGTCAATAAATAATTTTTTTGTACGAACAATCTATTTTTTAGTCGAAATTTCAGAGCTTTCTGCTACTTCTCTTGAAAGCTCTGTGAGAAGGATCCACCATTTCAAAAAGGTACAGTGAAATGTAAACAAGCAGTGATTCTACTGACCGGTCTGTTGATCATGTACTTTTTGTCGCCAGCAGATAGAGAACATAAACATTGCACTGGCATGCACTGCTGCACAAAAGATATCACAAACGGTACAAAAAACATTATTATAAACGATTACATGAACCGTCTAAGTTTATGGGTCAGTAATAAAACGAGATCATCACAAACAACTTTCAAACCGTCTGTGATGTTGACTATCACAAATAGTTTTTAGTAAAAAAAACCATCTATGATAGTTGACTATCATAATAATTTTTTAGTAGAAACCATCTATGATATATGGTTTATCACAGACGGTTTTAATTACAAATCGTCTGTGATATATCAACATCATAGACGGTTTGTATTTGAAACCTATATATCACAGACGGTTACGAGTTAATAACCATCTGTGGTATTCTTTTCTGTTCCTAAATCTATTTCTGTTTGTTGGCTAGCCTCATAAAATGCTAGTCATGCTCTCTGAATCATGCAGATCAACATATTATATATACATCCAATTCACATTCATTTATTTCAGAAACAAGAACATCAATTTCATAAATCAATTAACATAAATGAAATAAATTATCCATCCATGAACATACACACATGAACAATTAAGCTCAATCTTATCCCAGTGAAATTTATTCTACATTGTAAAACTCACCATCTTCTTTTATGACTTTAGATATCAAGAAGTACGCATACTATGCTCGAATATGTTTGAGGTTGGCCTGTTCCAACGGAGTTATAGCGATGGACGGAATCCGTCGGTAGGAAGATCAATGTCGTGCATACATATATAAATTAATAAGTATGAAATAATAATCGTAAGATTGACAAACCTCAGGATTGTTCTTCGCAGAACCGACAAGTAGTTGCATGTTGTGGCAAACATAGTATCCAAAAGTATTGTTGCCTGGCGGCTTCTGGTGGTACTGCAAAAATAGAATTTGTTAGTTTAAGAGGCATTACTACGAAGTGTTATATAGGATTAATGTATACTAGCTAATACGGAGAAATCTAGAACGTATCGTACGGTGTCGATCTCTCCCTTGGATTTTCGTACCTTTGCAACGTACACGGCGAACGACCTATGTGATTCCAAAAAGTTAGCCTTAATCATTGTGAATGAAGAAAATACTACAATAGAGTTATCTGTGGAGAAAATATGTTTACCAGTCGATTACTTGTCAGACAACTGTATAATTGGTTTTGTTGTTCTTTAGGGAATCAAGATATATTACTCTATTCCATTTTGGTGTAATTACAATTAGAATACAGTGGAATCTACACAAGTATGTCATGGTCATTAAACATAAATTCGTGTTGCTTATAAAGTATAAATCAACAAGTATAGTCACTAGTGTACAAATCTAAACATCTTTAGATTCTCGCAGTCAATGCATGGATAGTAGATATACTCCACCCCTTATTCAACATATCCTCCTTGGCAGCTCTTGTAAAAACAGAAATATCATTAATGTACTCTTCACTCACGAGATTCCCAGCGTACATCCAGCTTTGGCCATACATCACGCATATAACAATTTAGTATAACATACATGGTTTAGTATAACGGAGTTAAGTGTTAAAAATTGGCCAATTTGTTATAGCTCATTTCCTTAATTCCAAAGCATACATGGTTTAGTACCATATTGCTAAGATAATGTGAGGAATACCGATTGATAAGGTGGAGTCCTTACCACTCCTTGAATATGGATAGAGATGGTATGAGAAGGGTTCTGTCTAGTCATACACGCGCGACCGTGCCGTGACGTGGCGCGCCACTTAGCAGACCAAGTCCATCCTTATTTTTGTTGAATCCTGCACCACTCATTCTCTGTTTGAATGAGATTCAAACATTTGAATGAGGCAGTTACAAGTGAATTTACACTGCTTAATTTGTGATTTGAATGAGGCAGTTACAAGTGAATTTACACTGCTTAATTTGTGATTTGATGAGGCAGTTACTAGTGAATAACTGCAGCGCCCTTAAAAGGGCATGGAGACGTCCAGGAAAAAAGAGAGAATTTTGCACCTCCATTCTTTCTCTACTTTCTGCTCTACGAGCTTGTGCTGTTATGCTGTGCCGTCTGAACCTCATCGACCTTTCTTCCCGGCGTGTACCTGGAAGGAGGGAGAGCGGCTATCTCCGAACTATTACCTCAGAGAGTACCTGCACGGGGCTGCAATAAGGTTTCAGGCGCAGATCTGCTGACCGCTCACCGCATCACGTCATCTACGCTCGCGCTGCGTCAAGCTGTCTTCGCTTCCTATTCTTCATCAGGCGAAAAGTAAGTCGTTCGCGCGTTCGTTCGACTTTCATACCATAATCTTCTTGTGTATATTCTGAAGTATGATGAGTAGCCTGCTGTTAGTTGTGAGTTTTGCATTACTAGTTTATTGTATTTGTCTTATACTAAAATTGGAATTAAAATATTGCCCGCATATCCAACAGTAAGAAGTAACAGCCAATCTATCGTCTCGAAAACCGTAAAAAGAAAAAAGACTGTAAAAGTAAAAAATGTAAGTAAGAAAGAATGCAAACTCACACCTGTGATTCACCACGCTCCATCTCCATGAACCATGCTGACCGGATCGGAGCTAGCGAAAAAATTCAAACCAAGAGCGTTTCGAAAACTAACGATTTGGACAGCTCAGAAATCTTGGATGCACACATGGACAGACACTCGAGGAGCTAGCTAGCTAGCGCGGCCTTTTGTGTTTGTTTTCTCTCGTGCGCTACTGCTACTGTGCTTGTTTTATTCACAGTAACTTTTCCTGCGAAGGCATTCTGAGTTAGGTCAGACGAGCTTGTTTGTTGCTGAAAGATGCTACTGCACATGAAAGACCAGATTTGTTCTTACCCCGAAAAGCTCCCGCATAAGAGAACAAATGGGGCTGCAGAATACCAGCAACTAATTAAGGGCAGAAGATAACACTGATAATTGCCTACTCTGTGATGGGAGTTAACTAACTAAAGGCTGTTCTTTTCGACCGAAGCTAGCAGCTTTTGATTTTTGTTACAGTACCTAACTTCCAAACAGGATATTTTCTCAAGACGGGATCTACAAGTTAATTGTAGTACATGTTAAAAGTCCAATATCTGTATCAACCAAAATCGCAAACGAGTATCTCTCTCCATAACATCTGTCGCAAATAACTAAAATTCAAAAATTTCAACCAAAAACTATAAGCTACAGCCACACCAAACAGGCCTTAAGTCTCGAATGTATACTACCGTGCTACCTGCTGAGTTGACTGAAGCGTGGTCTACTTTGCATGGCATATTGTTGTCATTGCCTGCGGTTGCTTATGAGAGGGGACGACGGGTATTGCTTCGCGCATCCATTGGCATCGCGCGGCTGATACCTTCTCTTCGTAACTTGCAGGGACAGCGCTAGAGCATTGGCATACGATTCTTACGCCGGTCAAGAAACTACTGTAACTTCGGTAGGGAAGTGTCGGAAAAAGCCATAAAATCTGAAGGAATGGAATCGCTTCGATATCAGAGCATTTTAGTGTGCCGTTCCGGACTTTACATTTGAAAGTTTATTTATCTTAATACAGTTGTATAAAGAACTAAGCCACGGTAAATAGAACAACCAAGCGTTATTTAAGGAGAATTTCTGAGGTGCACGATTATATATGCAAGTATTAATAATCCTAGTGACTGAGTTATAAAACGTGCACATCGCGACAACTGCCCCAACTCTAGATCGTTTGGGGGAAAGAAAGATCAGGAAAAAAGTTGCACCATCATGGTTAGAGTTTGGCTCCTGCATCGTGTATTCGTGTGCGAGGGGTGTGCCTGCCGACCATCACCTCATCTCCACTCTGGTGGCCGCCCCGTGCTCCTTTTTCTGGTGATTCCCGTCAACCTCATTGCCTTCGTCCAAGATTCACTGAATTGTTCGCTTCTTCTTCCTCCCCGACTTAGATAGCTCTACCGCTGCCACAATTTCTTCGTACTCTCCCGCGAACAACGCCGGTGACCAATACCCCTTGTCTTCCTCCTTTTTTGGTATCGAGATGATTGGAATGCTTGATCCGACTAGCTTGGACTGAAATGGTCGGAATTTTAGCCGGTACGGGTTTTGGGGTTTGCCATGTCTTTTTGCTCGTCGAAACGAAATCTTTCGACATTCTAGCCGAAACAGAGCGGCATTGACAACATTGGGTGAAAATCTAGGATAAAACCTTGGCTACACCATCATACGTATCACACTGATTGCCTACTGTGTAAAATCAATTCAACGACTGGGATAGCTCGTTGGAGATGTCTCATATTAACCCACCGCTCTAAATTTCCACAAAAGTTCACCTTGTTTTCACGAAACTCAGCAAAGAATTAGTATAATAACTAAAATCTAGTTTTGCTCTAACAATATATCACCGAATGTTATCGTAACAAAAAAAAATAGCTTCCACTTCAAATTTGCCGTGTAACTCCAAAATCCATGGATAGAAACACGAGAGTTGCATTTAGCGCAACAACGCTTCGATAATCTGTGCCACTCTACCTGCTAAGTGGACCGTTAGCAGCGGCGGCAGGAGGAGGTCCACTAGAACCTGACAAAAGGCCATAAACATAGTTAGACAAAATAAAACTGGGCTGGAACAGGACCAAAGCGTATCAACCGCACCGCAAACGTTTATACTTCCATGTAGCGTACAACGCGGGGTGCACTGCTGGGTGCCCACAGCCTGGTTCCCGTTCCTCACCTGCGCAGCACGTAACTCGCAGGAAGTAGCAGCAGACAAACGCTACACCCACGCGGGTCGCTCCGCGTTTGTGAGGCGTGGCTCCCTCCTATTGGCTCGTCGAATCAGAGCCCACTTGTCCCGTTGCACGGTCACAGGGATCTGTGTACTTTCCGGGTGACCTTAGCAGATTAAACTCCGTGCATTTAATCAGTTCATCTAACGCCGCCAATTAATTCCTCATCCGGCACACCCAGTTCCGCAAAGGCCATCCGCAGCGCACCCTTCACGTCACACTGACGGGTGGGCCATAAACTGTGAAGGGCCACATGTCAGTGATGTGTGGCATCTGACGGCTTAACCCAGCGGTGCCGCGTAGCGATTGGCCCCGAGGTCCCGAGCCGTTGCTGTGCTCTGTGGTCGTCTGTTTCCTCCTCCCAAATCCAACAGAGAGAGACGCAAGAGAGAGAAGCTGCGGCGCCGGTGCGGTTCCTCTAGGCGAAGCTCGCGCGCGCGCATCGCATCGCATCGCATTTGCCGCGAAAGATCTCGCTGCCGTTCCTCTCCGCCGCATCGCGTTTCGCTTTTCCCGGAGCTCCCCTTCCCCGTGCTTGCTCATCCCAAACTCCGGCTTGCCCTGCTCGGCTTTATCTTCACCGGCGACATCTGCTGGCCCCCTTCAGCTCTGCTTCGACCTCCCCATCGCAACCAGCTTCGGTGGCTCCTCATTCGCCGTGGAGACCGGATCCATTACCTTGGGCCGCCCACCTCCCCGTTGGCCGCAAGATCCGGTCGTGCTCGTCTTTTGAGCGACTAATTTGATAGCTAAGGGCGTATACTTTCTGCTAAAAAAAAGGCTGTCTGATGCTGCGCCTACAAAGGTATTGAGTTCAGCGCTTTACATCTTTTTGGCTTTACATTTTTTAAAATGCTGTAGTTGGGTGTGCCTTGTGTGGAGCTGAGCTGCTGTTATGTCATAATTCGTCGGTTCTAGTATGGCACTAGTTTAATCTAATTGCTTTAAGCAAGAAATGCCCTTGTATATAGAGATCTGCCATGCTCAATGGTCTTGGACAATTTGCTAGAGATCTGCCATGCTCAATGGTCTTGGACAATTTGCTCTGCTGTTCGGTCAGTCCAGCATCATGCTTGCTCTACTATTGGTGAGCAAAGTGCAAACACAGGAAGCAACATTTTTGGTTAAATGTTGTGAGGCAACTCGTGCCTCGCCTCCATTAGCTGTCGAGATCCTACAAGCCAGTCCTAGTGGCTAGTGGTAGTGGGCGTAGCAAGCCATCTTCACCAGAGCCACCACATATGCCTGAAATCCACGACACCTATGCAGCCATGGCGTGCTCGTCAACCCAAAGCGGACATTAGGTTGCCGCCGCCTTGCTGGTGCTGCTCACTCCTTAACGTCAGGATTGTGCTACTCGCTCCCACTATCTGAGTTCTCGCCACGGCGGTGAAGAGCGGTGGACTACTCAGAGATAGACAAGGATAAAATTTCCTAAATCAGTAGTAACCCAATAATAGTTGTTAACTTTGCTCCAGGAGAAAACACACACATCACAAATAAACTGAGAGAACACAGGAGAATTTTTGAATTTCTCTATTCTCTTATTTGCTCCTTTTTTCTGTTACTTAAACTAGTTACAAGTCTTCTCAATATATATGTTAATACTCTTCTACTAGTAACGTATTCGGACTCCAAGTTGGACACAACTTCAACTTGAGTTACACACGGAGACGAACTCTACTACGTCTTGGACTCGAAATCAAGATTATTTCTAACAATCTCCTCCTTAATCTTGACTTGGCATACTCTAGTTTTAGTCTCAATGCATTATGAACTACCAGCCACGCTTCCACAAGAAGCGTTCTACATGCAAGCTACATATAGGAACTTAACTTAACTGGTACGGGTCCATTCAGATGTAAACTGGTACGGGTCCATTCAGATGTAAAGATTCTAAAACATTGAGGCAGTCGGTCTCAACTATGATATACTAAACTCATACTTGATACAGAACGGTGATACATCTCAACATTCCGATTCCTTTTCACCTTACTTGAGTTTGGACGGCGACACATCTTCTCGACGTCCCTGACTCAACTCTTCATCAGAGCAGTGTTGGTTCATCACCGCTGAGCGCTTTAGCAAGAAACACTTTTTTATCCTCGACTTGGGGCATTCTGAAGCAAAGTGCCCATAATCGTTACAATTATAACACCTCACTTTTGCCTTATCAAACTTCCGATTATGACGGCCTTGGCCACCACCGCTAGAAGTGTTTTTGCCTTCACGCTTCGATGACTGGATCTCCCACTCGGCGTGGGTCAACAAGACCTGTTCGTCGCCGTTGTTCCTATTGTCATGAATACGTTCCTTATTCGCCTTAAGACGACCGATGACCTCATCCATAGTCATTGTCTTTAGGTCTCCAAATTGCTCTATGACCGAAGCAATTGGGAGAAACTATGAGGGAACAGCACGAAAGAATTCCTTCACTACGTACAACTCTTCCACCTTCTCGCCAAGGGCCCGAATCTTGTTGACGATGATCGTCAACCGGACGGCGAAGTCATTGATCGACTCCGTTTCCTTCATACGCAGCACCTCGAACTCGGTCATGAGAGTTTGTACCTTTGCTTTCTTCACACGATTGGCGCCAAGATGCATCATCTTCAACGCCTCCCACGTGGCTTTTGACGTCTCCTTTTCGGCCAGTAGGAAGAGCGTCTCCTCTAGAATGCCCTGATAGATGGCCGCCAATGCCATCTGATCCTTGTGCACATCGACCTTGCCGTTTTCGATCTCGGGGATGGACGCCAAAGGAACATGCTACCTTCGTGCGCTTTCTTGGCGTTGCTTTGCACGCTCGCTTTTGGCTCAGTCGGCGCGACCTGCCTCGGAAGTTGGCGCTCTCCTGGCGATGCTAGGACCGAAGGCACGCTGCCTCTGCGTGGCTGCTTCACTGTTGCGTTTTTCCTTGTGTGTCACGATGCCTCTTTACTCTCTCTCCAGATGGAACTGAGGGACTGCACTTGTCTTGTCTTCCTTGCTGGACACAGGCGCTGGCTGTGTTTCTTTTCTTTTCCTATTGCGACGTGACGCTTGCTTTTCCTTCTCTTTGCCTCTCTCTCTCCTTTGCCTTGCTGCGTTGCTTGATCGACGGATGTGCCACACGGACGAGCTGCTGAAACATGATGACGCGCGGAGCGAATGCCTCGGGAGCACTGCGCGAGACGAGCGCAAAACGGAATCGTCGAGATGATTTTTCAGCGACTCGCTTCTCGCCTAGGCTCTGATACCAATTGTTAACTTTGCTCTAGGAGAAAACACACATATCACAAATAAACTGAGAGAACACAGGATAATTTTTGAATTTCTCTATACTCTTACCCCCTTTTCTGTTACTTAAACTGGTTACAAGTCTTCTCAATATATGGGCTAATACTCTTCTACTAGTAACGTATTCGGACTTCAAGTTGGACACAACTTCAACTTGAGTTACATACGGAGATGGACTCTACTACGTCTTGGACTTGAAGTTAAGATTATTTCTAACAATAGCAAAGTCACTAATGTACAAGGTTATCAAGGCATCGCCTAGTCGCCAATGTACAAGGTTATCAAGGCTTCGCCGCCAAGTCGTCCAGGCTGCTGGAGGTGGACGCCGTGGCCAATCGTCAAGCGCGGGAGAAGTTAGGCAGTGCTGGGCGACTCCCAGCTCGTTCCGGTTGCCGCTTGGGGGTGAGGGCTTCAAAGGGTTACCACTTTCACGACCCTAACCACCCGACCTGACACATTCCTCAATCCAACCACCTGGTAGGGTTTCACGGTCACGGCCTCACCGGGAGATCTCCCGCCGCCGGCACCGATCCAGACTTGCCCCCGCCTCCTCCCAAGACTAATCTGAAGCCTCCTCCCGCCGCCGATCTGCGGCCTCCTCCAGTCCTCCCGTCGCCAATCTGCTGCAGCTTCCTCCAGTCCTCCCGCCGCCAATCTGCTGCAGCCTCCTCCAGTCCGGGAGGGGAGGCGGCGGGGGAGGGAGGCGGCAGAGGGAGGGAGGCGCGAGGAGGGAGGGAGAGAGAGAGATGGGGAGTGACAACGGGAGGAGTCGCCGAGTCGGGCTGGCTGGCGGCTAGTGTTGGGTTAGAAGGAGTTTCGTCTTTTTGCAATTAAGTCATCGGAATTCCTGAGAATTACGAATAGACCCTTCTCTTAATGGATTTCTTTAGATTTGGACCTCCTGAGACATGGTTATTTAGATAATTTGTGCTATAATGTTGCATAGTTTTTTAATTTTCGGTCATATAAGGCATTATTTGTCGTTTAACTACTATTGTCTAACTATCGCCGTGGCGGACGCCTAGTCGACTAGACATCTAGGCGCCCCGGCCTCGCCGCGACTTGCCGGAGCGCCATGACAACCTTGCCAATGTAAGCAAGTTTTAGTTGTACTTTAGTCAACTTGGATAATTGAGTGATATTGTACTAAAACCACAGACTTTGAGTGGTACTGTGTTAATTTTCTCTCTCCATCTTATGTGCATTCTTGAAATTTATTCCTAAATGTACAGAATTCAGATTTTCACAAATGTTCCATATACATCTGTAGGCACAAAGCACTTCAGTTGTGATGATGTAGCAACCTTTCCTCCCAATTGATTCTCCGTATAGTCACTCTTCAAGATGGAGCAAATTTCAGTGAGTTACTCCCTGCTGTTCATTATATTCCTCTTCAAAGTGAATGGTTTTATATCAGTCAAAATTCAAGCACTGAGAAAATGCTTCCTTTTTTTGTTTTGGATAAATTCTATAGCTTGGGCATCAATATAAAGAGTGCAGGCCACGAAGAGGTAGCAGCTGTCTAACCAAAGTACTTGTTGGGAAGGATCTATTGGAAGAATTACAGCAAAGGCGATCATCACCCAGTGTGATTGCAAAACTGATGGGAATTGATGTATTGCCACCTGCTTATATAGCCAATAATCGGCGCCAACAATTCAAGGATGTCTTTGAAGTGTCAGAGGAGCCACCGGAAGCTGTCACAAAAGAGAGGTCCCATCATGTCCCTAAAGGGTTGCCAAGCTTGAAGCGAAGCACACTGAAATTAAAAAAGCTTATGCCATCAAAGTCTCCCTATGGTGATGAAACATTTGTTCACAATGTAGAGAACAGAAATGGCTTGGATCGCTTAAACTCACTAGAAATAAACAATCCTTTGTTTGAGAAGCGCCCCCATGATGTGAATTATTCCCTAAATCACCGATATGAGAAAGATACTGCAAGTACTTTATGGAAGTACCCTGTGGGTTTAGCTAATTCTTCACTTAGAGATATCAGAAATTCATTGAGAGGAAAGTATGGAGATTTCAACAGCATTGTTGTTTTGGAGCCAGGCCTGGGAAAAGGCTATGATGCAGAGAATTCTTTTTCCATGCCGTACGTCTCACATGTCAATAAGAATATCAGGAGAGATAGGAAACAGAAGCAGGCTGAGTTTGCTGTGCTCAACAAAGAAAGGTTCTCTCAACATCTTCTAGATACTGAAGATGTTAACGTGTCTAGAATAAAAAGAGAAAAGTGCTTGACTAGCATTACCATTGATCCATTGTTAAAGGGACAGGAATCATCATTTGATCAATTCAACATGGTAGACATGAATATTTCCAGATCACCTCAGAGGTATGTCAGTGGTGATATTAACTCCAGCCAAAACAACAAGTCATCGTCAAATAGCTCGCCTTGGAAAATCTGCCGGAAGCATGAGGAAGCTGATGCTGGTTCAAAAACTCTTGCAGACATGTTTGCTTTATCTGATTCAGAGAGGCTAAAGATAAATTCAGACTCACATGTCCAAATTCGACAAAATAAACTTGACTGGGGCAATGGTCACAGCAAGGAAGGGTGCTTTATAGTTTTACCAAAGCATGCACCTCTATTGTCTCTTCATAGCTCATTGGACAGGAATTCTTCCTGCGAAGGGTCTGCTCACAGTGAAAATTTTCCAAATACATCCATTAGTTACAGCAGTGGTAAGTTTCTCTTTGATTCTTTCCGGGAAAAACCAATACTGAAGCAAATTGCCAGTGTCAGCCAAGATAAGTTGAGGAATGATTCTAGTGTCAGACATCTCACCTTGGAGCGGCAGATACCTGCTTCTCCTTATGCTGATTCCAGAAGTCATCCATGGCGTCTAGCTGACAACTTTTCAACTTCTGACTGCATAAATGAGAAAGTATTGTTCACAACAGATGAGGACTTAGTGCAAAAGCCTGCTGAAACTGTACCTTCTGCATTTGGCTTGCAATTATCTGGGGAACAAAAGGTCTGCAAGTCCTTACATCCATGAATTGAGTAAACCAAAAAGAAACAGAGTGAATAATTTGCTTGCATGTGTCATACTGTTTAGTTATTCTCCTGTTGTTTCAATGAATTAAGCATTTTTTCTGAAATGACAAAAAAAACTACACGACTAACGTAGAAACATGAACAAGGGTTCAATTACTGCTTCTGAATCATATTCTCATTCCATGATTTTTTTAACATTAGAATGTGTTATTCTTCTTTTATTTGTTGTTGCAACATGAAGGTTTCAATTACTGCTCCTGAATCATATTCTCATTGATGAATTTTTGTCTTTAGCTTTAGCAGTTTGGTCTTTTCTTGAGCGTGGATGTGTACTGTTCCAGTATAGCGGATTACTTATTGTTGTTATTCCAGTATAGCAGGGTGATATTTTGACCTTCATTTTGTCAAATATCATGCACAGGGCTCTAATGCAATTTTTTCTGTTGACAAGTTAGGAGTCTTACAACGGTCCATTCTGTCATGCGGAGAAGTCTAAGTTTGTGGTGCACCACTCAACTCATCCAAGTGTTTCCCTGTTTTTTTAGGTGTCAAGATTGCCTTTTCACTGTGGTGACTATGAATCCATGACTTTTTCTAATCAAACTGATTCTCCAAAGTCTCGTAAAGGCTTTAAAGAGGTTGAGCAACCAAGTCCAGTGTCCATTCTTGAGCCTCCAACTGACGAAGACAGTTGTTCCGGATACTTCAAGTATGACTTGCAAGACATGCCTAGTAAGTGAGAGAAACTAACTTTTCCAGTAAAACAAAGGAAAAAGGCTGTACTGCAGCCACATGTACTTTTGAGTTTTGAGTTTCTGTAGATTGTCAGTTATACTAAAAATGTGGAAGTTAATACAAATAATTCGTAAATCAAGCTAAGCAAGTA
Organism: Bonia amplexicaulis; assembly: GCA_036346245.1. Taxonomy (NCBI): domain Eukaryota; kingdom Viridiplantae; phylum Streptophyta; class Magnoliopsida; order Poales; family Poaceae; genus Bonia; species Bonia amplexicaulis. The sequence continues at coordinate 38,740,369 of CM070736.1, read as the reverse complement.
CATTATAGCACCTCGCTGAAGCATCATGGGTAATTAACATACTTTAGATAGTATTGCTAAAAAAAGAAGTAGCATTAAATTGAGCATTTTAAAGCACATTTCTGGACCTGCCAAAACTGAAGGGTACAGTTATTTATGACAAAATTACTCAAACAAATATGTTGAAGAAATTTCTTGCATCATGCTTTAATTAATTGAAGTTTCGTTGTTGACCTCAGATGTCGAGAAACGAATAGACGATTGTCAACTACGAGATGAACCTGAAGTCTCCATGTCTAGTGATGATGACAATGATTCTTCTTACCAATCTTTGGAAGCATTTCAGGTTGAGGAGGACAGGGACTTCTCATATCTCCTTGACATAATTATAAGCTCCGGTATGATAGTCGATGACTGGCAGCTCTTGTGCAAGTCATGGCACTCGCCTGGTTGCCCTGCTGGCCCTCATATCTTCGACAGGCTTGAGAGAAAGTACAACAAGATTGCCACATGGGGAAAGTCAGAGAGGAAGCTTCTGTTTGATCTTGTGAATTCTGTTCTTTCTGAGGTCCTTGCACCATGTATCGATGTGCACCCGTGGGTGAATCCTAGAAGTCAGTGCAGGCCTATTTGGGGCCCTGAAGGGCCTGTTGAGAAGGTTTGGCAGACGATGGTCAGGCAGCAAGAAGAGCTTGCCAGAGGACATCTTGATGACATGGTTCTTGATCCAAACTGGCTGGAAGTTGGTGATGACATCAATATGGTGGGAAAGCAGATAGCCAGGATGTTACATGGTGACCTCTTGGAAGAAGTCATATTGGAATTTCTCTCAGGATTGGTTGTTTCATGAGATCAAATTAAGAACTTTCAAGGTGTCAACGCTATGGTAACCAAGTATAATGGCAAATTGGGGATTTGCCCGCAGAAACTTCAAGCACAATGTACTGTAAGCCTGTAACAGCCTTTCAAGTGCAGATATGCAGCAATTTTTCTGGTCTATAATAGGGGCTATGTTTTAATATGTCATTTCACTGGAGAGCATGAATGCATGACGCACATGCCAAATAAATGCCCATGCAGGTTTGTGTGCAGTAACAGATGATGTATGTCCAATACTTTGACGTGTGTAGAAATGTGAGCTTCCAGAAAATCTAGTTATCTGGATTTCAAAATGTTATAAATTCTTTAGAATTCAGTAGATGCAAATATGCAGCACATATTAGAGAATGCTAACATCTAAAGGCTTTTGCAACATTGGGCATGTAATCTCCAATCCCAGATAATATTTTAATTTTAAACAGAAGAGGTGAGGATCTAATTTTTTCTTTCCTTTATGTTTATCATTTCTAGGGCTCGTCAAAGCACGCTTCTATCTCATGATTGATGGGCAACAAACATAATTGAAAAGATGGTATATTGGTATGCGAAAGTAACATCAGAGCATCAATTTGCCAATTGTAATTATTTCCCCATGTCAAAGCTAGATTATTTCTAGCATACATGCTGGGATGCAGTTTTTCTTTCCTAGTATCTGTGGACATGATCATGGTCCAAATGTCTTCTGTAATTTGACTCCAAATTTGCTCCAATGTGACTGCAAGTATTTGTGTAGTTTTGTGCTGATATTTAGCATTCAGTTCCTCATGTTCTTCGATCTGTTGTTTTGTGTTGTTTAGTCTATTTGATGTGAATTATATTATGCTGAGTGCCGCTTGAATTAAACCACCAACTAAGTAGCGGTCATACAGCCCCTAGAGGTCAGACCGCCCTATAGTTGGATGCCAGAACGCCTGGACACATAAAACTTTGTTTAGCTCGGTTTTCACTTGAATTTGCATTCGCATGCAGCGACCGATAAACATCATCATTTTTCTTTTCTTTTTGCAATAGTAAGAGCCACAACCGTCGAATTCTTGATGTCTCCTATGCCCATGTAGTATGTTCACGGACAAACGATTGCTATGCATGTCTTAGTCTGTCGCTGACGATTTGCAGGCTATTATCTTGTCGATCACTACCCTTGAGACACCCTCGTCTGAGTCCCTTACCAAGTAACAGTTACTAAACATCTATTCCAGATCTCAGACGACGTTATTTGGCGCTGTCAATTCAATTCAATCCACATATGTGGCTTCAGTGCTTTCAGTGCTATTTCGGCAGCCTATAAGCCGGTTGGCTTTTCGCAGCCGTTACAGTACCTAACTTTTAAACGGAGTATTTTCTCAAGACGGGGCCTACAAGTTAAACGTAGTACACGTTAAAAGCTTAACATCTGTACCAGCCAAAATCGCAAGTGAGTATCGATCTCTCGTAATCAGATCGTAAATGTACCAAAATTCAAAAATTTCAGCCAAAAGTCATAAGCCACAGCCAAAAAGAACAGACCCATTAATATTGTCAGGTAGTAGCTCGTGTTGGGGATTGTACCCACACCAGAAATGGAGCAGTATAGCTCTAACACTATATGCTACAATTTATTGATCTCATCAAGATGAGTTATAACATATGTTGTTCATGCCAATTTATAGGCTTGCATGAACGGACATAAAGACTAACTAAAAAAAAGGATAACTACACATCTCACAACCGACATATAAGAGGATAACTACTACACCTCACATTCTTACATGCTAAGTAATAGATAAAGATCAAATCAGTAGTCGTAGTACATCAAACTTTTACGGCTCATGGTCAAATCCAAATTCACTTCGGCATGTCCTCTGCTGCCTTAGCTCTATGCTAGAAGCTTCAGATGTAAGTTGGCAGCTATTCATGATTAGAAATTGAATTAGTGCCAACAAACTCCCCCTTAATTCATTTTCTTGAGAAATTTCTCTCTGCAGCAATAATTCTCTAAAAAAACCTTTATGTAAATATCTTCTAGCTGAAATTTTATCTCAACCATTTCAATTACACATCATGTTCTATTCTTCTCATCAAACGAACATATATTACACTCTGTAAACTCTCTTGTTTGCAATCCGATTTATTTATCGGCCTCTAAGTTTTTCCTTCTCGACCTTATGGATCTTGTTCTTGATGAATTTTATTGAATCCTTCGCTTCATAATTTCTTCAGCTATCAATAAATTATGTGACTTGTAAATCTCCACTATACTCCTAACACATCTTGGAGCTGACTTTGGCGCAGTCACATTTGCAGTAAGAATTCTAACCAAAAACTAAAATTCAAAGTTAAATAACAAATATTAGATTAAAAGAAAGATTTCATGCCAAGTACAATAAAAATAACATAAATTTGGTATAAAAAATAAAAGACAATTAATCATTCGATTTTTACATGAACTCCAAATTATAACCGTACATAGTTGAAATTTGGAATAAAAATTAGATGAAAAATAGCAGTTGGGTTATATATGAATTCTAACCTAAAACTGAGATTCAAAATTAATGTAAAATAATGTAAAATATTAGACTAAAAGAAGGAGTCCATGCCAAGTACAATAAAAAATAATGTAAATTTGAAATAAAAATTAGTTAAATGGATTTATATATGAATAAAAACATAAAACTAAAAAAGAAAGTCCATAAGAAGTACAATATAAAAAATTAAAAATTTAGAATAAAAATCAAAGGAAATTAGCGATTGGTTTTTAATTCCAAACCAAGTGAAAAATAGAAAATTTGGTTTTATTCAAATTAAAATACCAAAAATGTGCTAATTTGAGAAAAGGAAAAAATAAGGTAAATAATTTTTACAATTAACCCATATTTCTTTCTCCACCCACCCCTTTGTAATTAGTGTGGCAGTAAATCTCCGATAAAGACGAAAAAAGGCATAAGAAGTGTAGTAATACTAAGTGTGATGGTGTTTGTCCTGTAAATATGGAGTCAACGAACAAGAAGATTGCAGTAATTTTCTCAAAAAAGAAGAAGATCGCAATAAATATCTTGTAGTGTTGCAGTAAAAGCACAAAAAGGTAGCAACAAATTCATTGTACAAGTTTATTAAAGGCATAATGAAGGCACAATGAGGTTGTAGTACATATTCTATAACAGTGCTGTAAATGCAGAAGGAGGTTGCAGTTAAGCTGTTGTACAGGTTCAATAAATGCGCAATAAGGTCACAATAAATCTCTTTTAGTAATGCAGTAAACATTAGAGGTTGTAGTAAATGTGCGACAGAGATGCAATAAGCACACAAAGTGGTCGTGGTAATTCCGTTGCAATAACAAAGTAAACACACAGAGATGTTTTATAGCGTTAGGATGTACTTAGTGTTTCTACTGCACCGTTTTGGTATGCTACTGCATCTCCCTTCAGTTTTTATTACAGCGCAAATGCATTTATGTATGTATGTATGTATATATATGTATGTATGTATGTATGTATGTATGTATGTATGTATGTATGTATGTATGTATGTATGTATGTATGTATGTATGTATGTATGTATGTATGTATGTATATATATATATATATATATATATATATATATATATATATATATATATATATATATATATATATATATATATGTGTGTGTGTGTGTGTGTATGTATATATATATATATATATATATATATATATATATATATATCAAGTCAATAGCTCGCACAATTATAATTAAATAAAGTTGCACTTGATTTTCTTTAGCTATGCAAAATATGTTAAGTTTGATATCGCTATCATCTGAGAAATATAGAGTAAAAAAGAGTTATGCCATCACCCATTCGCCTGATGGCCTCTCACCCGCCGAGGTTCACAAGTTTACAATCCTAACGATTTGATATCCTATACTAAATGATTCATGAGTTAAATTAGTACTGCTAGCACACTTATGATGGTTATAATCTACAGTTGTGATAACACATCACAGATAGTTTGTTTTATTAGTCTTCTGTGATATGTACATATCACAAACGATTATATTTAAAAACTGATATGTACATATCACTGACAGTTATATTTTAAAACCGTCTGTAATCCATACATATCATAGACGATTATTTTTAAAAACCGTCTATATTGTTATTTACCACAGACGGTTTAAAAAATGTCTGTGATGACCACATGTCATTACTGATCTATAAATTCAGACAGCTCATGAAACCATCTATGATGACGTTTTTGAACCGTCTATGATGACATTTTTTGCAGCAACGAGTAGGTGCACATGGGGTGGGTTGGGCGTGCTCGTCAGGTTGGCGTAATATATTATATAATAAAAATTTATGACAGGTGGTTTACAGTTGCTAAAAAAAGAATATGCTAAAAATTCTCATAAAAAAGGAAATATTCTGACCCTTTATTTGGTGTTCACTCGGTTATATCGGTACGAGCTATATAATGTGCATTATAAGCATATAGTATAATAAAAGAAAGAAATGACGATGATATAAATGGAAGGCATTATGTTGTGCCATATTTATTGTTTTGATATGCAAGTATTTGGGAAAGCAATTTTTTGTCATAGGTGACAAGTATTGAAAAACAGAGTGAGCATTTTCTCTATTATAATATATAATATTAAAACATCTATGCAACCATCTATTTTCTAGAAAACAAAATCACACATGTTTTATCAAGTCATTTAAACATAGTACTTTAAGGATGATGTCCACTTAAGTCGGCGGACCATCTTGCTAAGCGAAGAAGGAGAAAAAACATTAGCTTGCATGAACTCTCTCCCATCTCAAAATAATTAAAAAGCCAGCATGCATGCAACACAAGCGCAAACACAAGCATTGCGCGAAAGAATCAAGTAGCAACCATGCATGTATGCATGCATGTCAGCCTGATCAAACATGCATGGCATCAAATTAAACAGTGTGTTGTCACATGTTTCTTCGACAGGGAAAAACTATATGAGCATGCATATATACGTTCAGTCCAGTGCTCTACGTACATAGGAGAGGATATGTAACGTTCTAGGGTCCAAACTAGTTTAGGTCTAATCTTATTCTGAATAGATCATACACACATGGTAATCCGTTTGCGCTTTTTATCCTCGCTTCGCGCAAAACGGTTTAACCGGGGGTGCTACTATTGGAACTCTTAGACTTATATGTAAGTGTTTCTGAACGTAAGCTAGCAAGATGGAACTAACCCAAAAAATTATGTGCATACATATATAGACCAATATGAACCGAGGTGTCACAGAATATATCCATGTAGATCAATTAAAAAACCTAAGCTCATCCGGTTTTACTGTCCTATATAGTTGAGTTCAGTCCGATGGCTGACTGCTCAAGCTACACGCGAGCGATGCGACCCTACAGAATGTTGAGGCGCGGGTGACCCGCGACCCACCGGACATCGCACGTCACGGCCATTACGGCACGCGGTATAGTTGGAACAGACTCCGTCTGGGTGATGGTCTCTCGGGTTGGCCGAGCCTTGTCCATGCACGAAGCGTTGCGCGGAGCTGAAATGAAATAAACAGTAATGATGGGAACGATGTGTGTATGTATGTTAACACAGGAGAAATAGTCTAATGTATACCGGCATACAGCAGAATTAGTAACACCTGAAATTACACACATCCAAAAGCAGAACTAGCTATAAGGCTAGATCACCGGTCTTTAACTTTAGCTTTAGCTCCCGACTTCGGATTTATTTTTTATTATTCATAAATTCCGTCTTTTCTGAACTTTTATCTTTTTTAGCTTTTTTATCAGTTCTTTTTTTCCGTATTTGTTTGCGTTGTCCGTGATGAGCTAGCATGTTTTTCTATTTTTAGATTATTTTAAATTTAATTACGCCAAATGAGACATCTTCAGCTACAGTGCAATATTAATCATAAGCCATAGCTTTTCAGCCCAACCAGTCTTAACCGTGCAAGAAGAAATATAACCTTGGATTTCCCGACGTCTTCCAGTCCAATCTGTGCACAAGGACGATACACTAATGCAGTAGTATTGGTTCTCATGCATGCATGGACGTTCTATCCATCGCCAAAGGTGTATTATATTTGCTTGCCGGCCGGTAGTATAATTCTCTTGCTATCTATTTAGATGTGCAGTTAGTCGGGAGGGGGAAGAAGAAGAAGAAGTGAAGCTAACAAGTAGCGAGGCTTCCATTTATATTGTGGATGGCGACCTCAACATATCATTCATTGAACTTGATATATACACGCATGCAGTAACTCGTCTGTCTTCAAGAGCAATATATTGTGGAATTAATCACGCGCGAGAGAGTATACAGATCCCTCAGAGTTATTCCGCGATCCGATATGGAGTGATTAATTCGTAGCAAGATTTTCACATGGTTTCTGAAAGAAAGTTTCGTTTTTTTGGGAAAAAAGAGAAGAAGTCATGAATTGCTGCAGGGGCATTCTTTCTCGTTCAGCTCCTGCATGCTCTTGTTGGAAATGTGGGAAATATTTTAATTCTAAATTTTACTAAAAGACAAATACAATAAACTAGTGATGCAATACTTACTACTAACAGCAGACTACTCATCATACTTCAGAATATACTCAAGAAAAATATATTAACAAAGTCATACGTGCGCGCGAACGACTTACTAGTTAGTCCGATGAAGAATAGGAAGCCGCGCAGGCTTGACGCATCGCGTAACGTAGATGTCGCGGTCACGGTTGAGCGGTCAGCAGATCATGCGCCTAGAAACTTTATTGCTGCCCCGTGTAGGTACTCTCTGCGGCAACCTTATTTCTAAATTTTATTTAGTTATTATTCCAAATTTTAATTATTTGTGGATGTTACTTTGGAAGTCATATAGAAATCAAATAGCTAATTTTCTTTATTTTTATTCCGAATTTCTCTTAATTTGGATTGTACTTGACATTGATTCTTTTTTAATATGAGCTGTTATAACTCAGGTCCGCCAAATAGATGTCTAGATCTTTTTCTAAGTTTACTAGCTGAATGCCCGTGCGTTGCTACGGATTTTAAAAAAATTTAGAACATATTTGTATGCATGTTCTAAAAATTTTTACCACCCGTTAGTTTCAGAACAAACATATAGTATTATAAAATTTTAAAATCCGTAGCAACGAGCATTCAGCTAGTACAAGATTAAGCACTGGATGAAAAATATAGTATATACTCTACAATGCAGTCTTTTGGTGGGAAGGTGGGAAGATTCGGCGCAAATCTTTTGGGGCCACATGTCAGCGCTGTCTTTTGTGAGAAGAGGTGGGAGAGGCCGGACCAACCACCAACTCCTTCTTTTATAATAGTAAAGATAATTAGTATAGATATAGATAGATTATTCTATCTATAAGGCTCTGTTCCAAACAACGAAGTTTATAATAAGTCAACTATCAAATATAACTCTTTAAAATTAGGGCCTTCAAAAAAAATTTCTTTATTTTACTTTTTACGAGAATTTCTAGCATATTTATCTTTTTTTAAAAAAAACTCTAAAAGATATGTCATTGACTTTTAGAATGTAATATATTAATTTGCACCAATATATTCTGGTAGATTTTTTTTTGTAAGAGAATTTCTATTTTTATTCTTTTTAATGGTTATTGTAGCAATCATAAATTTTCGTCAATTCATGAAAGAATTTCTAGGATTTTTCCCCTACATAAAGGGTTGGCATAGCTATCATTAGTTTGGTACACATGACTTTTCAAACTACGAACCTCCATCCATATAATCTTATCAATATATTGTACCTACTAACCAATAATACTAGTAAGATACCCCAAGCGTTGCAGCAGGAATTTGTAGAAATGAATCTATTGGTTGTAATGTTTGAACAAATCAAGATGAAACATGGTACAGCTTAAAAGAATTGGAAGACAATGCAACTGAGGGAACGTCGATGACACTTAATTTTCATCAAAATGTTATGAACAATACAGGTGATGCGGCTGCATGAGAGAAGAGAAAGATAACATTGATGGTAGTTAGTGCGGATTACTTGTTTAATATATATATATATATATATATATATTAGACATCGTTTGGAATGCATAAATTTTTTCATTCTTATGGGATAAGTCAGCACCTCTACAGTTCGGAATCTGACGCACGTAAACCTCCAGCTGAATGCCTGAATGTGTCTGTTTGAATGTTCTTCAGTTCATTCATCACCCTAAAAAGAAAGAAAGAAAAGAAAAGATGGGACATTTACATTTTGCAGCACTGTACACCAACCACGCTGACACCGGCATGCATATAGCTCAGGTAAGGACTCCTCGAGTGTACACATGCTCACAGCCACCATCAAACTCGTCTGCGTACGTACGCTCCCTCCATTTCGGCCTATCTAAAGCTCTGCATATTAGCCCTCCCTGCTCTAAGCTCATCTTCTGATCTCCTTTTTATTTTCATGGATATACGAATAGGCCTCTTGAGGATGCATGTCTCTTGTATTTGTCCGTCGGATTTCTTTCCTATGCGACAGTAGATAACACAGTAGCAGGATTAGGAGGCACCGGGAATGCAGGAACGAGCCGTTTGTTTACACGAAGGATGAGGCTGTCGTACGCGTGTGCAAGCTCAGGCTGATGGACCGGATCAAATTAAGCCACCAGCGATGTCATCGGTGCGTTCGTCCACGCCGGCGACGCGGACCTCGCCCTCGGTGCAGGTCTGCAACCACCTTCTCGGCTCCGGAGTCGAGCAGGGTGGGTGTCTTGAGACTTGCTTTGGTCTCCATCACTTGCAGTTGGTTGGTTTAGCCGGGCGGTTTTGAATTTGGTCGCTAACCCAACTGATGAGCACTGATTATCTCTTGATAGATTCGATGCTACTTTACTTTCATTTTAGCTTGGACTCTGCCGCTTGTAAACCTCCGGTTGAATCCCTGAATGTGTTTGTTTCAGAACTCTTCTATCCATTCAACAGCCACAAAAAAGAGAAAAAAATACGCGAAACATTTTTTTTCAGTACTGCTCTGTACACACACCAACCACGTACACATCCATATCGCTTAATTACTATGGAGGCTTGTGTTATATTGTTTATAGCCATCGTCAAACTCATTCGTCCACTTTTGGGACTACATAAGGTCTGCATGACCCTGCTAGTAGGCGTAAAAACGAATCAAATATAGATAGATAATAATTTTATTATATTTGTTTTTTATTTTTTTTCGAATGCCGATACGAATATGGATATCCGGATACGAATAATATTGAATACAAATACAGAGTAAATACGAATCGAATTGAATACGATCTTGAATATTTCTTGGAACATGAAAATCCTTTAAATTATTCACACAAAATGAACAAAAAAACTAGTTTATTTGATCTAAATATTCATGAAAAACATTCATGAGTTCTTCGTATAGATTAAGGTTCCTTCTCTAACTCGATATACTGATGTATATGTTAATATATGATGGGCTACTAAAGTACCATGTAAATGGGTTATGCTAAAATAAAGAATGTAAGCAGCATACGAAAAAACTATATATGTATCTTTTGTATTTGACCTCCAAATTAGGCATATTATATATGCATTTTGATCATCTCGACAAGCCCGTCATTGTGGTGAGCTTTAATTTAGCATTTCATTTTTTATTTTGGCACATCCCCCAATAAAGTTTTTTACATGTTCTTTTTAGTTAAATTTGATATATTTATAATCGATTTATTTGTAATATATCTAGAATTAGTTAGGATTAGTGACAAAATGGTAGCAATGATCAATGATTATATGATAAACTAGAGGAAAATGGGTATAAATATTACTATAAAACCGATGTTGATTGTTAAACTTCATTGCGTCATAGGATATGAAGTTGTCCTCAAAAGTTGTATTATACAAATACATGAGATGAATGATTCATTTGTTGCTGTCAACATTTAATGTGCAGTTACATGTTAGAGTCACTGAGTCAGTTATTTATCAAATTAAAATATTAAATCAATTCGGTGCCATGTTTTAAATAGGAGAGGCCACGAATAATTGTTGGAATCATAAAAATAGTCGAATCTAATCCGATTTTGATTATAATTCAATCCAAATTCGTATCCGGCATTTGTCCAATCCATATTTGTATCCGGCGTTTGTCCGATTCGTATTTGAATCCAAGAAAAAAATATTGATACAAATATGATTTAAATACTATCCGATCAATTTTCATCCCTGCATACCATCCTTACCAGACTTCTGATGTTTAGTGACGGCCAAAAACAATCAGGGAAAAAGGGAATTTTCCTGATAGTCAGCTGCCAGCAGGAAAAATGTTCAGTGACACGTATGCATATCGCTTGTAGAGTATAGACTTTATGTTCATTTTAGACAGGCGTGGCTAGTGTCACATGCATGCTGAGCCGATCAGTTCAGGCTTTGACGAATTACTTACTGCTTGTTCAAATGGAATGCATCAAGAGTAGCACCAAACAAAGGAGACGAACAAGGTTTGTAAACTTCCACCAGGCTTCCAGCTGAACGTTTTTAAGTCTCTTCAGTTCATTCATCAGCCTAAAAAAGATATAAGAATCGGGCATTTACTTTTTCCAGTACTGTGCATCAACCACTCACAAAGGCATGCATGTTACTTGTGTCACGATTGCAGTTATGTTCATAGTCATGGTCAAACTCATTTGTGTTCATGTCATCTATAGACAACACTAAAGCATCTTCTATAATAGATTGTCTATAAATTATCTATAATAGATTATATGTAAAATATAGACAGCATTGATACAATAGCATGAAAGCCGTCTATAACACACTGCTTATAGACAACATTAATACAATAGCACGAAAGCCATTTATAGTAGTCTATTTTATTACGTTTCGGCCGTATATAGAATTACAGTCGATCTCTTTCTTTCTCCTCTTTCTCTTTCGTCCACATCAGCAAAATTCTTACGTGAGACTCCTTATAAATAGTTTATATCACCCTATTGCATATGCCCTTACGCTTATATAAGGTCTGCATGACTGCAAGTCTCCTCCCAATGTTCACAGTCTCATTAGCCCTGCTCTAAGCTCGATCATGTCCAGATTTCTTTTACTTGCATGGATAGATGTTTAGGCCTTGGAGGATGTCTCTTATTGTATTTGTCTGCCATACTTCTTTCTTATGTGCACATAATGTAGTAGGCTTAGGAGGCATCGAGGACGAAGGGTTGAGCTTCTAAGGTTACTAAGGATGAAGCTCTGAAGAGATATGTTGCCCAGATTTTCTAAGTCCGTGTAGAGTGCTACAGATCTGATCTCTACATAGGAGTATATATATATAGCTAGCAGCGCCATAGCAGGGCCAATCATATTAATCAGTTCTAGGCTTCGATATCTACGTTAGTAATTAAGCTTGCTGCAAGAGAGCAATAATTAATCGTCGCGCGTCATGGTGAGCACGCGGATCAGTACGACGACGATGAGGAGGTCGGCGCTCGCCGTCGCGCTTCCTCGAGCAAGGAAGGCGGCACTGATTGCCTTGGCGCTTCCTCACGATGTCGTCGTCGACATCGTCGGGCTCGTGGCCGTGAGCTCTCCTCATCCCATGGCTGACCTCTGCAGCCTACGAGCCACGTACGTGTACATATACCTACAAAATACGTACTACTATCTAGTAGTGCTATTTGTGGCATCAACCAATCCATGCATGCATATTGCATATTAGTCACTAATTTGTTTTTTTCGAAACAGTATATTGTACTAATTTGACTGGCAACGATGACCCCAATTTCACCATTTTTTTCTTGTATGAAATCAGTGTATGCGTGTTAATTTGTGTATATTGCAGCTGCAAGGCCATGTACGCGGCGTCCAAGGAGCTCGCCGTCGGGAGGCGCGTGGCGCTGGAGCGGGAGAAGGCGATGAAGTGGCTGGACAACGAGCGCTACCTCGCCGTCGTCAACCACCTGGCTGGCGCTGGCAACCCGGAGGCCTGCTTCATCGTCGGCATCACGCTTGTCTTCGCGCACCAGGACGTGCAGCGTGGCCTCGTGTGCCTCGACCGGGCGGCCGTCGCCGGCCACAAGACGGCGGCCTACGTGCTCGGCCTCCTCCTCTACACGGCCGACGAGACGCGCGACGTCGGGAAGCACTACATCAGCCAGGTTGAGGGCGAGCCGGCCGACGGCTGGCGCGGGACGGCCAAGACGACTAACCTGGAGTGCAGGCGGTGCCGGAGGCTCGCCGCGGACACGGTTCGAGAGGCGACGTGGAAGAAAGTAGCGAGGCCGCCGGGCCAGGTGCCGGCGCTGCCCGAGGATGGCCATCGGTGCGAGAGCACCGGCTGCGGCGTGACGGTAGGGTGGGGGGCCCACAACGTCTTCTGTAGCGATGGATGTAGGATTAGGCATGAGTACGCCGAGTTCTTTACACAGACGCTGAATTACTTGACTTAATTGCAGAGATAGAAATCAAATAGTCTTGATGCCGGTTGCCTTCTCCTGTAGTATGTAATTTTTTTGAAGGAAACTGGAAGCCAATGCGCCCGACCTCTGATCGGGACGCTACCTTCGTGCGGTTCTAGTGGTCCTTAGCTAAGATAGGATTGGATCTCCTCCGTTAGATACCCAACTGTATGGTGCAACAAAAGCTGAAAGCATGCAACAAAATAAGGACAAGTTTAGAGGTAGTTGGGCTGAAAAGCTGTGGCTTATGACTGAAATTGTACTGTAACGGCTGAAATTTCATTGTAGCTAAAGACGGCTTATTTGGCGTAATTAAATGTAAAAAATTAAAAATAGAAAAAATATGCTAACTCATCATGGACAACGCAAATGAATACAAGAAAGGGAAGTTGTCTCGAACAGGCACCTGTAGTCCCTTTTCAAAATAACCACGCTCATCCCCTCTTCGTCAACGATTTCAAAAGGGAAGTTGTCTGGAACAGGCTCCTGTCAGAAGGACAAATTAATACAGCTAAACACCTAAAATATTTTACACGTCCAAGAACTAATGTAAAGAGCCTCAAAAAGGAACTAAGGTCAAGCATGTAAATTTTACAACTAGATGTTACATCTTGCAGAAAATAACACCCATCATAATTTTTTCACGATTATGCGTCAAGAATTAATCAACCTCAGTGTCAATTCGAATATTGCTCTCACGTGGAGCCTCAAGTTGTTTAAAACATGAAACCAAACCCTCAACAAACTCAATCATTAACCCCACTCATTTAAAGCCATACTACCACAAAAGCATTAGAATGATTCAGCAAGTTGACATCAGCTGAATGGTCGCAGCTGCTCGGAGAAATAGCAGTCCAAATATTCAGACTTCTTTGAGCATATTACTAAAAGAAGCAACATGAAATTTAGCTAAACCAAAAGACATATGAAAGGATGATTGAAAACTTTACATGCAAAGATGCACTGGCATGCTTAAATGATTATATATATGCCTGCAGTGAAAGTCAAAACACAAGGAAAAATACCTAAGAAACAGTTTGCCTACATTAGACTTTTCTCCAGACATACAGGTCAATATCTAACAAAAAAATTGTAAGAAAGCCATGAATCAAAGGAACAGTGAATAGTTGATGCAAGGAATTAATCTAAACAGTTCTTTGAATACCAATTCAAATGGCAAATTGCCAATATAGTATCTGTTGCAAAATACGGATACCTCATCAACTAATTTAAGATATCAAACTGCGCAGAACAAATCGAAATGCCAGTAAGAACAAGAACTGCTTTAACCACTACCAACAAATGCAAGTACCAAAATGCCCTTTTGGAAGATAAGCTTAACTGTGTGCAGTTCAAATGAATCAAGAGATGGGCAAAGTCTCTGTGTGAACCAGCATTAAGTGATCAGATTACCCAAAAAAACTTGTTTTACAGGATAAATGATAAAAAAAACCCTAATCCCAAAATTTTCAGATATATTGGCCATGTGGTGATAAATTAGCAAGAGATGGTTCATTTCTATTGAACAATTACCAGTAAACACATATCGTTCACGTAAGAGATCACTAGAATCTGACAAAAATTCAGTAAAACCGTATTCCCCGTGACAAGTTTCTCTCTAGTTCTTTCAAAGACTTGTCTATGACAGGCCAAACCCCTGTAATTCGACGACAAGATTATGAGTACAGAATTCGACCATCCGATGCTCATTAATGCACGGCGCGCGTCACCTGTTCGTCGCTGTCGAGGTACCCCTGGGCCTCCCTGATCAAGGGTCTCCCTGATCTTACATATATATATATATCATCAGGGCTTCAACTTGCGGATCTTAATGGCACATAATTTAATTTCCAGAAAGAATTTCTAGCAAGTGGTAAAGCCTCTCTACATAAGCTACCTATAGCAGAAGGCTGGCTCTTTGTGTAACAATTCCTCTGCATAAAAGACGGGCAAGCCAACGTGGGGTAAGCAAAAATATTGCTTACAAAACCGGTTGGCGCAATGATCCAAGGTGTCATGGGTAGACATCACCTACGAACTAAGGTGGAAGATTTGACAGTCTGGTTTGTATTTCCTCTTAGAAGCAGCCTGCTCAAACTTCTTCAATGGTCCTTCATTCTCGGTCAAGCCGGTCTGGATAAAGTAGCGGGTCCACCATGAAGAACTCCGCAATTTTGCCTGTGAAAAAACACAAAAGGTTTTGTCAGCGAAGGGCTCAATGTTGCTAGTCACGACAAAGCATCAACAGAATTTCGGATACTACAGTACAGTACAATTTCTTCTATTATGTTCTGGAACATGTGAATACTTGCACAACATCAACTACACAGCCAAACACAACAGGTTTTGTCAGTGGAGGGATCTGTGTTGCTAGTCATGACAAAGCATAAACAGAGTTTCAGATCCTTCAGTACAGTATAATTTTTTTTATTACGTTCTGGAACATGTGAATACTTGCACAACATCAACTACACAGTGAAATCAACAGTTCATTCCATGCCTCTGACGAAGTAAGACCATCAATAGCATTAATGGACAGCCTAACAAACTTGGCAATAGGCAACACTAGCTCAACTTACTTATAACAGAACCTTAGTCAACATATAAGATGCAACTTAATTCCGTGATGTGTATATGATATATCCATAGAAAAAATGTTGCGTAGGCAGGATTACTAAAGCAGTAAACAAAGGATAAGCATGAATCTCTGAACTATCAGTAACCCATACTTCTATAGTGTAAACTTAGAATTCTACAATGTTTAAATGATGCCCTTTTGGATCATGAACATGGAATGTGTCAGATCAATATTTTGAGCCTGTGTTCAGTAAAGTGGACATCACGTACTTAAGTCATATGGGAAACATTTTTTTAAAGCCAGCAATTAGAAGTCATCTGTACGTACTGGTCTTCCAAATTTTGGTAGTTCAGAAGCCTTAGCTTTCTGCTGACCTGGATTGCCTGGAATAAGAGTAAGGGAAATTCGTATTAGCTCCAATATTTTATAGCAACGACCATAGCAAATTGTATACATATATCACAAAAACAATAATACTAAATAATACTTTAAGAAATCTAAAATTCAAACTATTACAGTATTATCAGAAATTCATTCAGGGGCCTAGTTGCCATTTGCGATAGAACCATCCTCAAACAACTTATGGCACCGAAGGAATGAGGCTAGAGCTGTTTGACGTAGCACTGTTTCAATTCGAGTACTCACCCGAAGAATTCAATCAAGTACTCTAGAGACCTAGCACTATTACTGATGCCACAAGGGCATCAAGCATTAAAATATGGTACTATTTCAACCCCTGACAGGCAAGTGTCATCTGCTGTTACACTAGCCCCACATAGAAATTCTCAGTGTTAGCTTATGATGGAAATACTTTAGTCTTTTAGGTTCTTCCTTGGTTTTCTTTTTTGTATGTTCATTTAGTAAAGAAACTCTCATGAGTCATGAGTAGTCCACAACATACAGTTTTAAGGTATATCCAGTTACATTATTAAAGAAAGATACTTGGAAGAACATTGGCAGGATTGAAGAATATTGTACAAGTAAAGGATGTCTCTCTTTAAATGTAAGAAATATCTAAGAAAAAATGAACAATCAGTACTGTTATCACTTATTGTCAATTGTAGGTCCCACAAAACATATGATCACTTTTAGAAAAGCAAAAAAAGGAGTCTTTTACCATGATCATCTACAAATATAGGCATGCATATGTCAAATAAAGGTCCTTCCAAAGAAAAGAAAATAAATGTCTCGAGTAAATTAAAAAAGACATACCAGCAAAGATAACAAGAACATCTGTGGAAACCCCTGCTAAATCAGGAAGCGTTTTGTTCAGATACCTTGGGGTCAGATAATCTAAAGCATCTGACACAACAACAAGGTTAAAAGAATCTGGGCGGTACAGAAGAGGGAACTTAATGTCAGCCATACGGACAAAGCCCTTGCGCACAAGGCTTTTGCAGCCACTATCAGCATCCTCCAAATCATAAGGCTCCACTGCCCATGCTTCAACCTTCCCTTCTTTCAACAAGTTCGAAACTACTGTACAACTATCGGGGCCTACATGGAGAACCTTTTGCATCTCACTGCCATACGCCTTTTTAAGATAAGGAAGCGCCTGGATGACTTCTGATGTGCAAGAACCTGGAGGCAAATGCAAAAGAAAATTGAGGTAAAGAGGAGCACAAACTTCTCACTGATAATTTAGAAAATAAGAATATAAAGAAGAAGGATAATGCAATCAGATAGTCAAAACATTAATGTTCGCTGCGAACCTGCCCAATTTAAAATATATGTTTTGGCTTGTATCAACCTGATAATTATCCATTTCTGAGATATTTTATCACAATTTAGAGGAATAGCTACTAGTCAATCCTGAAGCTTATGGTAACACGGTAAACAAAGAAAAAACTAATTTGCTGTCTTACCGTGAATCAGGCAACCAAATTTTATTATTATGCTACAGTTTCAATGTCCAGTGTGGAAAAAAATCCTAATTATCACATGGTCCATAATTGGTCATCAGTTCACAGCACTTGAATTCGCTATTCCCTATTCCATGGCCTAGTGAAGAATAAAACTAAAGCATTAACAAACAAAATAGGGAGCCAGAGCAACAACCATAAGTCAATCTACGTGCATCATCTGCCCAGGACACTGCTATGAACAAATCAACACACAAAATGTGGCTGTGAACCTTTGTGGGCAGTGTTCAAAAAATCGGGTCTAGGCGGCAATTAGTCGGCGTCTAGATGCTAGTCAGTGGGTGGCCCCCGCGATTTCGAGGAAATCGCCGGCCTAGGCAAGGAGGTGACCTAGCCGGTCCTAGGTGGCCTAGGCGTTGGTCCAACTCAACTCTCACAGATCCCCCTTCTCTCTCCGTTGCCCTAGCCACTCTCATTCACATTCTGCCACAACAACCCGAGGCGGCAGCACAGTGATGGAGGTGGCGACTGGTGAGCAGCGACAGCGGCCCAGCGGGAGCTACAAGTTCGTGCTGGCTGCCGGTACCGAGATGAGCACGATTGTTGCTGCTGTTGTTTTTCTTCTCCTTGTTCAAATTCTTCTTCTAATTGGATGCTTTGAGGTGT
The DNA here is from genome assembly GCA_036346245.1 of Bonia amplexicaulis. Classification (NCBI taxonomy): domain Eukaryota; kingdom Viridiplantae; phylum Streptophyta; class Magnoliopsida; order Poales; family Poaceae; genus Bonia; species Bonia amplexicaulis. The sequence continues at coordinate 38,722,024 of CM070736.1, read as the reverse complement.
TTGTGCATGTGATTGTTGCTTGCTCAGTTGCTCAATTCCTTCGTCCACTCCTCTATTATACTTGCTGTGACTGCTGCTTGCTGTATGCAATCAGCCGCCTAGGCAGCGTCTATGTGGGCTAGGCACTATTCAGGGGTTTGCCGCCCGAGTAGCGCCTAGCGCCTTGGTGAACCTTGTTTGTGGGTTATCGTGCCACTATACAATGATATGGCAACAGTATCATAAAATCGTCGATGTGTATTATGAGATTTGTTGCAAAACAGTCTGAACCACCGAACTGCACATTATTATAGCAAGATCAACCTTGAAATCAGAAATAACAAAAATAATTTCAAAGGTGCACTATAATAACATATCAGAATAGCAAGTTCGGGGAACGCTAATAACTTATCAGAATAGCAAGTTCGGAGAAAGCTAATAACTTATCAGATAAGCAAGTTCGGGGAAGAAATCATAAATGTCCATCAGGAAACTCTAAAAATGATAATAGGAAGCGATTTGACACTCAGATGACACAGATACAAAAGAATTATATACCTTTAGACCTGCTTAAAGCTTCTCTGCTTGTAACAGTTACACCTGGCCATTGGACAAAGAGTTAAAACAAGAAGTATGAGGCTACAATATTTGCTAATTTTTCCTCTTTGGGAACAGACTATGTTCAATATCTTCAGATCACAAAATATATTGAAAGAATAGAATTCCAGTACGTTTGAATATGTCATGTTGAGTTTGTTTTCAACAAAGCGAGATAATACCTATGCATAATTATCCAGAAACGGCAGATACAGTACAGTGCGGTCGTGCATTAATTATCACAATAATTATCAGCGATGGTACATGGTGCGTGCGTCCCTACTCTCAAATTTAGAATTGAGTTGCTGCATTAAAAAAATAGAAACCAGAGCACATAACAAGAAACAGAGTTGGTACATGTTGCTAGGCATGTTTTTTTAGGCATTTCGCAATCTATGCTAATCAGGATCGAATACATTAATTAAATGGCAGAGAGTTTGAAACTGACCTGAGCCGCTGTTGAAGTAGGCGATCAGAACAATGACACCCTGAAATAAACAAACACTAACACCGCAGCGTCAGCGTCAGCCAACCACATGGAAATCCTAGACAGCAGAGGCAGCACACTGGTTTGGAAAATTACCAGGACCACGAGGGCGATGGTGAGCACGGGCGGCGAGCGCGACTTGGGGTAGAGCAGGCCGCCGACGGACGGCAGGCCCCCTTCCGCCACCCGCCGGCTCGGATTCACCGACCGCCTCGACATCCTCTCCTCCTTAAACCCCCTCCCACCAATCTCTCTCCCCCTCGATCACCTGTCCCGCGCGAACAGTTTGTCCCATCAGATCAAACAAATCGCAAAAAAAAAAGTGCAAAATTCACCTGATGCCTCGCCAACCCGACGCACGCGGACGCACTCCCAGCGGCGCAAGCCAGATCCCCGCGTCAGCCCTAGACTAAACGCGCGCCGCGGAGTATAGCCCCGCAGATCGGAATCCCTCAGACTGCGAGGAGGTGGCGGTGGCAACAGCGACGGTACCTCTGATAGCGGCAGGCTGGCGGACACGCAGAGGAAGGATCCGGCGCTAGGGTTGTTGAATATATAGTCAATTTTCGGCATATTTTAATCCAGAAATTAAGTATATATAACATGACATACAAGAGCATGAGTGATTCAACAAACATGTATTCATATTCGCTAATGAACAAGCTAACAGCATCACCTATTAACATATTCACAGCGCACAGAAATGAATACATCAGAGAAGAGTTCAGATTATACCCTCGGGCGGGGCCAGTGTCGGTGACACCGGATGCGCCGTTACCATCAGTCGACATGATGGCTTATTCGATGTAGTCGATCGAGGCTTGATGCAGGACGAGGCGTGATGCGGGAAGATGTTCGCGATGCGAGATCGCGAGCGTTCACCACCGTGATGAAGACGAAGTCACAGAATGAGTAGTCGCGAACGCGCTCCCAAAACTTGATCGCCCGTCTACCCGTGCGGTACTCGACGGACGGAGTTTGAGCCTACTCGCCCAGAGCCTTCTGCGCGCAAGGTTCTGGACCGGAGATTGCAGATCACATCAACAAAAGTAGAACTGATCTTTTATATCCTTCGTATGGAGAAGAAACGAAGAGGCGCTCTGTAACAGCAAAAACGAAGGGCCAGAATAACTGCAGCCATTACTCGAAAATAACTGCAGTCATAACCCACTCGAATCGCACTGCTATCGCCACCATTCGTTAATGCTATTTCTTCGCGAGTCGGTGCGTTTCGATTTTCGAATAGATAAAGAAAACGCGCCGCACTCGACACGCGCTGCGCGCCGCACGCGCACACGCACACGCACCGCACCGCACCGCACCGCACCGCACCGCACCGCACCGCACCGCACACGCACACGCACCGCACCGCACCGCACCGCACGCACGCGGCACGGCTCGGCTCGGCTCGGCGTGGCGTGGCGTGGCGTGGCGAGCGAGCGAGCGAGCGAGCGGCGCGCAGCGTATTGGCTCTCCAACTTCACAGGGGTTACCACGTTCCACCTTTTAAAGTGGTGTAACTCCCATTCAATTCTCCATATGGTACTAAATAGTTTTCCATGTGTGCCTAGGAATTTCATTTGATTAATTGCTAAATTAAATGGACCAAGCCCAATTAATCCAACAATCCCCACCAAATTTCAAGGCACGGAGAAATGCTCTCGATTCTGCATGTTGTTTGATATACTAGTATTTCGATGGAGACCGTTAAGTTGAACATCCACTTAGGAAAGGAGTTACACTCATCCACAACCGAACAATGGACTATGCCTTGAATTGACGGTTTGTGTGAACAAGCTTTACCCAATTCCTTTACTAGTACTAGGTCGCATAAAACATCCCTCTCGGTTGGGCGTATAAGTCATACTCCAAGCCTATTCATGAGTATCTAGAGATCACCCAAATCTCATAGACGTGACCGCGATCGAACTCATATAGGTGTGTTCCTTCTAAGATGACCAGAGGGGCGACATCTCGCTTAAATAAGCCACTCGGATCACATTAAGGTAAAACCAACCCGCCATACGAATAGGAAAGAAGCGCATCATTGAAGAAATGAGCCCCAGAAGGTCTCTCCTCCCGGTCAAACAACGACTTGTTTCACCATTCTACTTCACGGGATCTCCGATCACGTAGAACAGTTACCACCGTGGTATGACTCATGTGGGTCTCGGCCCATCTCACTCGATGCATTATCTATCACATTACGTGATAAACCCTTTGTAAATTGGTCCGCGATTCTTAGTCCGTTCGACATAGTCCGATGCTATCACTCCGAGTTTTTCGACTTTCGGCGGACTTCAACCGCCTCTTAACATGCCTAGATGACTTCATATTGTCCTTAGAACTGTTCACCTTGATAATTACGATCGATTATCACAGTTCATCGGATAGCCGGTATCGGTTTTCAACTACCGCAAATCCATAAGGAGTTCACGAAGCCACTCGGCCTCAACGGTGGCGGTATCTAATCTTGTGAGTTCTGCTTCCATTGTTGACCTCGTTAAGATGGTCGCTTGCAAGACTTCCGAAACAAGACCACCTCAAGTGTGAACACATATCCACTCGTGGCTTTTATCTCATCACATCGAGAGATCCAATTTGAATCATCAGAGCCCTCCGGTACCTTTGGGTACCCAAGATAGTGAATGTCATAACTCATGGTTGTCTTTAGATAGCGCATCACTCTCTCAAGAGCACGCCAATGATCATCTCCGGTTTGAAACAAATCGGCTTAGCTTGCTCACGAAGAAGCGAGATGTCGGGCCTCGTAGCACTAGCTAAATACATTAATGAGCCAATAATCTGGGAGTATCTCAATTGATCCTTGTTATTCTTCTGTTTTCCTCAATAACACACTAGGATCATAAGGGTAGAAGCGAGCTTGCGTCACTATAACCAAAGCGACTCAAGACCTTCTCCACATAGTGGGATTGCACAAGTGTAACCCCACCATCACCTCCTCTCGAGCTTAATGTTAAGAATCACATCACCACTCCCAAATCTTTCATCTCAAAACTTTTGGACAGAAAGTCCTTGACCTCCTCAATCACATTGAGGTTGGTCCCAAAAATCAGTATGTCATCAACATACAAGCACAAGATCACTCCTTCTCCCCACCATAGCGATAGTACACACATCATCGGCTTCATTCACAAAGAAAGCCAGCAGATGTCAATGTTTTGTCAAACTTCTCATGCCATTGTTTAGGTGCTTGCTTTAGGCCATACAAAGATTTTAACAACTTGCACACCTTTCCTTCTTGACCTTCTACCACAAACCCGTCTGGTGATCCATATAAATTTCCTCCTCCAACTCTCCATTTAGGAAAGCTGTCTTAACGTCCATTTGATGAACAAGAAGACCATGAGAGGCAGCTAGGGCAAGTAGTACTCGAATTGTGGTCAATCGGGCAACAGGTGAATAAGTATCAAAGAAGTCATCGCCTTCTTTTCAAGTTTTTGGATTGTTGAATATATAGTCAATTTTCGGCATATTTTAATCCAGAAATTAAGCATATATAACATGACATACAAGAGCATGAGTGATTCAACAAACATGTATTCATATTCGCTAATGAACAAGCTAACAAAGATCACCTATTAACATATTCACAACAGCACGAAATGAATACATCGAGAAGAGTTCGATTATACCCTCGGGCGGGGCGGTGTCGGTGACACCGGATGCGCCGTTACCATCGATCGACATGATGGCCTATTCGATGTAGTCGATCGAGGCTTGATGCAGGACGAGGCGTGATGCAGGAAGATGTTCGCAGTGCAGTATCGCGAGCAGTTCACCACCAGGATGAAGACGAAGTCACAGAATGAGTAGTCGCGCGAATGCGCTCCCAAAACTTGATCGCCCGTCTCACCCGCGGTACTCGACGGACGGAGTTTCGAGGCCTACTCGCCTGAGCCTTCGCGCAAGATTCGGGCCCGAGATTGCGATCACGGCAACAAAAGTAGAACGATCTTTTATATCCTTCGTATGGAGAAGAAACGAAGAGGCGCTGTAATAAAAAAACGAAGGGCGAAATAATCGCAGCCATTACTCGAAAATAACTGCAGTCATAACCCACTCCCACTCGTAACTGCACCGTTACTGCCAGCCATTCGTTAATGCTATTTACTGCGAATCGATTTTCGAATAGATAAAGAAAAACGCGCCCGCGCCCGCACCCGACACGCGCGCGCACGCACACACACACACACACACACACACGGCGCGGCGCGGCGCGGCGAGCGAGCGAGCGCGCGCGCGCGTATTGGCTCTCTCCAACTTCACAAGGGGGTTACAACGTTCCACCTTTTAAAGTGGTGTAACTCCCATTCAATTCTCCATATGGTACTAAATAGTTTTTCCATGTGTGCCTAGGAATTTCATTTGATTAATTGCTAAATTAAATGGACCAAGCCCAATTAATCCAACAAGGGTTGGGGGTTGGATCGGTTGATGAGTCAGCGCCGTCGTCTAATCAGAATCGAACTCACCTGCGTTGATATCGCGTGTACCGTCGTCTCCTGCTCCGATTCGAAGCCGTAGAGTGCTACAGATGCCGTAGAACATAGAAGTATATATATAGCTAGCAGCGTTATGATAGGACCAATCAGTTGTAGGCTTTGATATCTACGTGAGTAATTAAGCTTGCTAAAAGGAGCAATAATTAATCGTCGCACGCCATGGTGAGCACGCGGATCAGTACGACAACGGCGAGGAGGTCGACGCTCGCCGTCGCGCTTCCTCGGGCAAGGAAGGCGGCGCTGATTGCCTTGGCGCTTCCTCACGATGTCGTCGTTGACATCGTCGGGCTCGTGGCCGCGAGCTCTCCTCAGCCTATGGCTGACCTCTGCAGTCTACGAGCCACGTACGTATATATATACCTACAAAATACGTACTACTATCTAGTAGTGCTATTTGTGGCATCTACCAATCCATGCATGCATATTGCATATTGCATATTGTATATATATACCTACAAAATACGTACTACTATCTAGTAGTACTAATTGGACTGGCAACGACGACCCTAATTTCACCCTTTTTTCTTGTATGAAATCAGTGTATGCGTGTTAATTTGTGTATATTACAGCTGCAAGGCCATGTACGCGGCGTCCAAGGAGCGCGCCGTCGGGAGGCGTGTGGCACTGGAGCGGGAGAAGGCGATGAAGTGGCTGGACAACGAGCGCTACCTCGCCGTCGTCAACCACCTGGCTGGCGCCGGCAACCCGGAGGCTTGCTTCATCGTCGGCCTCACGCTCGTCTTCGCACACCAGGACGTGCAGCGTGGCCTCGTGTTCCTCGACCGGGCGGCCGTCACCGGCCACAAGACGGCGGCCTACGTGCTCGGCCTCCTCCTCTACACGGCCGACGAGACGCGCGACGTCGGGAAGCACTACATCAGCCAGGTTGAGGGCGAGCCGGCCGACGGCTGGCGCGGGACGGCCAAGACGACCAACCTGGAGTGCAGGCGGTGCCGGAGGCTCGCCGCGGACGCGGTCCGCGAGGCGACGTGGAAGAAAGTAGCGAGGCCGCCGGGCCAGGTGCCGACGCTGCCCGAGGACGGCCATCGGTGCGAGAGCACCGGCTGCGGCGTGACGGTAGGGTGGGGGGCCAACTACGTCTTCTGTAGCGATGGATGTAGGATTAGACATGAGTACGTTAAGTTCTTTACACAGATACTGAATTACTTGACTTAATTGCAGAGATAGAAATCAAATAGTCTTGATGCCGGTTGCCTTCTACTGTAGTATGTAATTTTTTTTAAGGAAACTGGAACCGAGTGCGCCCAATGTCTAATCCGGACGCTATCTTCGTGCGATTCTAGCGGTCCTTGGATAAGATAGGATTGGATCTCCTCCGTTAGATACCTAATTATATGGTACAACAAAAGCTAAAAACATGCAAAAAAAATAAGGACACTTTTACCCTGGTTGCTGATACAGATACAGTAGAGAATTCACCCTGGTTGCTGATACAGATACAGTAGAGCTTTGCATAATCCTTAGTATTCTTGTTACAGATGCAGTAGAGCTTTGCATAATCCTTAGTATTCTTGTTTCACATACTAAGGGCTAAGCTACCAAAAATGCTGCCGGATCACTCGGCCATTTACTCATTGCCGGACGAAATCCTTGAGCATGGTCATCCACCGGACGTACTCCTGGGTCTGCTTGGTCACCATGTAATCGTGCATGAAGTTGGTGGTCGGGAGCGTGATCCCTCGCAGCTCCAGGAACTTGAATAGGCCCTTCTGCACATTCACAGGGAGCTCCCTGTAGTAGAAATGACCAAGACGATGAGCAATGTGTAAAACTGTGATACCATCCTTGGATTCAGAAAATGAACAAGCAAAACTGGTATTCTTACGTGAATTCAGGGCCCTCGTAGGGGAATTTATCTTCTCCTTCTGCGTCTGTTTTCTCCACTATTAGCATATCATCAATGGTGATCTCCTCACGAAAGGATGTGCAGGTGAACTCGAGTTTTGGGCCAGAACACTTGGAGACTGTCACCTTTAGAGAAACGCTACTATCTCCGGCACTCTCGTCTTCATCGTCCTTGCCAGCATCCTCATCATCGCCCTCACCTTCTTCATCATCGTACTCAGGCCCCCCTTCCAAATTAGGCATGCTGACAATCACCTCAATCTTCTCATCCTTGTAGTCCCTTCTCAAAATAACCACGCTCATCCCCTCTTCATCAACGATTTCAAAAGGGAAGTTGTCTGGAACAGGCTCCTGTCAGAAGAAGGACAAATTAATACAGCTAAACACCTAAATTTTACAACTAGATGTTACATCTTGCAGAAAATAACACCCATCATAGTCTTTTCACGATTATGCGTCAAGAATTAATCAACCTCAGTGTCAATTCGAATTTTGCTCTCACGTGGAGCCTCAAGTTGTTTAAAACTTGAAACCAAACCCTCAACAAACTCAATCATTAACCCCACTCATTTAAAGCCATACTACCACAAAAGCATTAGAATGATTCAGCAAGTTGACATCAGCTGAATGGTCGCAGCTGCTCGGAGAAATAGCAGTCCAAATATTCAGACTTCTTTGAGCATATTACTAAAAGAAGCAACATGAAATTGAACTAAACCAAAATACATATGAAAGGATGATTGAAAACTTTACATGCAAAGAAGCACTGGCATGCTTAAATGATTATATATATGCCTGCAGTGAAAGTCAAAACACAAGGAAAAATACCTAAGAAACAGTTTGCCTACATTAGACTTTGCTCCAGACATTCAGGTCAATATCTAACAAAAAAAATTTGCAAGAAAGCCATGAATCAAAGGAACAGTGAATAGTTGATGCAAGGAATTAATCTAAACAGTTCTTTGAATACCAATTCAAATGGCAAATTGCCAATATAGTATCTCTTGCAAAATACGGATACCTCAACAACTAATTTAAGATATCAAACTGCGCAGAACAAATCGAAATGCCAGTAAGAACAAGAGCTGCTTTAACCACTACCAACAAATGCAAGCACCAAAATGCCCTTTTGGAAGATAAGCTTAACTGTGTGCAGTTCAAATGAATCAAGAGATGGGCAAAGTCTCTGTGTGAACCAGCATTAAGTGATCAGATTACTCAAAAAATACTTGTTTTACAGGATAAATGATAAAAAAAAACCTGACCCCAAAAATTTCAGATATATTGGCCATGTGGTGATAAATTAGCAAGAGATGGTTCATTTCCATTGAACAATTACTAGTAAACACATATCGTTCACGTAAGAGATCACTAGAATCTGACAAAAATTCAGTAAAACCGTATTCCCCGTGACAAGTTTCTCTCTAGTTCTTCCAAAGACTCGTCTATGACAGGCCAAACCCCTCTAATTCGACGACAAGATTATGAGTACGGAATTCGACCATCGGATGCTGATTAAAGCACGGCGCGCGTCACCTGTTCGTCGCTGTCGAGGTACCCCTGGGCCTCCCTGATCTCGACGTCGAGGGCGGCGAGGAGATTCCCGGCGCCGGACCCCTTCTTCTTCTTCTTGACCTTGCTCTCCATCATCACCGGCGCGGAGCTCGGCCCCTGCGCCGCGCGTAGAGGAGCCGCGAGCGGACGCCGGGGCAGAGGGGGGGAGGAGGCTCCCGCGCCGCCTTGGAAGGCGGATGGGATGGGGTGGAGGAAGGAGGTGGAGGCGGCGGCGACGAAGGCCATGGCGGTGTGAGCCTGTGAGGAGAAATGAATGAGCAGGAGATAAGGTAGGGGATTTGCTTTGTGCTTTTGAAGTTTAATGTCGTTTCTTCAAATGCGTGATGTCTCATCGATGTGGGCCCCGGACCGCATGTCGGTGAGACATCATGAAGCATTTGAGCAAACGTCATTAAACTTTGGGCAAAGGACCAATTTTTCCATAAGGGGATTTGCTCATGTGCTAAAGTTTAATGGCGTTTGCTCGAATGCCTTATGATGTCTCACCGACATGTGGGCCTGGACCCGCATGTCGGTGAGACATCATGAAGCATTTGAGCAAACGTCATTAAACTTTGGGGCAAAGGACCAATTTTTCCATAAGGGGATTTGCTGATGTGTGTCCCAAAGTTTAATGGCGTTTGCTCGAATGCCCGTGATGTCTCACCGACATGGGCCCCGGACCCGCATGTCGGTGAGACATCATGAAGCATTTGAGCAAACGTCATTAAACTTTGGGGCAAAGGACCAATTTTTCCATAAGGGGATTTGCTCATGTGCCCCAAAGTTTAATGGCGTTTGCTCAAATGCCCCATGATGTCTCACTGACATGTGGGCCCTGGACCCGCATGTCAGTGAGACATCATGAAGCATTTGAGCAAACGTCATTAAACTTTGGGGCAAAGGACCAATTTTTCCATAAGGGGGGGATTTGCTCATGTGCCCCAAAGTTTAATGGCGTTTGCTCAATGCCCGTGATGTCTCGGCGACATGTGGGCCCGGACCCGCATGTCGGTGAGACATCATGAAGCATTTGAGCAAACGTCATTAAACTTTGGGGCAAAGGACCAATTTTTCCATAAGGGGATTTGCTCATGTGCCCCAAAGTTTAATGGCGTTTGCTCAATGCCCGTGATGTCTCATCGACATGTGGGCCCCGGACCCGCATGTCAGTGAGACATCATGAAGCATTTGAGCAAACGTCATTAAACTTTGGGGCAAAGGACCAATTTTTCCATAAGGGGGGGATTTGCTCATGTGCCCCAAAGTTTAATGGCGTTTGCTCAAATGCCCCATGATGTCTCACTGACATGTGGGCCCTGGACCCGCATGTCAGTGAGACATCATGAAGCATTTGAGCAAACGTCATTAAACTTTGGGGCAAAGGACCAATTTTTCCATAAGGGGATTTGCTCATGTGCCCAAAAGTTTAATGGCGTTGCTCAATGCCCGTGATGTCTCACCGACATGGGCCCCGGACCCGCATGTCGGTGAGACATCATGAAGCATTTGAGCAAACGTCATTAAACTTTGGGGCAAAGGACCAATTTTTCCATAAGGGGAGGATTTGCTCATGTGCCCCAAAGTTTAATGGCGTTTGCTCAATGCCCGTGATGTCTCACCGACATGTGGGCCCGGACCCGCATGTCAGTGAGACATCATGAAGCATTTGAGCAAACGTCATTAAACTTTGGGGCAAAGGGGTTTGGGTTTTTGGTTCACTTCTTGGGCTGCAGAAAATGCCCTGCACTTCACGTACCGTTCGGTGGGGCCTGCACATCAGTGGCGGTAGAAGCTTTGCTTCCACGGCGTTTCGGCGTGCGTTGCGTTTGGTACAGAGACGCCACACGAGAATGCAAGGATTTTACATAAGTTTTGTAAAAAAAGAATAAGTCTATGTAAAATTTTAAACTTTGCTTAAAAATCTATTCAACATTCTAAACTATAAAATCAGATATTTGACCTTTAACTTTATAACTTGGTTCAAATAACACTCTGATCCGATTTCACATGGTGATATTGATCACGTAGTGCGATGAGTAGATAATTTTATCGTGTAAAATGACACGTTGATCAAGTTAGATCAATAATATATAGAGCCCATAAAAGCTTCTACCAAACCAAGCTCTCAACCATGCTTCTACGGTCGCAACCCCGTGTAGCTCTCCCCCTCTCCGTTTTGATTTGGAAGAGAATGCCTTGTAGGCTTTATCTTTTATTTATCCAAACTTGGTTAGTGTATCATCTTACTAGTAAAACCATTCAGTAATCATGTCACGTAGGCAATAGCACCATCTAAAATTAGGTTAATATGTTATTTGAACTATATTGTAAAATTTAAGATATCAAATATCTAGTTTTATAGTTCAGAGTGCTAAATAAACTTTAAAGCAAAGTTCAGGTTGTCACATATTGACTCTTCTTTTAGAAAAAAATAGTTTTCTCATAATCATTATGAAATCCCGACATTCCAAGTTGCGTTCGAGTCCACGAGATGACGAGAAACTGCTGCTGCTCTGGGGAAAAAATCGTATCGACATGTCGTGAGACAACTGATGTGGTGCAAGCTTCGTAGGATCTCTGACCAACACACAGAACGAATACAATTTCACTCACACCCCGTTTAGCTCCATAGATATTTCACTCGATTGGATTGCGGATCTTAATGGGAACGATCACAAGCAGCAGCAAGAGACCGTGCACAGCTCGACAAAGAACATCATCACAAAGCCTTCGCTTGATCTTGGATACAAGAACACATATAGAACTAGTATCATGTTTGCTGTTTCTGACTGAGAGCCTGCAATTTGGCAAGCACCAGCCATCGAACCCCTCCTGTATATACAACGACGGCAGAGCCAGAGCCTGCCTCCTTGACAAGGCCCATGGCCATGGATTCCTTCACGCCTTTATTCCAAGAAGAAAAGAAAAGAAAAGAAAAGGAGAGAACCATAGGGAAAGAAGAAAAAAAGACTCAGAAACGTAATTAGAAGCACCGATCATTGATTCACTGGCTCACAAAAACTCCTCTTCGTGTCACGCATCACGAGGAAGAACCATCACCCACAGGAGCCGCGCGTCGCGGCTGGCCGCCGAAGGGCAGACGGGCACCTCGGCGAACCGGAGTCGGCGCCGCCGGCGAGGAGGACGTAGTACGGCGAGCGCGGCGAGGCCGACGGCGACTCGTTGAAGAAGGGGTTGCCGATGGGCGTCTGGCCGCCGTTGGCGTAGTGGAGGATGGCCCTGTACAGGAACGGCAGCAGGCCCTCCATGACGCTTCCCCTTCTTCCTCCTCACCAAACACAAGACAACAAGCAACAAACTACTAGTACTCCTCCCCCTTTTGGTGCAACAGCAGAGAATAAAGATGCAGAGAGGTGTGTGTGTTTATAAAGACCCAATTACAATAAGATAAGATGTGTTTTGAGCTTTGACTAATCAAAGTTAGTGGATAACAACTGGCTTAGCTAAGCAAAAGGAAATGGTCAATGAGAGCCACATCGATGGGAGGAGAGGATAAGATGTGATGATGATGGATCTTCATGACAAGGTTGCTGCTTACACTTCCTAACACAAGATGTAATAGAATGGGGCTTCCCTGTCCCCTTCTCCCTATTCCCTTAATCTACACCACTCATATCTCATCCAATGGCTAGTTTTTTTTTTATATTTTCACCATTTGGCCATCCATAATAAATAATAAAAAAATACAGGAAAAAATAAAATTTATTTTTATTATAATTTTTTACAGAAAAAATAAATGTAAAAAATATAATAAAATAAAATTTATTTTTTCTGTTTTTATTATTATAATTTCTGTAAAAATATAATAAAAATAAATTTTATTTTTCTGTATTTTTATTATTTATTATGGATGACCAAATGGTGAAAATATAAAAAAAAGCTAGCCATTGGATGAGATATGAGTGGTGTAGATTGAGGGAATAGGGAGGGGAATAGGGAGAAGGGGACAGGGAAGCCCCGTTCGATGAAATAGCTCTGTTTTTTAGACTACGGCAAGACTTTTAACTAAGACTGATAATTTTTACCTATATTTTTTGGGATAACATCCAACGGTGTAGACACCGATATAGATGGTGCACACAGTTCTGAATACAGAAAACCATTTAGAGAACCCACATTAACAAACTATCCCATTTGTTTTGCTTTCCTAAAATCTAAAAGCTTAAAAGAACATGGCCAATAGTTTACGCAACAACAATAGCCTATAATTTATGCAACAGCTATGGAATATAGGTACAAGAACAAAACAAATCAGGGGCAATGAGTTTGTGGTGTTTGCTGGTTTCTGATAGGGAATCTGGAATATGTGAGGTGTTCTGACTGTGGTCTGGGGATTGGTAGGAAGAAGACCAATATAAAGATCGCTCGATGGCCTTTCGCGAGAAGAAATGGAGGGCCACAAAAAATATATACTATCTACATAGATGTAGTTTGCAGGCAAGGGACATATTACCTGACCTCATGACATATTCTAATGCTGTTTATGCCGTTTGTTACGCTTTCCTCTTCCCAAGTCGGATAGACCGTCGTTCTCAAGTATCTGAACAGAAGGAATTGGATCGACTTTAAGCATCATCCAACTCCTGAAAAGGACATCCTACTAGGTCAGAGACAGACAAGGCTAGAGGAATCTGCCCTCTCTTGGATTAAGTGACAACCCAGATAGCTGAATACAACAGTGTAAAGATCTTACATACATATATATATATCGTCAGGATTTCAACTTGCGGATCTTAATGACACATAATTTAATTTCCAGAAAGAATTTCTAGCAAGTGGTAAAGCCTCTCTACATAAGCTACCTATAGCAGAAGGCTGGCTCTTTGTGTAACAATTCCTCTGCATAAAAGACGGGCAAGTCAACGTGGGGTAAGCAAAAATATTGCTTACAAAACCGGTTGGGGCAATGATCCAAGGTGTCATGGGTAGACATCACCTACGAACTAAGATGGAAGATTTGACAGTCTGGTTTGTATTTGCTCTTAGAAGCAGCCTGCTCAAACTTCTTCAATGGTCCTTCATTCTCGGTCAAGCCAGTCTGGATAAAGTAGCGGGTCCACCATGAAGAACTCCGCAATTTTGCCTGTGAAAAAACACAACTGGTTTTGTCAGCGAAGGGCTCTATGTTGCTAGTCACGACAAAGCATCAACAGAATTTCGGATACTACAGTACAGTACAATTTCTTCTATTATGTTCTGGAACATGTGAATACTTGCGCAACATCAACTACACAGCCAAACACAACAGGTTTTGTCAGTGAAGGGATCTATGTTGCTAGTCATGACAAAGCATAAACAGAGCTTCAGATCCTTCAGTACAGTATAATTTCTTTTATTATGTTCTGGAACATGTGAATACTTGCACAGCATCAACTACACAGTCAAATCAAAAGTTCATTCCATGCCTCTCTGACGAAGTAAGACCATCAATAGCATTAATGAACAGCCTAACAAACTTGGCAATAGGCAACACTAGCTCAACTTACTTATAACAGAACCTTAGTCAACATATAAGATGCAACTTAATTCCTTGATGTGATATATGATATATCCATAGAAAAAATGTCGTGTAGGCAGGATTACTAAAGCAGTAAACAAAGGATAAGCATGAATCTCTGAACTATCAGTAATCCATACTTCTATAGTGTAAACTTAGAATTCTACAATGTTTAAATGATGCCCTTTTGGATCATGAACATGGAATGAGTCAGATAAATATTTTGAGCCTGTGTTCAGTAAAGTGGACATCATGTACTTAAGTCATATGGGAAACATTTTTTAAAGCCAGCAATTAGAAGTCATCTGTACGTACTGGTCTTCCAAATTTTGGTAGTTCAGAAGCCTTAGCTTTCTGCTGACCTGGATTGCCTGGAATAAGAGCAAGGGAAATTCGTATTAGCTCCAATATTTTATAGCAACGACCATAGCAAATTGTATACATATATCACAAAAACAATAATACTAAATAATACTTTAAGAAATCGAAAATTCAAACTATTACAGTATTATCAGAAATTCATTCAGGGGCATAGGTGTCATTTGCGATAGAACCATCCTCAAACAACTTATGCCACCGAAGGAATGAGGCTAGAGCTGTTTGAGGTAGCACTGTTTCAATTCGAGTACTCACCCGAAGAATTCAATCATGGTACCTACTCTAGAGACCTAGCACTATTACTGATGCCACAAGGGCATCAAGCATTAAAATATGGTACTATTTCAACCCCTGACAGGCAAGTGTCATCTGCCGTTACACTAGCCCCACATAGAAATTCTCAGTGTTGGCTTATGTTGGAAATACTTTAGTCTTTTAGGTTCTTCCTTGGTTTCCTTTTTTGTATGTTCATTTTGTAAAGAAACTCTCATGAGTCATGAGTAGTCCACAATATACAGTTTTAAGGTATATCCGGTTACATTATTAAAGAAAGATACTTGGAAGAACATTGGCAGGATTGAAGAATATTGTACAAGTAAACATCAAGTAAAGGATGTCTCTCTTTAAATGTAAGAAATATCTAAGAAAAAACGAACAATCAGTACTGTTATCACTTATTGAGTTATTGTCAATTGTAGGTCCCACAAAACATATGATCACTTTTAGAAAAGCAAATAAAGGAGTCTTTTACCATGATCATCTACAAATATAGGCATGCGTATGTCAAATAAAGGTCCTTCCAAAGAAAAGAAAATAAATGCCTCGAGTAAGTTAAAAAAGACATACCAGCAAAGATAACAAGACCATCTGTGGAAACCCTTGCTAAATCAGGAAGCGTTTTGTTCAGATACCTTGGGGTCAGATAATCTAAAGCATCTGACACAACAACAAGGTTAAAAGAATCTCGGCGGTATGGAAGAGGGAATTTAATGTCAGCCATACGGATAAAGCCCTTGCGCACAAGGCTTTTGCAGCCACTATCAGCATCCTCCAAATCATAAGGCTCCACTCCCCATGCTTCAACCTTCCCTTCTTTCAACAAGTTCGAAACTACTGTACAACTATCGGGGCCTACATGGAGAACCTTTTGCATCACATTGCCATACGCCTTTTTAAGATAAGGAAGCGCCTGGATGACTTCTGATGTGCAAGAACCTGGACGCAAATGCAAAAGAAAATTGAGGTAAAGAGGAGCACAAACTTCTCACTGATAATTTAGAAAATAAGAATATAAATAAGAAGGATAATGCAATCAGATAGTAAAAACATTAATGTTCGCTGCGAACCTGCCCAATTTAAAATATCTGTTTTGTCTTGTATCAACCTGATAATTATCCATTTCTGAGATATTTTATCACAATTTAGAGGAATAGCTACTAGTCAATCCTGAAGCTTATGATAACACGGTAAACAAAGAAAAAACTACTTTGCTGTCTTACCATGAATCAGGCAACCAAATTTTCTTAGTATGCTACAGTTTCAATGTCCAGTGTGAAAAAAAACCCTATTTATCACATGGTCCATAATTGGCCATCAGTTCACAGCACTTGAATTCGCTATTCCCTATTCCATGGCCTAGTGAAGAATAAAACTAAAGCATTAACAAACAAAATAGGGAGCCAGAGAAACAAACATAAGTCAATCTACGTGCATCATCTGCCCAGGACACTGCTATGAACAAATCAACACACAAAATGTGGCTGTGAACCTTTGTGGGCAGTGTTCAAAAAATCGGGTCTAGGCGGCAATTAGTTGGCGTCTAGACGCCACTCAGTGGGTGGCCCCCGTGATTTCGAGGAAATCGCCGGCCTAGGTGAGGAGATCGCCTAGCCGGTCAAAGCCGGTCCTAGGTGGCCTAGGCAGAGCTAGTTGAGGCGGAAGAAGGCAGCGTGGAGGCAGCCTGGGCGGGTGCTGAGGCGAAGCTAAACGGTAGCAGCTGATGGGGAAGGGGAGGTGCTGGTGTTGGCGACTCGGCGGCAGCTGCATGCATGTGGAAGAAAGGATGATGTGCTGGTGTTGGTGATTCGTGTGTGAAGGGAAGAAAGGAGTTGGGCCTGCCAAGGCCAACCGCCCAACTCAACTCACTGACCCCCTCTCTCTCTTCGTTGCCCTAGCCACTCTCATTCACATTCAGCCACAACAACCCGAGGCGGCAGCACACAGTGATGGAGATGGCGACTGGAGAGCAGCGACAGCGGCCCAGCGGGAGCTGCAAGTTCGTGCTGGCTGCAGGTACCGAGATGAGCACGATTGTTGCTGCTGTTGTTTTTCTTCTCCTTGTTCAAATTCTTCTTCTAATTGGATGCTTTGAGGTGTTTGTGCATGTGATTGTTGCTTGCTCAGTTGCTCAATTCCTTCGTCCACTCCTCTATTATACTTGCTGTGACTGCGCTTGCTGTATGCAATCAGCCGCCTAGGCAGCGTCTATGCAGGCTAGGCACTAGTCAGGGGTTTGCCGCCCGAGTAGCGCCTAGCGCCTTGGTGAACCTTGTTTGTAGGTTATCGTGCCACTATACAATGATATGGCAACAGTATCATAAAATCTTCAATGCGTATTATGAGATTTGTTGCAAAACAGTCTGAACCACCGAAATGCACATTATTATAGCAAGATCAACCTTGAAATCAGAAATAACAAAAATAATTTCAAAGGTGCACTCTAATAACATATCAGAATAGCAAGTTCGGGAACGCTAATAACTTATGAGATAAGCAAGTTCGGGGAAGAAATCATAAATGTCCATCAGGAAACTCTAAAAATGATAATAGGAAGTGATTTGACACTCAGATGACAGAGATACAAAAGAATTATATACCTTCAGACCTGCTTAAAGCTTCTCTGCTTGTAACAGTTACACCTGGCCATTGGACAAAGAGTTAAAACAAGAAGTATGAGGCCACAATATCTGCTAATCTTTCCTCTTTGGGAACAGACTATGCTCAATATCTTCAGATCACAAAATATATTGAAAGAATAGAATTCCAGTACGTTTGAATATGTCATGTTGAGTTTGTTTTCAACAAAGCGAGATAATACCTATGCATAATTATCCAGAAACGGCAGGTACAGTACAGTGCTGCCGTGCATTAATTATCACAATAATTATGAGCGATGGTACATGGTGCGTGCGTCCCTACTCTCAAATTTAGAATTGAGTTGCTGCATTAAAAAAATAGAAACCAGAGCACATAACAAGAAACAGAGTTGGTACATGTTAATAGGCATGTTTTTTTAGGCACTTCGCAATCTATGCTAATCAGGATCGAATACATTAATTAAATGGGTAAAGAACGGATTCTGGCAGAGAGTTTGAAACCGACCTGAGCCGCTGTTGAAGTAGGCGATCAGAACAATGACACCCTGAAATAAACAAACACCAACAACGTCAGCGTCAGCGTCAGCCAACCACATGGAAATCCTAGACAACAGAGGCAGCACACTGGTTTGGAAAATTACCAGGACCACGAGGGCGATGGTGAGCACGGGCGGCGAGCGCGACTTGGGGTGGAGCAGGCCGCCGACGGACGGCAGGCCCCCTTCCGCTACCCGCCGGCTCGGATTCACCGACCGCCTCGACATCCTCTCCTCCTTAAACCCCCTCCCACCAATCTCTCGCCCCCTCGTACACCTGTCCCGCGCGAACAGTTCGTCCCATCAGATCAAACAAATCGCAAAAAAAAAAAGTGCAAAACTCCCGTGATGCCTCGCCAACCCGACGCACGCGGACGCATTCCCAGCGGCGCAAGCCAGATCCCCGCGTCGGCCCTAGACTAAACGCGCGCCGCGGAGTATAGCCCCGCAGATCGGAATCCCTCAGACTGCGAGGAGGCGGCGGTGGCAACAGCGACGGTACCTCTGATAGCGGCGGGCTGGCGGAGACGGAGAGGAAGGATCCGGCGCTAGGATTGGGGTTGGATCTGGGGAATTGGAGGTGGGGAGCGGCGGCGAGTGGGTGGCGATCCGACGCGATAGGGACGGCACGGGAGTGGACGCGGAATGGAATTAAACGGAAATACTAGCGTCCTCTTATATACTGTGCCGTACCATGATGCTGGATTAAGTACGCCATTAGCGAGCGTATTGGGATTTAGTGGGGGCCGACCCGAATTCCGATGCATGAGATTTGGGGATGTCCGGTCGTCGAGGCCTGCGTGAGGCTGACTGGTGGGACCATTGGTCTTTTTCTTTTTGGTTGCCTCGCTGGCCAGCCTGGCCCACCGTTCCCATCGTCCTAGCACTAGCACTAACTAGTCAATGGTCAAACCCATGCGTAAACCAATCTATCTAAAAATTTAGTGTACCTAACACTGGCATATATTGTGCCAGCATGCCACTGCATGGTGTTGGCAACTGGTCAAAATGGTTAGTGAGTGGTGCTTATTAGGGGTGCAAACGGGTCGGGTTAATCCCAATCGATCCGGCACCGAATCCGATTAGTACCGAATCCGATTGGTACCGAATCTGGAGAAAAAATATGGGTTATGATATGGTAACATCAATATCCGTCCGAATCCGATACGTCTTCAAGTTTGATTTCAGGTTAGTGCTACTATTTGACATTTCATTTTCTTTTGCAATGGTAAAATAAAATCTTCCACATCAGCTATTAAGTAGTAACATCAAGTTCTTGACAATACGTCCTCCTACTCCATTTGTTGTACTGCATGCATTCCTTACAAACAAGTAGGGGTGCAAACGGCTCGGGTTAATCCCGACCGATCCGGCACTGAATCCGATTAGTACCGAATCCGGAGAAAAAATATGGGTTAAGATATGGTAACAACAATATATGTCCGAATCCGATCCGTTTGCACCCCTAGTGCTTATTTAGGCTTATGAAGCTCAAGCTTTAGTTTTTTTTTGCTATTGTAGTAGGTTTTTTATTGTAACTGTTAGTAGCATTTTCAGTGTAGTTAAATTTAAAAAAGAAATATAGTTATATTATCACGAACAATGTAAATGAATAAAGCAAAAAAAGACAAAAAAAAATAGCCCAAACACACTACTCTGTCAGGTCTGCATCAAAGAAACTCGCGCCAAGCAGCTTGGCGCCTTTGGCCTGCCGCAGTATAGACTAGAGCGAAAGAAAGGCAGAAATCACCAAGCATGCACAATACACTTGACAATTGTGATGCTCTTTAGTGCGTGTACTAGAAAGTTAAGAGCTTGGTACTTAACGCAAGAAACTTGATTGAAACTTGATTGAAACTTGATCATATCAATTGAAGCGTAGGAATTGAAACAGAACGCAAGGTTAGAATTCAGAGTACCGTCTTGAATTCCTGCTTGATGAGTGTCTGGCCGCTGAAGTCCTTGCCGGAGAGGTCCTGACCCCGCGTCGCCTGCTGCCCGTACGGGCCTCCTCCCTGCACGCACACACACACACGCGCGCGCCATTAACGTCTCGTCTTGCAACGTCGACAGGTATCAAGCCATATAACTAAATGGCGAACCTTGAACGCCAGAGCCGGGTCGGCGACGAGGAGCGATGCCGCGACGAGCGCGGCGGCGCCGGCATTGGCGAGGTGGAAATGCAGGGAGGAGCGCCCCGGCGTTGCCGGCGCGGCCGCGGCGCCCGGGAGAGCGGGTGGAGGTAGAGTGAGCTTTAGAGCGCCAAGGATGGCCATGACCATAAGAACTTCTTGGTTGTTTCCAGAGTTCTTGTTGGTTTCTCTTTAGCTACGTTGAGTTTATCCGTCTTTATCTGTCTCTGATGTTCCTTGCCAATCAGCCACGATGGCTACTCGCTGCTCAATGGCATATCTCTCTTTTTCCATTCCTTTTGTGTTGAAAAAAAAGGAGAGACTGGCCGCTAGGATTCAATTTTGCAGTCACTGATGATTCACTTTTCTTGGTGTCATGTTGTTAGTAGTACTTGTTCCCCCTTATCATGTAGAGGACAAGGTTTTCTGGTCCTCCAATGGACTGCTCCTCCATGCTTTCTGGTCCTCGTAGACCAAGTGCACCCCCACTCCCTCCAATATCTCCACTCTTCGTATACACATTCGCCCGACTTCGCTCTCCTCTCCCTCCACGAAGCCACCGACCGCGTCTCTGGCGATCCCCGACCATGGCGACCCATCGACCCCTCTCCTCCGCTCCGCCTCCTGCTTCAACCCCCCGACCCCCTCCACTCTTCCTCGACCCTCCTCTACTCCACCTCCCATCTTAACCCCTGGTTCATCTCTACTCCCCCGGCCCTCCTTCTCTCTGTCTCCTACCTCAGCCCTCGACTCCCCTCCACTCCCTTGGCCCTCCTCCGCTCCGCCTCCCTCATATGCTACGCTCTTAGCCTCCCTTTCCTCTAGATCCTGCATTGGCTGGATGGCTGGCCGCCTCTGGTTTTGGAAGCACAAGTGTTTCGAATCCTAAAATACTAAGTTGGAAGGAAGATATTTTTGTCAGGGTGTTTTTGTAAAATATTCTCTTAACAAAACTGTACCCAGACACAAGCAAGGCAACCAGACCGCAACTCTTCCTCCTCTTCTGATATCCTGTCAGCCTCGTCGTCGCCGGCGACCACGCCCACCGAGGATGCCGGTGAGGGTGGTCGACACCGCTACCCCTTCCTCCCAGCCCTCCTCAGGTCCCGCCACCCCTCCCTCCTCCCACGCCCCCATCTCTATGCTAGTCGCGCCCATTTGGTTTGTCGCGTAATCCCAGCCTTAGATCTGATCGGAGTCTAATTCTGGTACTTGCGTGGGCTCGATCGCGTGATGCGGTTTGGTAGTTTTTCCTCCCTAATCAAGATTGGTCTAAGTTAACTGCAGTATGCATGACTGTAATTTGGTACTGATTTAGGATTTGATCCTTTGGACTGCATAAGTAGGTTGCTATAATTTTGGCCACTTGTGCAATGCATGCTTGTGCTTTGGAGAATTCAGATGGTGCTATAAACTTGTAACTCAAGTGCCAGCTGAGGAGAGTAGTGGGCTGGATGGCTCTGAACCTTCGAAATGATTGTGATTTTGTGTCAAGTGCTTTAGGAGGCCTCCTAGGTGATCAAGTGTTGCTAATGTTTGCCTTCTTTGGACCATTCACGAGTCATAACTCGTGATTGTCTGTTAGGGGGTCCTGAATTTATAGAGAATGTGAAAATTTGTGCTCAATACTGTTCCAGATTGCTGGCTGTCAGAAAAAATCAGTCAATAACTTATTCGCAGAAAAACCAGTTAATCCAAAATGGTCAATGTTTTTCCTGCCGGATCTAAAATCAACTTGGAAAACCAAACATTGCTATTGCTTTTGCTTTCCAGCCTTAACTTTCTCTATGATGCCTTTTAAGTTTGATGATTGATCATGCAATACTGATTAAATGCTCGTTGCAGGTCAAGACGCAAATTCTGGGCACCCGTCTCCTCCTAGCTGTTCACTCTTAAGTGCTGGAAGAGTAAGTTTTTTGTGCCTTCGTTTGAAACTTTGACTAAGAATGAAATCATTGAAGTTTTAATTATTTTTTCTTCAAATCAACAGCTATGATGCAAGGTCACTAATTTGTGTTGCTCTTAGTGTATTGGTTGTGACCCTCCACCATGTCCTCTTAGAAAGCAAAGTCTGAAATGTTCCTTTTGACTCCATCACTACTAATGTCAATTACCAAAGGAAATTCATTTCCTTTGCTGATTTTTTTTATTTCAATGGAATTCACAGCTCTGTTGTTGCTTATCTTTCTTAATAAACACTAAATGCTTATATTTCTAGGGCAAAGAAAAACAAGGCCATTAGTTGTGTATGCTGTGAAATAGCTAGATTGCTGTTTATCCTCCAGTTTTCTCTTTGATATTCTGAAATATATGCTGTGGTATTCATGTTAGAGTGGATTGTGCCACTGACCAAATCTACTGTATCTTTCCTACAGTGTTTTGCAGGAACTCAGAATGTTTCAAGTCTACAAAAAGATGAAGCCTGGAAAGTTAATGTGCGAATTCATGGTTGTGATCTTGAACAGGGTTATTTATGTGGAACGATGGAAGCACTTAATGTTCCCTTAGCAGATACACCTGTGAGCAACTTGTTTCTTCTTCCACTTTGAGTCACTAAACTTTATATGCTACAACTTTCCCTTATGAAAAGATTTTTATACAGCCCTAAACCAGTTTGCTTTATAAAATTACAAAATCCACTACTCTTACTTCTTGTGATTTCTATTTAATTTTGGGGACAATTAATTATTTGCCACTGCAAAAGAGTGGTATTCATCTAGTGCCATCATACAGATTATATAGATTCTTTGTCACCCTAAAGGCTGGCATCTTAATACTTTGCCACTTTGCCATTATTTTCACAGTTTACCCCTTGTCAGTGCTAGACAACCCATGTGCAGAGACCTTTTTACCCCTGTGCCAAAATTAGCCAACTGGAGATCTCAATTGCGACGTCAATGGCTGTGAGTTTGAGATGCTAAGCTCTGCCAATGCATCTCCAGCTTGTCGATCCTGTGGTGAGGATCGCCTGAAAATTACAGCACAGTTCCCTTCCTCTTTTTCCAAGACGACAATATTTTGCTAGCTAGCTCATACAATGATCGTGCAATGGCACAGGCAGCTTAGGTATGTGAGAAGAGCATTGCTTGATTGGAGCCAGAGAGCAATGGGTAGCACTGTAACAAGAAACTTACAATTGGATTCCACTGCCATATATATGTATATAGCGTTACAACTATATGTGTGTCCTAGACCGCTGGATCAAAAATCAACTCTCTGGATTGTGAAAAAGTACAGAGCGGCTTTTTTTTTTATCAAACCGTGGTCAGAACTGTTGATTGCGTGATTAGATGGCCTAAAACATGTGGAGTGCTTCTGTGCTCTTTGGAAAACCAAGATGTTAATTAATCTGTCAGGTGCACAATATAATCAGATGCACGCGTACGGACAGTGAATTCGGATGGGGGCGCGATGGTTGTCTGACTGGCCGTATTGCATCCACAAATCTCCTCCTCCTAGGCTAGCTATGTCCACGTCGTTTTCGGCATTGTTGTGCGAACCACATTGGAAGAAGTAAAGAAGAGGGAGAAGGAAATGGAAAGGAATGGCCGATCCAGCTTTAGCATAGCTAGCTCCTCAGTCCACTGATATGATGTGTTGCTGTAAACTTCCTCTGCAACTTAATTAATCCTTGTGTGGATATGCTTATCTCATGCATGTTGTGCAAAAGAAAAAAAAGAAGAACAATGACGCTGCAAATTACTGTTGGCAGTAACACATGGTCGAGTGTGGTCGGGGGTAAAAAGGTCTTTGCACATGGGGTGTCTAGCACTTATAGGGGGCAAGCTGCGAAAATAATGGCAAAGAATCTATAACAATCTGTATGATGACATTTTGTGAATACCTCTCTTTTACAGGGGCAAATAATTAATTATCCCTTAACTTTGCATTGCAAATAAGCATTTATTAGATGTACTAAACAAAAATTCGTGCCACCATAGACTTTCTTAAATGAACTAGAGATAAAAATAAAGTGCTGCTGCAGAAGAAGATTGGATTTTTCGAAATGTTCTACACAAAATTGCACAGGTTGAGAAGAAAATCCAGCAGGCAGGAAATCAAGTGTTGTTTACGATGATTTTCAGAAGTTGCTTGGTTTATAGTTGATACATTCTTCTCTACTGTCTGTTGTTATTCACGAACTTACTTTGGTTATTTGCTCTCTATCCATAGGTGGTGACATTCTGGGAAGGGGAGATAGTAGATGCTAAGAATTATACCTTTTTCACTGGCAAGTGGGAGGCATCGTGAGTATTAATGTTTTATGCTAATGCCATCATTTACCTTCCTATATATGTCCTAGTGCAAGATAACACCGAATTTACTCGTGAAAACATAATTCCTGCTTCTGTTTTACAGACCAGAGGATGATATAAGACACTGGTCCAAATTCCCATCATTTACACCTCTTCTGGTAATTGATTACCTAACTCGGTGTTGTTAATCATGATGAATTTGAGGGTACATTTCTCATTTATTTTCCTCTCCTGCAGAGTCAGATTGAGACAGATGGTGGCAAGTCTTTGGACCTTAGCAACTATCCTTATATATTTATGGTATTTCACTACCTGACCTGTTCATGTATACGCATCATATCCTAAAATGTGAAGCTGTTACATATTACTTAGCGTTGTTCTGATGCTACGTGCAGAGATGGAAAGAGCAGTACTTTGTCAATGTTGGGGTGGACTGCGGGTTAACCATTGCTGGTTTCTACTACGTCTGCTTTTCTTGTAGTGATGGCTCCATTAGTGGCTTTTATTATGATCCAAACAGCAGGTAATAGATCTTTTGCTGCCACTTATTTATTGCAAAATTACAATGGAATTCCTTAATGGAGAAGTTGGACTGGTGTAAACGCTTTCTGTTCTCTTTATGTGCAGTCCATTTCAGAAGCTTGAACTGAAGTGTACCAATGAGAAACATTCTGGATTTACCTTTTCTTCATATGAGCTGCAGTGATAGGCATGATGCCATTATATGGGCGAACTTTCTGCGTGTGCCAATATTTACATATACATCATGTGTACTGAACTCATAGTTCCTAATGTTGTACCGGTAAAAGAGTTGAGATGGCATGTTATTTGTAGTAAGGCTAAGCAACTATGTAAATTGCCCCTTTGTAATCTGAAGTGAAGCTAGCAATTTTTCTTGTCTAATACCTACTTGTGTGTATTCTTTTTGTGTTAATCATGCCATGGCTGTATCTGAAATCTATGTGGTCGTAATGCGAGGACCATTGCCGATTCAAATAAATCTTTTACCCTTATTCCCAGAGTAAATGTAGCTCTGCATTTCAGGATTTCAACTTCAATACTTCTATGCTTACCACATTGTGGTTCCTAATTGACACAGATTGGGAATATAATCTCCAATACAATCATGATGCTGATCTTTATCTGAAGAGAAACTTGATTAAGATTGCAATGCTTTACTTTAGCTACTGGTACAATGCTGCAGAAACCTCTTTTTGGTTTCAGTTGCAGCCACTGTAAGATGTTTTAACTGTAATGTAATTCTATGAACAAAGCATACTTGGGGCACGCTTTTGTGTCTTTGCCTCCAGCGTCCAGGCATTGTAAGGTAAACAACTCTACTGGTGTTGCTTCACAGTGTCTTGATCTTGTGCTTCAAGCAGTAGTTAATTCTCTAAGGAATAAAATTCTTCTGCATCTGCATTGCATAAGTCTCCAGTTATTGCTAATACTCAATAATAAAGTTTTGCAGATAGGACTACCCTTGCACACTTGGTGAAGCTTACCTTCATACGCACAAGGACATGTGGACAGTGGAACAGGAGGTGATTCTTCTCTCCCTTCCCGCAGAAACCAAGAAAAGATTTCCTTTGCCCTCTGCACCAAGGGCCCCTCAACACTCTCACTCCAGGTGTCTAACAGATTGAGGACAGCCTCAGTAATGACTTCCGAGAGTACTTTATCATCTTGTCCAGGCTCCAGCTTCAACCTCATAGACTGTAGCGTATGCATTTCTGAACATCTCTGTTGCTGCTTCAGACAGTCCCCTGTTGCTCCAGTGATTCTTTTCATTTTCTAACCAGCGTTCTATGATTGGTGCGAATGTTACAGTCTTCTGCTTGCCTGTGTTGACGCGGAGCTGCTTCGACTCCCTCAGCATTTCATTGGCTTCCTTCATTTCTGACTCGAACCTGCTACTGAACATGAAGTACGGCTGTTCCTTGCGTGCAGTGGGGCTCGGGACCGGCGAGTTCTACCTTGGCGATGCTTCCATTTATACCTCAGGTGCCCCCTCTGATTCACCCGCTACAATCACATGGAAAAACATTTATCACGCTTCGTCATAATGAAGCTATACGAGAATTGATGTCTTGACTTAATTGAACTGGTCGTTTTCAATTTAACAACTGACTCAATGCCATATGATGTTCTGACAGACATACAGGAAAGTGGATGTTGAGCTGTGCTTGGGGTTCCATGGCATCCGGAAGCTTGTTCTTCCTGCCTGCAGTTGCTGTCATCTGCGCTGGGTCCTGCCCTGGGCGTCCACATCACCTCCTCTTGCGTGGGCTTCTTCTTGTGATGCAGCAGATGCATCCATTTCTTAGCCTTGCTCTTCACCTTGCCCAGCACCGGCGTCTTCTGGCCCCCGCTTGGGGTCCGCGGCGACCCCGTGGGGCTCACTGGCGGTGCCCGCGGCGAAGGCCAAGATCGTTGTTGCTCCTCCCATTCATCAAATAGATTTTGGCCTGCAGCGATTAAGCTCCGTGATGCTGAGGCGAATGACAGATATGATCATTTTTCACTTCTCGGCAGGTGAGCACCGAAACATCCTTGCAGAAGCGCTTTCAGATGAGATTGATACCACATTGATCAAGCTAAACATTGCCAAGCTCAAAATGCCATGAAAACATGTGAGAGGAAGAAGAGGAACCCAAACAAAAGAAGAATACAAATAAAGAAATCCTTTACCATTTTGGATGAGGTGGTCCCCTCGTTTGGTGCTGATCCCACGCTTTAGTTTTCGGAATCCGTTCATGTTTGGGCAAGAAAGGATTGAAACCAGATCCAAAAACTTTTGGGAGGAGCTGTTCAGGGTAGTGCTGGTAAGGCAAGAAATGGATTTGCTCGGCCTATCCTAAAGTTGGTAAACTTTGAGGGAGCCATTTCTGAGTTATAGTGTTCACAAGGGTGCCAATTCTGGGGGGTGTGGCTACGTTTTTGCCGTCTTATTGTGTGGTGTTCGGTGGTCGGAGGGAGGCAGAGGCAGCATCCTTAATTTGGAGGCCTCCAAGTCCAATGTAGGGACGAGATCACAAAACGAGATTCACGT
Organism: Bonia amplexicaulis; assembly: GCA_036346245.1. Lineage (NCBI taxonomy): Eukaryota > Viridiplantae > Streptophyta > Magnoliopsida > Poales > Poaceae > Bonia > Bonia amplexicaulis. Next base: position 38,694,264 of record CM070736.1, on the reverse strand, counting down.
CTTCGCTAAGATAGATTTCTTTACTCCGTGCTTATTGCTTTTATTGTTCGTGGAGGCAAGATTTTTCGATCATATAGCGTCTATATAGCCATCTTCGTTAGCTGACAAGTCGTGACCAGACTGTGTGTCACAGCTCTCGACCAATTTTGAGGTTCCTGGATGCGCGTTTAAATGATATAAGTGGTTTATGTAACTGGAAATATGAGGGCCGCTCCAAAGAAAAGAAAAAAGATATTCGTGAAAAAAAAACAACAAAAAAGATTGTCAAGAATGGGATTCGAACCCATGCCCTTTCGGACCAGTACCTGAAACTGGCGCCTTAGACCAACTCGGCCATCTTGACGTTTTTGTTGGCAACATGATAACATACTTATACGTATGGCAGACTCCGTTGATAATCCCCGGACCACTGCACCTAATCTGTTCTCGTTCTAGTCCAGATGTGCATCTCGCACTCTGTATCAAACTATTAGGCGAGCAGCCAGCTACTTTTCTCCCGGAGAGAACACCACATATTCACACACCTCACCATGTCAAAAGCAACCACATTCGTACCCTCACATCGTAAACCATTTAACTAACCGCACTTGTGCGAAAAATCGTTACATTTAATTGCAATTGGCTGTCAATAAATAGCCTGATGTCGTTCGTTCACTACTAGGAGACGCTACAGCGAGTAAACAATGTTGTACCGATGAAACAAGTTTTCTCCATGCTCTCTATAGTCTGCTAAGCTGAAAGTTTGCCTCCCAAACTTGCTGGAAGCCGCGAAGGCAGCAGCACCCCTCCACGCATCTAGAATGGGGTCAACTGCTCGGACGAGCTTCAGCGGCGCGAGGTAGGGCCGGAACTGCCGGATGCCGGATTCCAGCCGTGGGATCATGCCTGGGAACAGCGAGCTCCCGCCGGTGACGAGAATGGACTGGCAGAGGCGCTCCTTGACAGATTCATCCTCCATTAGTCTCCTAAGTGAGATGCTGACCATCTCGTCGATGCCAGCCTGGTCGATTCCTATCATACCAGGCTGGAATAGTACTTCAGGGCAGCGGAACCGCTCGATCCCTATGGCAACTCTGAAATCTTCGGCGGTGAGAGGTCGGACTTTAGGAGGCTCGGGAGTCGGTTGAACAGCTTCAGATTTGTTCACAAATGTAGGGTCCATGTCCTGCGTAGAGAAGCATCAAATGATTACAGCAGAACTATTGAGCTGTGAAATCTAACTTACGACAAAATGGCCATCACGGGCAGGAAAGCTTGAAAGTGAGATTTTACCTGGAGCTTTGATGCGATTCGAGCAAGTTCTGATTCATCCTCATCGTTCCCGTCGTCGTCGTCGTCATTGTCTTTGCTCATCTTTTTGTAGACTAACCAATCTTCATCTCTCATTCCAAAAGTGTCCTCACCTTTTCCCCTATCAAATGCAGCAGAAGTGAGCAGCCGCATCCTTTCTTTCTGGGCAGCATTTAGACGCTCCCCTCGTCCTACACCACCAGATGAACTATGGTTGCCGTTTGTCTGGTTGCCGTTAACTTTTTGTCGCTTCCTCTGATCGACTTTCTCAGAAAGTTCTGAGTATCGGACACGAAGCTCTTCAAGGTATAACTCTGGGTTCTCCCTGTATAGTTGAGTGAAACAGATCACAAAAGAAGCATAGAACACCTGGCAGATAGCTGCAACAGCTAGAGTACTCTATCCATATTAATCGGGCTACAGATCCTATCAGCATGTAATGTTGATGTCTCAGACAGGCTGCAGAGAACTCATACCAAATTGGAGACACAAAATCTTTAACATGAAACGCATAATCATGAGACGGTCATAATACATGGTGCACAGCAGCACGCATTTTGCTTTTCAATATAGTAAGAGCAACATGGGCTAGCCCTTTGCTCTTAAAAAAACAAGGACTTTACATACCATCTAAAAAAATGAGATGTGGTTGCTATAATGGTACACACTGTTAGACAGCCAGTCGCTGCCCATATAGGCGCATGGGCTGTTGGCCCATTATGGCTATTATAGATTGATTAATCTTATAATAGGCAAGGAGATCCGACGGTGGTCATACTTCTATAAACCAACCCTGGGTCTTCCTTGCCTATATATGTATCCCTGCCTCTTGGCATTATAATCAATCTACAATCCCGTGCAATTCTATTGCTCTTACATGGTATCACGAGTCTAGGGTTTTTTCCGCTGCCCTTCGCGCGCCCCTGTGGCTGCGCCTCCTCCCTGCGCGCCGTCTCCGGCTGCGCACCATCCACTCCCCACGCGCGGCCCCTCTTCCTCTGCTTTCCCGATGACTGGATCTCCTCCCGCCGCCGATGCTGCTGGCGCTTCTCCCACCGAGGCGGAGCGCGCTCGCGCTGCGGAAGAAGCGCGCGTCCGCGCAGCAGAGGAGGAACGCGCGGCGGCTCGCGCCCACGCCGCGGAAGGTCTCCGCGCCCGCGCAGCCGAGGCAGATCGCCTCCGTCGCCAGACCCAGGCCACCCGCGCGGCCGCTCTCCAGCGCGCCAAGGCGGCCGAGCAGGAGGCCGCCGCTGTCGCCCAGGAGCACGACGCGGCTGCGACTCGCGCCCGCGAGGCCCTCGCCCGCGCGGCTCGTGCGCGCGAAGCTGCTGAGGCCGCCGCAGTTGTTGACGCCGACGCCTCCGTGTCTGCTGCCGACGACATCGACTACCGGACGATGCTTGCCGATGGAGCTCCTCGGCAGTCTCTCCACGCTGCCCTCCTAGCACACGAGGCCACCGCCATTATCAATCTACACGCGCAAGCTGTTGCCGTGCAGAACATACGGAGTCTCGTTCCCGCCGTCCTCGACATCGACTCCGCCAACTACACCCGCTGGCGCCACCAGATGCTGCTCGTCCTTGGGAAGTTCTCCCTACAACGCCATGTCCTCGCCGACACCGCCGACCACACCTTCCCGGACTGGGCACGCATGGACTGTGTCGTCTTGACATGGCTCTACGGCACCATCTCCAGCGACCTCGAGGACATCGTCCGGGCGCGCTGCGACACTGCTCGCGCCATCTGGCTCGCCCTGGAAAATCAGTTCCTTGGCAACAGGGAGCAGCGTGCCCTCTATCTGGACGCCGCCTTCCGAAACTTCGTTCAGGGCGACCTCTCCATCACCGACTACTGCCGCAAGTTCAAGTCCATGGCCGATGACCTGGGTGACTTGGGCGAGGTCGTCACCGATCGCACGCTCGTCCTCAACATCATCCGCGGTCTTAACGAGCGCTTCGCCTCCATCGGCATGCATCTACAGCGTGGACGCCCGTTCCCCACCTTCCTGGAGGCTCGGACCGACCTCCTGCTTGAAGAGCTCAACATGACACATCGCTCGGCGCCACCACCCACCGCCCTTCTTGCCTCCGGCACCGGCGGCAGTGCTGGTTTTCCCCACCACCCCAACAGCACCTCCAGGAACTCGGGCAAGGGCGACAAGCGCGGCTCGCGCGGTGGCAAAGGCAAGGGGCGGCAGTCTGGCGGATCTGCCACTAACCAAGCCAGCGCCCCCTCCTCCTCCGCAGCAAGCAGAAGCGCGATGCTCCCCGGCTCTTGGCCCAGCTTCTACAGGCCCTGGTCCGGCTCCATCAGCATGTGGCCCGGGAATCGGCCTCCCCTGGCCCCTCTGCCGGCTGCTCGTCCTCCACTACCGGCTCCTGTGCCTCAGCCGCAGGCCTTCGTGACCGGCGCCCAGGGGCAGTGGCCTGCCCTCCTCCCGGCTACTACCATCCCATGGCCGGCATGCCGTCATGGGACTCGCAGGCGCTGGCATCTTCTTTCAACACCATGTCGCTGACTCCACCTCCGCAACATGACTGGATTTTCGACTCCGGTGCCATCTCGCACATGACTTCCGACGTCGGTACTCTTTCTCACACTTCTTCCCCGCGGTATCCTATTCCACCTTCCATTGTTGTCGGTAACGGTTCTTTACTTCCGCTACCTCATCGGCACACCACCTTCCTTCCTTGTGTCTTAATAACGTCCTTGTTTCCCCTGGTCTTATTAAGAATCTTATTTCTGTTCGCCAGTTCACTACTGACAACAATTGTTCTGTTGAATTTGACCCCGCTGGTTGTTCTGTAAAGGATCTGCAGTCTCAGAGAGTGATCACCAGGTGCAATAGCTCTGGCCCGTTGTACCCTCTTCGCCTGTCCAACACGCCATCACTTCCATCTGCACTCGTCGCCAACACCACCGCATCCACCCTATGGCATCGCTGTCTCGGTCATCCGGTTTGAAACTTTATCCAAACTCATGGCTTGTCATAAAGACATTAGAACCTCCATATGTCATGCTTGTCAGCTTGGGCGTCATGTTCGCCTTCCTTTTCCTCAGACGATCTCGTGCCTCACATAATTTTGAACTCATACATTGTGATTTGTGGACCTCACCGCCCTAGTGTATCGGGTTTCAACTATTACTTGGTCATTCTCGATGATTGCTCACATTACATGTGGACATTTCCTTTGCGCCTCAAGTCTGACACATTTGCCACTCTGTCTAATTTCTTTACTCTTGTTTCCACACAGTTTGGTCTCACCGTCAAGTCCGTCCAGTGCGACAATGGACGTGAGTTTGACAACTCCAGCACCCGCACCTTTTTCCTCACCCACGACACTCACCTCCGCATGTCATGCCCCTACACATCTGCTCAGAATGGGAAGGCCGAGCGCGCCATTCGCTCTCTCAACAACGTTGTTCGGTCCCTCCTCTTCCAAGCTTGTCTTCCACCTCGCTACTGGGTCGAGGCTCTGAACACTGCCACCCTGCTACTTAACATCCTACCAACCAAGACGCTGCACACTCACACGCCACATGAAGCCTTGTTTGGCTCCCCGCCCACGTATGATCATCTGCGCGTCTTCGGTTGTCGATGTTACCCCAACCTGTCTGCCACAACTGCCCACAAACTCGCTCCCCGCTCCACTTTGTGTGTCTTCCTTGGCTACTCTGCTCATCATAAAGGATACCGCTGTCTTGACACCTCCTCCAATAAGATCATCATCTCCCGCCATGTGATCTTTGACGAGTCCTCCTTTCCTTTTGCCGAGCAGCCCACCACCACCTCCCCTGCGGACTTCGAGTTTCTGGACGATTTCGCTAACCCCGTCCCGGTGCCCATAGGCCCGCCTCGGTCTTTATTACCTGCAGGTTCATCACCGGCGGCTTCTTTGCTCGCCGGTCGAGTCAAGATCTTCGCCGCAAGACAACAAATCGGTACGCTCCTTGTTCGATTCGCCAAGATACCACGTGCGGCTACTCCGGCGTTCAAGACACCACGTCTTGCTGCCGGCGTCTCAAGATGACCACGCGCGGCCCCTCGCCTGTCAGTCGGACCGCACCATTACAAAGGTGTACACTCGGCGTCGCTCAATGCCTTCGGAGCCGGTATCCTCGTCGCCTACAGCCCCTGCGCCCCTCCCCCAGGGCGCCGTGGCCATTCCCCCTGTGGTCAATCATCACTCCATGACCACCAGGGCGAAACATGGCTTCCGCGTGCCGGCTGCGTTCCATACTGCGCCTTTATCTCCCGTTCCGAAGACATATCGCGCCGCTCTTGCAGATCCAAACTGGCGAGCTGCAATGTTGGACAAACATGCAGCACTTCTACAGAACCACACTTGGGATCTTGTTCCGCGACCGTCTCGCGCCAATGTGGTATCTGGCAAATGGATCTTCAAGCACAAGTTCCAGGCTAATGGTTCTCTGGAGCGCTACAAAGCTCGCTGGGTCCTCTGCGGCTTCACTCAACGCCCAGGTGTTGATTTTGCAGAAACCTTCAGCCCCGTCGTCAAGCCGGCCACCATGCGGACTGTGCTCTCCCTGGCCCTCTCCCGCAATTGGCCCCTCCGTCAGCTAGATGTGAAGAATGCCTTCCTGCATGGCACTCTCGATGAGACAGTCTACTGCGTTCAGCCATCCGGATTTGAGGACTCCACTCATCCGGACTTCGTCTGCCGCCTAAACCGTTCGCTATACTCTGGTCTCAGCGGCGCCGAGCATGGTACAATGGCTTTTGCCTCTACTTGATCTCCCTCGGGTTCGTGGAAGCCAAGTCTGACACATCGCTCTTCGTGTTTCACCGCGGTGGCGACACCATCTACCTGCTACTTTATGTGGATGATATTGTTCTCACTGCTTCGTCGACCTCCCTGCTCTGCCGCACCATCACTGCCCTACAGCAGGAATTCTCGATGAAGGACCTGGGTGACCTCCATCACTTCCTTGGGATGCAGGTTCAGCGGCGCCCTGATGGCCTCTTTCTCTCGCAGCGACAGTACATGCAAGAGATCCTTGACCGCGCAGGCATGGCTCTCTGTAAGCCCTGCTCCACTCCGGTAGATTCCTCTCCCAAGATTTCAGCGATTGATGGTGACCCGGTCAGCGATGCCACCGATTTTCGGAGTTTGGCTGGTGCTCTACAGTACCTCACCTTCACCCGTCCGGACATCTCCTACGCTGTTCAGCAGGTCTGCCTCCACATGCACGATCCTCGAGAGCCTCACCTTGCAGCTCTGAAGCGCATACTGCGGTACATCCACGGCACTCTTCATCTTGGGCTTCTCCTTCGACCTTCAGCACAGACTGATCTGGTTGTCTACTCTGATGCTGACTGGGCCGGATGCCCCGATACCCGCAAGTCCACCTCGGGCTATGCCGTCTTCCTCGGGGACAGCCTCGTCTCCTGGTCCTCCAAGCGCCAGAACACTGTGTCTAGGTCCAGCGCCGAAGCAGAGTACCGTGCTGTGGCCAATGCTGTGGCCGAGGTTTCCTGGCTCCGGCAGCTTCTGTGTGAGCTTCACTCTCCACCCCACCAGGCCACCTTGGTCTATTGCGACAACATCAGCGCCGTCTACATGTCTTCTAATCCGGTTCAGCATCAACGCACCAAACATATTGAGATTGACCTTCACTTCGTTCGGGAGCGTGTTGCCATTGGTACTGTCCGCGTTCTTCATGTGCCGACGTCGTCCCAGTATGCCGACATTTTTACCAAGGGTTTGCCTTCGACGGTCTTCCAGAGTTCAGACCGGTCAACGAGCGTCGTCCGACGCCCGATCGCGGGGGTGTTAGATGACCGATCGCCGCCCATATAGGCGCATGGGCTGTTGGCCCATTATGGCTATTATAGATTGATTAATCTTATAATAGGCAAGGAGATCCGACGGTGGTCATACTTCTATAAACCAACCCTGGGTCTTCCTTGCCTATATATGTATCCCTGCCTCTTGGCATTATAATCAATCTACAATCCCGTGCAATTCTATTGCTCTTACACACACTATTTGGTATTACAAAATGCAGAATGTACTATTCTCCTATATTTGGATTTCCATGAGCAAGGAATGTGTCAGAAGAACAAAAAACTATCAAAAATGGCTTTGAAATAATTGCTTTGAGTGTCAACAAGAGACTGCCACAAAATTTCATAAAAGGAGGATCTTATCATTGAATGTAAGAATAAACTAAGTCTGAGAAGCACATGGATTATAAATTTCAGATTGGGTAAATCACAACTTACGCACGCCTCTCTTCTTCTTGCTTATCCCTCAATGCTTCCTCCTCAGCACGCTTCTGCTTGGCGCGCATCCGGCCCTCTGTTGTGGTTTTAAGTATTATCTGTTTCTTCTTTTCCTTTAACTGGTAAAATATGCAAAAGTAGAATACAGCAATGGTGAGTAGTTCAAAGTCTCTAAACTTGGGAGATTAGGTTTATGCTCACGGCATGCAGGTGCAAGATGCTCCCAAAAGCACATGAACAAAATCCAATAGTTGACTACATAATAGTGATAGATGATAACTGAACAAACACACCTGCTCTGGTGTCAACATCTCATCAGGGACAGACACAAGTGGATACTTATCAGCCCCTGAAGCATCTGCTTTCTCTTCGTTACCACTGGACTCCCCCTTTGCTTTCCTTAGGGATTGTGTTGCTTTCATAATAGCAGATTTTATTTCCTGCTGGGAAAGATACCCAGATCTACCTAGAATAGCTGTTGCTTCTGGTTCCTCAGCTCCATCAAGTTGCTCCATTAGTTCCTCCAAATAAGAAAGTTGTTTTTCCAGTTCCGCTATCTTCTGAGACCTCTTTGCAGCAGCCATCTCTCGCAAACGTTGTCCAGCCTTTTCCTTCAAAGCTGCTTTCCTTGCAAGTTCTTCCTCAGATGGTGGTTCTTCTTTAGGTGGGGGAACCCATGGTAGCTGCCAGTACCTAGTTTTCTCTTCAGCTTCTTCCTTATTATTCTGCAAAGTGTTACAAGAATGTTCATATGATTATACAAAGTACATAAAAATACACTTCCAGAGAACAAACAAACAGGATAATCAACTAGAGTCAAAAGCACTGTCTATTTATACAAACACATTGAGAACAGGAATTGGATTATTCTAAAAATTGATATGAGAACAATAAATATAAAAATTTCTTACCTTAAATATCTGCAACTCTGACATATAATCAAGAGCTATATAACAATGTTCCTTCTTTAGCTCTTCAGCCTTTTCCCATGTAATGCTTGCCCTATTAAAATTTAAAATGACTGCTGTTCGACATGGTAAGGAAAAACAAATAACATGAAATGTTTCAGAAATATGTTGCTGGCACCTACGTGTGATAGGGATATTTTAGAGAGAGAAGCTGCCTCAGAAAATCAGTAATGTGAAATCCACCAACATTGGTTCTGCAGCATGCCCCCAACACAGGCTGCCCTTTTAAAAACTGAAAACAGATCCAACAAGGCTTTTAGTTCACAGAGGAATAATTTAATTTGAAACATATAGGTGGACAAACGCAAGTTTCTGAAAGAATATACTTCACAGAAGCACTTAGATAAATATGTTGTATATTCTTTTTGTTTGTTGACTATTTTAGGGGCCATGGTCAAGAAAAGAAAATCCATATTGCAAATAATACATCAAAGTATGGTGTCTAACATGGGAAACTTTGTAAGCAGAACCTCATGCACTGAACACTGAAATGATAGAGTAGCCTAAATTTTTCCGCAATCCCCCAATAAATTAAGGCACGCATTTGGCTGAGGTAGTGGGGCTGGGAGCAGGAAAAACAACAAAGCATGCCTGGGGATCAACAAAAATACATTGTTGTAGGGGTGCCCAACCCCTAGGCCATTGGGAATGCCTAGTGAGTTCTTGGGAAATATGTGGATGTAAATAAATTAATTATAATGTTGTACTCACGAGATGTACCAAAATACCTACTCACAGGATGTACCAAAATACCCTCCTTTAGTTGGATAATAGGGGGCAAGATGGGAATGACCCTCTCCACCCCTTTAGTTGGGTGCTAGGGGGGCAAGATGGGGAATAACCCTATCCACCACTCTTATATATAGAGCCGTTGGGGGCATATAAATTTTCTTCTTCTCATTCACTCACAACCCTCTTTCAATTAGCATGGTTCTTTAGCTCCTCCAATTTCCGGTCCTCTAACGTTAAAGGGTATCGCATCTCCCACTGTTTATCCCCGATGCTACAACATACATCCTGACACTGATTTCTTGAGAAAATAAATAATCTAGTAATAGAAGTGGCAATATACTTTTTTCAAATTATTTAGCATATGATCTAGTACTGACTGTTACAGTTTATCCAACCAGAGTTTTAGAATTCACAATGCGTTCAATAATTTTTCCTACTATGCACATGCACTGTACTCATTTTTCTGGACATCTGACAAAATCGGCCAAATGCAATGCCAAAAGGATTTGTATATTGCGTGAAGTTGGAGAAAAGCATGTCTTGAGGAAACAAACTTACTGGAACAACATGGCATGCTCCATGTTCACACGAAATAGCCAAACCATCTTCTCCGCAGTTCCCAAGCTTCTGGTTGTACTTGTAACTAAATGCATTGTCGATGCCAAAAGCTGAAACCTCAGATAGGGGAGAAAACAGCATTAGCACTGCATTATTATGTCAATGACATAACTAAATTACTACCATACTACCAGATGCAGTTCATAACAATGGCACATAAAGATCATAGGAAATATTACCAACGGATGGCACGCCATATGTCTCGAAAAGAAGTTCTGCCATCCGGGCTCGAGAAAAGGACGGATTGCATTCACACTCTGTCATTAGAATGGGATGGCCCACCTGCCCAGCGTCACTGTTAGCTTTCAACAGTATTCAACCAAATAATAGTTTATATGAAAAAGCACAAAGTTCTGAAGTTCAACGGATACATGCAAATAGATAATTCAAGTCAAGAAATATCAGATTTTGCCAACAGATAATTGCATTGTATGAGAACAGCAAACAACTAATTCAGGAATGCCAACTCTCCTCTTTTCTTTTTTTGGCTACCATACACTGTTAAGGAGGAAAAACCCAATAAGTGAGATAATAGTCCATGTTCATCATCTATCTAAAATGGAGTTGCTTAAAATGCCACTCGCAAGTCGCTTGTCATTTACCTTGTCTGTTCTCAGAGGCTGAGACTAAAGTTCTTTCTGAAAGCCTCTGAGATTCTGTGTTAAACTTGAAAATATCAACTGATTAACTCTGTAGTTATATTCCTAAGACGTTTCATTCTGAGTCCGAAATCAACCGATCATATAGTACCTCATATGCTAAAATATATTTCTAGTGAAAACTCCCTAGTTTTTATCAGCACACACATTTCACTGGTAACTAGAATTGTCATACATAAACAACCCCTGGTTCCCACCTTTTTTTATTCAACAGGACTAGCTAACAATTGCTAGTTTTCTTATGTATCAAGTGCAAAGCATAGCAAAGCTACCAAACCAAGAAAAAAAGAAAATGAATCAACTACAACACACAAAGGAAAATATTCAGGAGACAGGTGGTGACACAAGTGTAATTTACCTCTGAAGTGGCACCTAATCGATCAAAACCATAGTCAAGAATCTGCAACACAGGTAATACTAGATCAAAAAAGGTTAAAAAAATATCAAGACATGTTCATTACAAAAGCATTAAAGCCTGGAGGGTAAAACATCATCATTCTGAAATAAGCAGTCACATGCCGCGCTTTAAATCTTTCAAACATAACAATTGCAATTGTCATCTAGTGTCATTATAAGGGCTGCATGAACTATAAGAAAGATGATAATTCATTGGCTATAGAATGGAGCCAATACTCATAGCAGAGAGTTTAAAGGTGGTACCTAACTTTAGACAATGCCCTTTTTATCATCAACTCACAACCGCAGGTGATGCGCATAGAATTTATCATTAAATGTTGAATACACATTGTTCTAACATGACTGTTATCAAGCATATAATTAAGAGTTGAGCATGCCTAAAGAATGTGAATATTAAAGTTTATTATGGGCAAAAGCTGGCAGACCGGATTGATCACTCGTTTTATCAATTTCAAGCCTAATAATGCATAAAAACCATCCATAGATCTTGCATACAACTCAAAAGAAAGGTAGATGATGTCAAAGGAGTGACGAACGTATTCCATGTACTCGAACTGATACACAACATCATCATCAAATGGTGAGCGAATCGATGATCGTGTGCAATCAAAATACTTCATTAGAGCAGGATCAGTGTCCCCAACAACTGTGACAGTTTCACCTGCTGCATAGAGAACAAATTGCAGTCAGTTGAATTATCATAATGTCTCCCATCCTCTAACAAGTTTATAAGCTGAGACAAGCATAAGAGCTTCAGATAAGTAAGCTTCTGTCCCTGTTGTATATTCAGACAAGTATGAACCTTACATCGCACTTGCACAATCACAAAGATAACTCTAAAGACATATTTTGAGAATTACTCGCAGCAGCTAAGCAGCAAATGAACCACAGTAGAATCAAATCATCGATAGAATTTAAATGCCGTACCCAATTCCCGTGCATCACATCAAACACAAGTGCTCATTAACAACATCCAATCACCAATGAAATGTGGCATACTCAACTTGTGAAAACCGCGCAGTGAGGAGCAACCAAGCAAGCGCAAGGATGAAAAATCCAAACTATTCACAGCATCCAATCACCAAACCAACATAAATCAATAGTCTTATAACCGTGATGTGCAGTACCCGAGCTGCGGTAGCGCGGCCTCTGGACGATGTTGCGGAAGGCGACGCGCGGCTCCGCCTCGCCCGCCCACCTGCACGGAGCAACCACGGCGTTACATAACCCGCGGAGTCTTGCTAGGGTTAGGGTTTGAGGGAGTTCCGGGCGGCGGGCCCTCCTACCCGATGCGGAAGGTGGAGGCCCCGTTGTCGATGACGATGGGCGTGGACGACGGGAAGCGGGCGAAGTCAGTCTCCCGCGGCGGGCGGTACACCGACGACATCTCGCCGGCGGTGGCGAGGGGCTCGCCGGGGGCGGAGGGGAGGGGACAGGGGTTTGGGGGCTTTTGGTAATTTTTGCCCTCTCGCTGCGTCGTCCTCTTCGCGAGCCCGCGTTACTTAACACTGCGCCTGCGTTGTGTTGGAAGCGAAAGAGGAAGGGGGTATTGACACAAACCCCCCTGTATTTTGACGTAATGTATATAGGAGCATATCAAGCGCATAAAATTTTGTGAATTTTGCTCGCATTGTGAAAAAGGTGCATTGTGAAAAAGGTTTGAGATACGAGCTCGTTCGATCTTTTCAATGTAGGATTAGATACTCACATATTCTCTCTTGAAGTTATCATCGATGGTTTAATAAATTACCACTGTAGGTTCAAGATTACCATCAAATTTGTGGATTTGAAAAGGATCAAAAGTTACCATTATTCAAACCCTAAGTTACCATTATAATTTTAAAAAATTACCTTAAGCTCAAAATTACCGTCACTTCTATAACACATGAAAAGTTCAAAGCTTATCACCAGTGCACTTAAGTTATCACATGCAAAATCAACAACTTACCAACCTAAAGTTCAAAAATTACCAACGTCGCTTTTGTAAATTTTAAAACTTCAAAATCACCATTAGCTGACTTCTAAATTAACATCTACATTTCACAAAATTATCACACCAAAAGTACTACTTGTTTTTCATCAAGACGAATAAGGATAAACACTATAGGCTAACAATATTGCCACCTTGAGTTTAGAATTTACCATTATTTTTTGAGTTTGGGTAAATAATTTAAGAATTAAAATCGGCTATATTATAAAGTTTATCACATGCAGTTCAACAAATTACGACAACAGTTTCATGAATTTACTACCTGAACCAGAAACTATTTCCTTCAGTCCGCCAGAGAGTACTTCTGCCCGGCAAACCGCTTGACCTCCTTCGCGCCATCCTCCTCTCCCATGCTACTGGCAGCCGCCGATGGGCCAAACCGAAGCACTCCCTTCGCCCTGCTAGCCCAAGAACCGGCATTTGCTGCCGGAGATGGCTGCTGCTCCAACGGCTTGCCGTCCATCCGCATCCCGACGCCGGTGAACCGTACCGGCGGCTGCGGCTCGTCCCCTGAGGAATTAGTCATTGCAAACGGTAAGCAAGATTTCTTCTATCTGAAACAAAGCCTTCAAGATGCAGAAAGCCAGAACTGTAAAGATCGCAGCAATTGTTTGTGACCGAGTGTTAACTGAAACAAAGCCTTCAGTTGTACTCCAATCTGCACGCACACACACACATTCAGAAACCAAGTGTTAACTGAATCACAATTTCACGTGCCTCTGAATCAAGATAAATTAAAACATTGTGTTATCAGAGTCAGAAACGAGTGTACCTACAGGTCTCTCAGGTGTGAGACGTTCCGGAGGCCCGTCGTGTGAGGCTGCAGTTTGAGGAACGTGCCCTTGGGAAGGGACGTGTTTCTCATCAACACGAGATCGTTTTCTTGGAGACCCAGATGCGCCATCATCTGAAGCAAAAAAAAAAAAACACAGAAGAAACACCAGCTTGTGTTCTGCTGGCTGCTTTTAGTTTTATGAACTGCATGTGTAAGAAATTTCTTTTCTGAACAGTACTAACCCAGCTCGGAATATGGATGTAGCCTTCGTCGGCGACGAACTCGAGCACGCCGCAGTGGGAAATCTGCTGAGTGCTAGGGTTCTGAATCTGGAACAGCATTGGATATTCAATGTGGAGAGAACCTGAAAGGTAGAAGCAAGAACAGGACTAAGACAATGAACACGTGCTGGAAGTATGATGAGTAGATTGACTAGACGATTATTACGAAACATGTTGGAAACTTACTGAGCCTACCAGGGGCAGATGCCGGCATTAGAACTGCAAAACACACAGTTGACCATCAGTAACACATCTTTTTTTTTGAAAGAATCAGTAACGCATCTTAACATCCAGCAGGAAAGAGATTGGAAAAGTAATAAAGATTTGCACGCTTACTCCTGTTCCCATCATCGTCTACGTTTTCCTTGTTCAGAGTCGATATTGGCCGGCCGCAACGGTAGTACTGCACGAACGGCTTTGACTGCAACTCGAGATACTCTTCGAAATCCTGCAAGTGCAAAGAATTAATCCACCATTAGAGAACCGCCTAATCTATTCCAATAAATAAACCAAGAACAAGATAACGATGCGAGACAGGATCATAAAACAAGGTAAAAACCAACAACGAATTTGTCAACTTTTCATCTCGAGGATTGGTGTATCTTTCGTCATGGATACGTTCGTTTTTTTCTTTTCACAATTGACAAAGAAACATGTGAACAGCATCTTCCTCTCGAACAAATTTGGAGTAATAAATCTTTGGAGATCAACTCTGCTTGCTGCATTGCACACAAACTATTCTATTCTCGAAACACGCAAAGGAATAATAATAACCTGGGCAACTCTGGCTGCTGTTCTGAACTAAGAACGCGCCATAGATTGATCACACACTAAAGAAACTGGGAGGGAGAGAGAGAGAGAGAGAGAGAGAGAGAGAGAGAGAGAGAGAGAGAGAGAAAACCGAGGGAAAAAAAGGAGTTTCTGAAAGCAGAGGATACCATGAGGAAGTATGAGCTCTATGATTTGCCGAATTAACCTTAACCCCTTTCTCCTGTCAAATCTCGCTACTAGTGTATCCCACGAGAGAAGAAATCAAGGACAAAAAAGCACAACAAATCCTAGCCGAATCACAGGCTTACGCGAAAGCTTATTTATGATAGAGTGCTACCGCTACGCCTACGATTCATATACGAGTTCGGTACGTACACGGCTCCTCCTACCATACGGACTAGTCAGTAAAATCCGGGCCCGCATGTCGGTGAAACGGAGAAGAGGCCGGCGGGCTTCGCCGATGACAAGTGGGCCCGAGTCGTCCTGCTAGTACGCTATCACCGTACCGGTAACGGGTCGGACCTCTTTCTCCTCGTACGTACACATCCTAGCCGAATCACAGGCTTAAGCTTATTTATGATAAGAGTGCTACGCCTACGATTCATATACGAGCTCTGTACGTACACGGCTCCTACTACCATACGGACTAGTCAGTAAAATCCGGGCCCGCATGTCGGTGAAACTAACGGAGAAGAGGCAGGCGGGCTTCGCCGATGACAAGTGGGCCGGACTCGTCCTGCTAATATGCTATCACCGTACCGGTAACGGGTTCGGACGCGCCGCTGTGCGGCCGGAATCCGATTTTAGGTTCCTCTTTCTCCTCGTGCACCTCCCGTCCCCGACCACGATGGCTTTCGCTAAGCTAGTCTCCTAGTTCCTAAACCCTAACCCTAAATTAGGGGGAAGAGAGAGAGAGGGACATCGAATCAGCGAGGGGCGGCGGCGGCGGCATACACGGCGATGGCGGCCAAGCGGGAGCTCTCGAGCACCCTCATGAACCTGAAGGTGAGGAGCCCCTTTTGCCCCCGGTCCTTCTCTCGCCATGGCTTGGCATCTCATGGGTTGTTGTTATTGTGTGTGTGTGGTGCTGCAGTTTATGCAGCGCACGGCGGTCGCGCAGAAGGTGGCTGAGGAGAAGCCCGAGGTGGAGGTGGAGGCGGTGACAGCGGCGAGTGGAGGCGTTGGGTCGTCGGTTCAAGTTGCCAGGAAGTGGTATGGGGATTAATAGATTCGTTTTTTTCGCTCCTGCGGCCATTTTGTTTGAATACAGTGCTATAGAAAGGTTTGAAATTTACGGAAGTAGTATCGATATTTAGGTTCCAGGGTAGCATATCAAATTTGTATAGTATAGCAAAATAACGGTGAGCATATATCCGAGTTCTCAAGCATAGTTTTGGCCCAATCAAATTGAATTGCATAGGGTAAATTGAATGAAGATTGCACGCCTTTTGGTTGAAATGTTTGTTACACTGGAAAACCCACCAAAAACCATGCAGACAGCATCTATTATGCTTAGACAAGCACTGCATATAATGAAAATAAGATATGAAAGTGTAGTCACAGTTCGGGAGAGGGAGTGTGTTGGCAAAGTGTCACATGCTTGTGTATCTATCTTTTGAAGTTCTCAAGTTCATTATATATGGGTTACCAGCTTGATGATACATTACAAATCTCAATTATGTTGTCATTTTGCAGTTTCCTCCTGAGATGTAATGTTTCACGACTAAATGCTTAGCTTATGCAACAAAACCTTGATAAAGAATTGCTAG
Source organism: Bonia amplexicaulis (assembly GCA_036346245.1). Classification (NCBI taxonomy): domain Eukaryota; kingdom Viridiplantae; phylum Streptophyta; class Magnoliopsida; order Poales; family Poaceae; genus Bonia; species Bonia amplexicaulis. The sequence continues at coordinate 38,677,747 of CM070736.1, read as the reverse complement.
CTTTGATCTTTCAGTGCAGACTGAACCAATACTGATTTCTTTCTTCAGCATAGTTATCATGGAGGGCAATCCACATCCAGGAGCTGTAAAGGGTCGAATGTCATTCCAAAATTTCAATCCGTCTATTGATGTGAGTTTTGAAGGTTGTTCTGTTACGTGTCATTCTAGCAATTGTGTCTGTGTACATGTTTGTTCCCTTACACAAGCCTAGACCTGTAGAAACTAAATGAAGAGGCAACAGGTGGCCGGCAAACACAATCAGCTTCACCTAGTAATTATCACCAAGACAGTGGAAATTCCAGCAGGTTAGCTATTGACAGTCTCCTTCACTTTGTTAAGTTACCTTAGCAACGTATCTGCTATGGAATATACGTTAGCTATAGGTCGAGCATTCATGCCTTGCTGATGTGTTGGGAATTTTTTTAGTTTTGATCACTGATAATAAGTGTGTCCAGTGCCTCTTGAACATAGTTACCAGGATGCCGGTACAGCCGAGTTGTGGTATGCCAATTTTCATCCCAAAATCCATACTGAGCCTGTACCCCATACTGCGGATTGTCTCGGAATCTGGCAACTAAGCTTTTAAAATTCTCTCAGCATATCCTTTTCTGTTGAATTTTAATATTTTGTTAACAGTGATTCTTCAACCTTGTAAAAGATATATCATCTGTTGCTAACTTAAAGCACAGTAGTGATAGTGCGAAGGCTAGAAGCTATTGCTTACTTTAAACATAACCTCATGGGTTATTTCAGGCACTAAATTAGCATTTATAATCCATCTCTAAATGCAGCAAACTTGCTCTCAACAACTCAGGTTATAGTGATATTGTCCGACTACATTAAGTATAACATCTACCTTTCTTTTGTAAAGTCCATGCTAATAGTCGAGCTTATAAGAGGATGTTGTACTAAAGTACTAAATCTTATCGGTTACTGAAGATATTCATAAAGAGGGCCAATGTTGGAATCAACATGTTCACTAAACTTGTACAATTCAATTTTTTTCTATGATTGTTAGCCCAAATATGAGCTATGTATTCTTTAAGGAACTACATACATTGACCTGTTGAGTTGAATGAGGAGTATGGACATTGAAGGCATAAGTTCACTTTTCAACCCTCAACTATTCGGTTGGTCTGGAAATCAACCTTAACTCCAAAAACGTTCACTTTACAACCTTGAACTCTCAAAACCGTCCAAAACACAACCCCCAGCCTAAACCACAGTGGCTTTCAATGACGTGGCACCGGAATGGGCGGTATTGGATTGACTTGGATGCTACAACTACGTGAGTAGCAAGAACAGCTAAGCTCAAAGGCTCATCTCCACAGCAATGGAGTTCTTGTCGCAGATGTGGTCGCTTCTGGGCCTCCTCACCATCCTGCAGAACGTCCTCCCCATGCAACTCCTCTCCCATCTCCACTTGCTCTGGAAGTAGCTTTAGGACTCGCTCACGCCCTACTTCTACTTCTATATGCCGGAGTTCCTTGGCTCCGCTGCTGTCAAGCTCAACGCACTCTACCTCCACGTCCAACTCTACCTCCACCGCTCCCTCCTCCTGTCGCCCCCTTCGCCTCCACGCATCACGCTGTTGCTGCCGCGCTCCACCGCTGTATTCGGTGGCCATGACGTGGGTGCGGCCCCGCCGTCCGTGTCGCTCTCCCCAAACCATACGGTGGCTGAGACCTTCAATGGCCACCGCGCCTTGTGCACGCACCATGCTGACACGCTTCGGGTCTCGCTCGAGGAGCGCCAGCCCTTCTCGCTATGCCTCCCCAAGCTGCACGCCGCTGCGGTGCTCTCGGTGTACCTTGCTGTCGCGGTGGACCACCTAGAGCACCCGTCGCGAGCACGGAGGCTGCACATGAACGCGGCGCCCCCGCATAGCATGACAGCCTGGTCGTCCGTGTTGTTCTACCACCCGTCTACCTTCAACACGCTCGCCCTCGACCTGGACCTCCAGGCTAGCCTCCTCGCTAACCTCACGGCGTTCGCCGACGGCAGGGAGTTCTTCCGCAGGACTGGAAGGCCGTGACAGCGCGGGTGCCTCCTCCATGGTCCGCCCGGCTCGGGCAAGTCTTCGCTCATCACTGCCTTGGTGAACCACCTCCGGTACGACGTGTTCGACCTTGAGCTCACTCGCATCACCACCAACGTCGGCCTCCGCGCGCTCCTTATCTAGACCACCAACTGCTTGCTCATTGTCATCGAGGACATCCGAGAGAAAGAGAGAGAGGTTTGACATGTCAGCAGGCCCATGCCAACATAGCATCCAAGTTAGCCCAATACCGCCTATTCCGATGCCATGTCATCGAAAACCATTGTGGTTTAGGGTGAGGGTTGTGTTTTAGACGGTTTTAAGAGTTTGAGGTTGTAAAGTGAACGGTTTTAGAGTTCAAGGTTGATTTCTAGACCAACCTAATAATTGAGGGTTAAAAAGTAGACTTGTTCCTTTATTTATGAAATTTCTGCATATATACCGGTATGCCATCAACTCAAGGACAACCATATATATTTACAAAATGTGCCATTTAATTATAATCTTATAAAATTATTTATTGTACAATGCTATTCAAAATCAGATTCAATTTGATCGCTTGAATAAAACACCAATATGCCATAGAGGGCTATGGACACAAGATATACGAGACAAACACTTGCATTTGTACATTTATTGAAATTGCTGGTGACCACTGCTCAAAATCATCAGAATGCTATTATATGGGTGGATGCATTAGTCTTTGGCTGGCATATGTAATTTTTAGACCTTTTAACGGCTGATGGGTAAAATGAATTTCTATATGATGTCTTTTGCAATGAAAATGCAGAACTGATGAAGTATCGAGAAGATTTAGAGACTCCAATATTGATAGTTCAGAAAGCATATCTCTGAATGAACTAAAGAGGAAGCAGCCTGAGCTTGAGATGGAAACACCACCGTCTCATAAGCTGCCAAAGACCACAGGTCGAAATGTTGATGGCGAGCCATCTTCACAAAGCAATGGACGTGGATCCCACAAGTCAAACAAGCGTGAAAAGCTTGACTGGAATCTTCTCAGACCACGGAAATCAAAATGAGGTTAAGTTAGCATAGCACGACTAGCTCTTGTACTCCATTTGTACTTTGTAGCTGATCAGCCTTTTGTGCTGTATCGTGATTTATTTATTACTATAGCTGGTAACCAGCTACTTGCAGTGCCATATCTGTTCTTGGCTCAGTGAGAAGTCTATTGTTGCGTATCTTGCTCGCGGAGCTTCTGTGTGGACATTCTCTCCTGTTCTTGATGTTGTTTTTACTCCATTTCTCCTGTAAGATGTAAGATTCTGCAACAGCAGTGAGAATCACAGTTTTGCAAATGTTTTGTGCTATGTTGCGTGCATTATTGATGAGGCAATGATGTTGTGCTGCATGCATTGGAATTGAATTAATGGAATGGGATCTGAGCACCTTGCCATAGTTTTGGGAGACGCAGACAATCAATTATCGTCTTGGAAGGAGGTACTGCATGTTTTTACTTGCACCTCTGGATGCGTTTCCTAGATGTTTAACCAATTTTGGATTCAAGTGTTGTGGGCATTTATCTGTAAACGAGTTAACATTTCGATGACCCTGTGCTTCATTTAGGCTGTGATCGTTTCGGCTTCAGCTTCTGGTTTATTTTTTACTATTCATAAATTCGTCTTTTTCTGAATTTTTGACTTTTTTTGAGCTTTTTTGCCCGTTCTTTTTTTCCGTATTCGTTTACGTTGTCTGTGATGGGCTAACATATTTTTTATATTTTTTAATTTTTTTTAAATTTAATTGTGTTAAATAAGTCTCATCATTCTGATGTTTTTTCGATCATTCTGTGCTTTTCAGCTATAAGCCACCAAAAATAAGCCCAAATGATCACCACTAAGCTGTTCTTACGTTATGCAGTGGCGTGCAAAAATGTACTATGTTGGGCGTTTTTATGCAGTGGCGCGCAAAAATGTTCTGTTGGACGTTGGCATGCGTGTGCTGATTTTACTACACTAACAGAGAGAGATGTTATTGGTCTCAATGGCAGATCATAGTTTGCTACATGAAGAGAATTACGTATTGGGAAATGAAAACCATGGGACTGGTCAGGTTGGTAAAAATAAAAAAATAGATTAATCTAGCATAGATAATATAAATAAATATATAAAAAAAGATAAAAACTAAAAAACTAGGAAACGATAAATCAAAAAATAGTGAACTAAAAACTAGAAGCTATAAGCTTTTCAAAGGTGAACAATTACCATTATTACTACGGCATCTCCCAAAAGCGCGTAAAACGGGGAAAAGAACTCACCAATTCTGACAATGTCGGTCCCACCTGTCAATCAGCGAAGGCTTTAGCCACAAGCCCACAACGCCCAGGCGTATACTCGCTTTCTTCCTTCCGAATTTCTGGTCCTCGTCGGCATTAGCCGCTAAACCCTAGCTCCAACCCCAACTAGCCGGCGGCGGCGGCGGCAGCGGCGGGAGAAGACAGGATCGGGGAGATGCCGCCGGCGACGACAGTTGCGTCGTCCGTGGAGAAGCTTCAGGCGGCGGCGCAGGACGCCGCCAACTCCTCGTCGCGCTCGGCCGCTGCCTTCTCCGAGCAGGCGCACCAAGTCCTCGTGCCCAGGGCCGCAGGGTATGAACTCTCCACTGACTCCCGTATCCATCTCCTCCTCCGATTCGATGCTTCGTCGGGCCTCTTGTTTATGCTGGGTAGTTTGCTCTGATTTTGCGCGGAGTTCGCAGTACACTACTACTACTACTACTACTACTACTACTACTACGAATCGCCAATTCGCTCGGGTTGTACTTGTACTATCAAGAAGGTGACAACATGAAAAGGACAATTCGACATATTTTCTGACGGCGCTTACACTAGTGTGAAACTGATATGTTTTTGCTGATAAGAATTAAACATTTTTCTTCTTTTGTTGGGTAATTGATGGCATGTTCGGGCATGAATTTCACACATATTTACGATTGGTCTAAATTATGTGTGGCAAATGCTCCGCGTTTTGTTCACCTTTCATGCAACCTAAAGATGAGAGGCATAGGGAGCTAAATTCCCCTCTTCTGAAGCTTACATCTGTTATCAAATTGAGAGGGAGATGGAAGTAGTAGCTTTAATATATCAAACTTTAGGGGTTTTAATATCTTGGTAGTGTACGGTCGCTATGCAGCTGATGCACACTGTCAAAATCCCCTGACCGCAAATGTAATAACGAAATGTGCGCGCAACATGCCACAGGTTCCTCTTCAGCTATCAGGCTATCAGCAAAGCTACAAGCTTGACAAGATAAAGAGTTATGTAATCTCTATATTGCACATATTGATGTGGCAGGAGTAACATCTTGACCGCTTGAATAAAATGTGTATGGCACAACCTATTGATTCACTTCTGTTTCTGTTAATGTCAAATGTCTAGGCTCTCTCTTATTCCATAGGAGTCAACAATACAGGTTTTGTTTATGTTAATCTGTGCTCTACCGTAATCCCGACAGCAAGAGTTAGACAGGGTTATTACCCTGTATTTTGTACATGTATCTGTGTTAAATATGCACTACTTACGTAAAATTTGCATGGCACAACCATATTTTCCACGTTTGATATCAAAATTTTGGGCTAATTTATTCCATACAAGGCAATGACATTTTATTGACGTTAATCTGCGCATCACTATAAAATCCGACACTAAACTTGGCAGCTACTATGCTGCTTCTAATATATTCTGTATTGCAGCCGGGTTGTCTCCATTGCGACTTGCACGAAGATCAGCGCCATCAGCTTCGCAGTTGGTGTGGTGGTGGGCTTCACGCTGAAGAGAAGGCTACGCCGGTGGGCTGCTAGGCTGCTGAAGAGAATTAAGGACGATGATTAGTGCAATCTTTTTTGTTTCATGTTGAAGTTTTGTTCAGAACTATGGTTACCCTGTTGACCAGTTTATCCTCCTCAAGTTGAAACCCCTACCGCATTTCCATATTTTGCAATCAACACAACTTTATGGTGTTTGAACTGTATTGTGCATCGTTCCAGGGGATGTGTTAGTAATCGGATCGGAATGGACGGTGTTGGGCTGCGTAACTCTTGCTTAATCCTTACGATGCCCTGCTTTGTCTTTTTCCCATATGCTGTACTCTATATGACATGATGCTAAGTACTACTTTCGATGACTTTCAAGGCATGTGTCATCGATGTCGACCTTGGGCCTAACCGGTTTATTATTACAAATTAGAGATTAGATTCTATTTGAATTAGAGATGAGTTTCCATCAATTCATCTATCTGCTTGCTCATATTGGCCATCAAGGTTGCCATCTGATCGTAGCACGTGGTCGCGTCGCTTCGGTCGTCAACCATGGCTCTGATACCAAGTTGTCCTGAACCGAGGTAGAGGGAGAGAGAGAGACTAGACGAGGAAGACTTTGATGTATTTCTAATTGATTCCAATAGCATATGGTAGCCCTCTTATATAGATGGGCTCCCCCTAACAGATAGAATCTAATTCCAATCATATCTCTAACAGATACAGTAACTAATATCATATCTCTAATTATATCTCTAACACAAGGAAACTCATCTCTAATTCAAATAGAATCTAATCTCTAATTTGTAATAATAAACCGGTTAGGCCCAAGGCCCACATCTATGACAGCATGTCCAATGCAGAGTAACCGAGAGCTCCATGTCGGCTCAAACCACTACACGAATTTGTTTGCAATGCGTGGCGGTTTGGAACACGTTTGGGTGGATTTTTTAGATTGATGGTTTATGATTTAAATATTTAAATTTTGACTATTCGTGAGAGGCAGTACGCAGAGAAAAATAGTCGATACAAATTTTGGTCAGTACAGCTGAATTTAGTACACTTTTCACTATAATTTTTCTATTGACTTTTTGCTTGAAAAAACGAAACGTTTAAAAGTTAGTTATTGTAGACAGTACGAGTATAAGTCAACTTTAAGTCTAAAAGAACTCAGTTTTTATATCGACTCTTTATTTTTTTCATTTCAGTCCCTCTATTTATTTTTTATTCAATATTTTACACTGAGAAGCCTACAAGAAAAAATATTACAAACCCACCCCTGGTCCCACTGTCAGCCACCCTATCTCCCCCTCTCCTCCACACAGTACTCGTCCTCTCCGTTCCCCACCCTCTCTTCGCCACCGGCGTCTGCTGCTAAACGCCAAAACCCTAGCTCCAACCCCACCCAACTCGCGGGCGCCGGGGGAGGGGGATATAGGATCCGGGGAGAGGCCGGCGGTTGCTTCGCCCGTGGAGAAGCTGCAGGCGGCGGCGCGGGACGCGGCCAACTCCTTGTCGCGCTCGGCCGCCGCCTTCTCCGAGCAGGCGCACCATGTCCTCGTGTCCAGGGCGGGGTATTTGCCCTCTCTCCACTGACACCTACCACCACCTCCTCTGCTTCGATTTTTCCTCGGATCTCTTTATCTATGCTCGCTCGGCAGTTTGCTGTCTCTGATTGGTGCGGAGCTTGCGATGTACTACCTGAAATCTCCAATAGCAGCGTTCAAGCTGAATCCCTTTCATCTGGTTACCATCTATAATGAGGTGTCTTTACCAATTATGGTGCAGTATTTTTGTTCTTCTTGGGTAATTGATGGCATGCATGTTGTTAGGGTATAGATTTTGCATGTAACCCGCCAAAAGACGGGAGGCACTTTTCTCAAGCTTACAATTGTTATCGAGTTCATCGAAGTCGAAAGTAGTACGATTTGGTATACATCGAAATATGCGATGCCTAAGATCTTGAGACTGTCTGATTGAATTCAGCTTATCCCGTGATTTCAGCTGATGCACACCATGGAATCCCCGGAGTGCAAATTACAACAAAATGTACACGCAACACGCGAGAGGTTCCTCTACAGCTATCACGCCAGAGGATACCAGCAGCATGATACAAGTACACAGCATGGCACGTGCATGCACGAATGTGTACAGCACATTCGATTGAGCGACTCTTAACTCACACACACGACCAAACAGATTAGAGTGGTCACTCGAACCCACCCATAGATGTGCTATCAGCTTAGCTGATGGAGGAGCTTAGCACGATTATTACTTCACATCCAGCATGCATGGTCTCGATCGGTCTCGATTACCAGAGCAGCGAAGCCACCGAGAGGCCGACGGAGACAAGGAGCGGCGCGACGGACGCGTAGACGAACTTCTTGCCAGCGGCACGGCGGCCGCGGATGTCGTCGGACACCCAGACGGCGGCGCACACTTCGGCCACCCCTGCAAAGAAGGACCCCGAGAGGGCGAGGAGGTAGGCGTCCTTGTCGAACCCCGGCGGCGGCTCGGACACGACCAAGGCGATGGCCGTGGAGGCCGTGGCGAGGCCGACTGCTCCCAGCGCCACTGGGACCTTCACCATGTTGAATATGTGGTCTTAAAATCGAGCGAGGAGGTGGTGGTGGTGCACTGCAGCGCAGGGAGTGAAATGATTTTAGTTGGGGGTGTTTTGTTATGCAGCCCGTCTATATATACTGAAGTTTTGGGACGCGGGCAGATCGAGCAGGGTGCGGGTAGTACAAGGGTGTTGGACGCCTAAAGCAGAGGGTGTGCGGGCAGGGTGTTGGGCGTTTGGACCTGATGTTTGTTCGTAGATTTTGATTATTGCTATAGTATCTAATTTTTAAAGATAATATCTATAAGTTAATTGTACTATACATTAAAAGCACAACATCTGTATCAACCAAAATTACAAGCGAGTATCTTTTTCTATAATTTCTATCGAAAACAGCTAAAATTTAAAAAGTTTAACCAAAAACTATAAACCACAGTCATATCAAACAAGCTCTAAAGCAGATGTCCAAATGTGTGACCTCATACTTTAAAGAGGAAAAATGAACTGGTCACATACATGACTTAGAGCACTTTTGCTCTGCGTGAGGGACACCTGGTGGTTGAGGAAACGTACGTCTGACTAACCGCCGGAGGAGGAAGCTTCCTTCGTGCGCAGTTTGTCTTGTGTGCGAATCTCCAATTTTGGAGAGTCACATCACGGTGAACCTGCAGGCCCGCCCCCAAATCTTCTGCTTCGGTTTGCAAAGCACTAAGATTTTTGGATTCTTGATTTTTGCAAGTCGAAAGGGACACAACCCGACTGCAGCCTACGGTACATAACGGTGTCAGATTTTACAGAGACGCACAGGTTAACATGAATAGAATGGTATCATTCTGCTGTCGTTGGAAATTTCTGACAGCATCAACCCCGTATTCTATGGAGGGTACTCAGCGTATACTATATGCTAGCCAATTTTTTCAGTAAATCATAAAAATTGACGATAACTAAATTTGAACAGAAATAGATACTAAACGAAATGTCCATGCAAAGTAACGATGATCACGAATGAAATATCAAAACAAAGGATAGATTTAACTCACAAATTGGTCAACAAATCGATACGAAGCAATATTTGTCAAAATTGAATTACGAATATAAGATTCTACTAGCTCAATCTAGATGCTCCCTACTCAATCCAACGGCCAAAAACAGCACGAAGCGATGTGCGTTCACCCAGCGAGGACAACCCAACGCGAATTCCATGAGGAGCGCATCCTCCTCTCTACGTTCCGTGTTGAACTACCGTTGACTCCACACCATCCCAATTGACATGTGTCATATTTGTATATATTTAGCTGTCATTTTACCCTCATATTTTTCATATTTTAAGACCATTTATCATCATTTACATACTTTTCTTATATTTAATTGCTCGAAATGGACAATTTTATATTTTTCTATATTTTTCTGCAGGCCGGCGCGATCGAGGCGCATAAACGACAAATTTGGCATTTCCGGGACTGCTCTATACAATTATACGCGTCATCGCGAACGCGTAGGATCTTTTCGCGAAGAAATCAGAGTATCCGAGGGCCAAAACAGAAGAAATCAGATGGGGCAAGGACCTATTCGTAATTGCAGAAATCTTCGAGGGCCAAATCGCAAAATTACAGAAATCCCCACCGGCCCCAAAAACCCTAGCCGCCGCTTCGGTTCGATCGAGCCTGGCATTTTTTTTCTTCTCCCATCGCCCTCTGCTACCTCTTCTCCCCCCGATTCTTCTCTAGCTCCGTGGCGTGAGGCTGCGGCCGGCGCCACCGCGCCACCATACCACGCCACCTCTCCTCCTTCTTCTCCACATCTGCGCGCCACCTCCCCCGCCTGCCGTCTCCACCGCGCCATCCCCTCACCGCCTACTCCCGTGCGCCCCCCTCCTCTTCTCCTCTTGCCCACCTCGGCGCTGCCGCTCACCTCACTTCCGGCCGCCGCCTTCCTTCTTACTTGGCCTCCCCTTGCTTCTCCTCCTCCCACTACTCCGGCCGCCCTGTGCCCTTCTCCACCCGCTGCCTGTCTCCACCACCTGCCCGAGACGCCGCCGTCCTGATCTGCTCCATCCACCGGCGCCTCCCCAGCTCCACCGAGTCCGCCGCTTCTCTGCCGCGACCGAAGCACCGACGCCGACGCTCTGCATCATTTCTCCCTCCGCCCTGCTCCTCCACGGCGTCGACATCTCCATCACCTCTCCACCAACGGCAACTGCTTCGGCTATCTCTTCTTCCTCTACTGCGACAGTGCCTCGGCTTCATCTCCACCGACGGCTTCTTCTTCGGCGACCTCTCCTTCACCGCCACTCTGCATCTCCACGCCGGCCGCCACCACTTCATCGACGTCACGGCGCCGCCGACAGCCTCACCTCCTTAGCTGCCCTCTGCTACTTCTACTCCCCTCGGTTCATCTCCAGATCCTTTTCTTTAATCTCTTTACTGCTTATTTTTGCCTGTTGAATTATGATCTGTGATGGTAATTGTGGATGTAAACTGTGATGTATGCCTGTGTTCAGTGGAATAATGATTATGCTCTGTTAATCCTTAGCTTAATTGTGCACTGTGATGACAATTGCTGTTAATTATCTACTATTAGATGTCACTGTTAATTGTTCAATACTAATGAACTATGCTTGTTATTATGTTGATTCTGATTATAGATCTATGATGTATGTGTTCAGTGGTTAGTCTGTGCTTACGGTCAGTTTGTGATCAGTGTTGTGTAGGCTCTGTTCTTGGTTTGTCCTGTTATTAGTGTTAGTATATGTCTGTGTTTGTGTGTTGTCTCGTGTGGTCTAGCTAGTCGGCAATCGTTCCCTATCCTCGTGCTGTCTCGACTCCCCCTTGCTTCTCAACCTCCCTCTTTCCTTCTTTCTGCGGTCTGTCGATAGTTAGAGTGTGCGAATGTTTGTCGTAGTCTGTTCTGTTGTCGTTACCGTCGTCGTCTAAGTCAACTGTCGACCGTTCTCTCCCTCGTTCTCTCTCGACTTCCTCCGTGCTTCTAGTCTTTCTCCTGCTGTCTCGCGATCGGTAGTTAGTTATATCGTCGATCGGTAGTCGTTATAGTTCGTGTGTCGTTTGTGTCGTCGTCCTTCGATTGTCTAGTTCATTCGTCGTTTAGTTAGTGCTAGTTAGAGTTCGTTGAGTAGTTTAGTTCTCCTCCGTTTCGTTTGACCTAGCTTTAGCTGAGCACCGATAGGCTAAGTCTAGTCCCTGTGGAGAACACGACACTCGCCACTATTTCAATGGCAAACCGTCCACTTGCGGATGTGCAGTTTTGCACGATCACCAATTCCTGTGAATCGCTCCTCATGGCGAGCGCAGTTTGCATCACACTTCTTCAGCCCAGTTTGCACGCATGGTGTAGGTGTCAGGCCAACCCCACCCGGCGCAGGGCTCCCCACTTGATTGGGCTAGCGATCGAAGATGGGGACCCCACGTAGCCGGATACAGAGAAATGGGCCGAGTCGCTCACGTCTGGTACTGCCATGGCAGCCCCTCTCGTGTTCATAGATCGGGGGTTAAGAGTTAGATTTTGACTTTTACTGCTTGAGGAAATTCTGTATGGTACAACCTTGTTTTCCAAATTAATTATTCCCTACCAAACTTCTAGGCTATTTTATTTTATTACATAAAAGTCAATGTGTTGCCAGCGGATTTTGGCAAACAAACAGTCGGCAAAAGTTTTTGGCGGTTAATACGATTTTAAGTAAAGATTAGGATTTGCCCAAAATTAAACATCAGCCACCCTAAGAAGCCTCTAGAAGATATCGACTAGGGAAAGATAGATGCAAAAAGAAAAATTATCAACTGGATATTTGAAACGAGAAGATTTAAAACGGACAAGTACGAAAAATTGAGTCGACACGAGGAGGAAAACTTTGAAGCACAATCCAAGACTACAAATGACCAAAATTCTTCGGTTGCATGCGAATTGCGAAACACCTTTCTTTCTCCTGCGTGACGTGGCTGGTTGCTGGCCTTTTCTTCTGTCGCATGCGAAGCACCCGCGGGCCGCGGCCCGTTTTCAGTCTCCGCTATCGTACGTGTCGTTCAGAAGGAGGGGAAAAAAGAGTAGAGGAAAAGCGGGGCATGGCATCCACGAGTCAACACTGAGCTATTGATTGCTTTGTACTGTTTCCTTCCATGTTATTGATCGCGGAATCGGCAACTGCTGCTATGAGATGTTGATAATACGAAATGGATGGTGCCTGTCCTGAGTAACTTTTCGAGATGTCAAGTACGTGCGTCAACGGAAAATTAATATATTTATTTTTCACTTCACAGCTATTAGTACGATATTAGCACAGCAGCATAAAGTTTTATCATGAGCGGGGAAGGCTTTATTGCACTGTGAAACCAGTAGTCTTTACAGAAATGAAGCAGAGGAGAGGGATTCTTAATGTGAAAAGGCAGAACAGAGCAAAAGGAGGGAAAGGCATCACACGAATCAACACTGAGGGTCTGTTTTTTTTTTGCTGCGGCTTATGATTTTTAGCTGAAATTTTTGAATTTTGACTGTTTACGGTACAGATTACGGAGAGATTGATACTCACTTGCGATTTTAGCTGGTACAGATGTTAAGCTTTTAACGTGTACTACGTTTAACTTGTAGCCCTCGTCTTGAGAAAATACCCTGTTTAAAAGTTAGGTACTGTAACAGAAGCTAAAAGCTGATTTCAAAAGCCTAAAAGAACAGGCCCTGAGACGAAGCAGGGGTGCTGTAATCTGCCACGTCCTGCCAAGGGGTGCTGATGTAATCTTTGCACTGGAGTGCCACGTCCTGCCAAAGGGATTTGTTCCCTTTTTACTCTTTTCTTTTCCAAGCGTATCAAACGGCGTCCAATAGATGCATCCTTTTTCCACGAGGTTGACGAGCTACCTCGCCAAGTCACCGGCGTCGAGGGATGACACCCGTGCCTGTACCCTAATCTAAAGAATGAAACACACCCACGCCCATACCCTAATCTAAAGAATGAGAATGCACCATAATCTAAAGATGGCTGAGAGCGACACCAGCACTTGTACTCTAAACTAAAGATGGGAGCGACACTTGTAACCTAATCTAAAAGAGTGAGAACACACCGTAATCTAAAATGGGTGAGACCGACACCAGCGCGCACTCCCTTGATCTTCCTGATACGTGAGGTCGCGAACGACGGCTATGTTGGAACTAATTTTGTTGTAAGTCGTACTCGTGTGTTCGAGTATTGTAGTCGTAGTCGAGTACTCGTACGTTGAGTACTGCGTGGTCGTAACAAGTACTCGTGTGTTGAGTACTGCGTGGTTATAACGAGTACTTATGTGTTTGAATACTACGTAGTTGTCTCGATTACTTGATGTGTTCGAGTACTCCGCAGTCGTAAGTCGAACTGCACAGTAGTCGCAGTCATAAGTCGAACTGCACAGTGGTCGCAGTCGTAAGTCGAATTGCATAGTAGTCGCAGTCATAAGTCGAACTGCACAGTGGTCACAGTCGTAAGTCGAACTGCACAATGGTCATAGTCGTAAGTCATAGCAACAGTTGTCGTAACTACAGTAGTAGCAGAAGTCGCAGTTGTGAGTCGAGCTACATTGTGGTCAATGATTGGTACTTGTATGCTACAGTATCCCAGTCGTGCTCGAAGACCGATAGTACCATCGGTGTGGGCAGTACTACTAGAGATGTTGGTCGACAAGCCGTGGTCAGCGAAACGGTTGATGAAGCCATGGTCGAAGATGTGATCGACAAGCCGTGGTCGGTGAAGCGGTCGAAGGCACCGTGGTCGCGAGGCATGGTTGAGGCACTGTGGTCGACAAGATATGGTCGTAAGACAGCCGTGGTCTTAAGGACTCGTAGTCGTAAGAAGATGACTTGATCAGTTCTGTGTGTGGTCGTAGACTTGATAAAGGGTGTGTGCGGTCTTAAGCGTCCGAGTTGGTCTCAGTTGGACCGAGTCTTGCGGGTAGTGCGCAGTGTGCGCCGAGTCGTTGGGATCGTGATGGCAAAACCGGATCACAGGTAGTCTAACCAGTGGAGTTAATGGGTGCGTGCACATGTGGTATAACCGTGTTTGCGTGAGGCTTATTTAAGCCATGTAATCTATAAAGAAAAGTGAGGAGTTGCAAGTGAATAATAGAGAGAAGAAGAAAAAACGTGTGTTACCACCAAAAGATGTCTCCATTGTTTATTAGTCATCCTCTCTACTCGTGTGCATGTGTCATTCTGAGAGAGAAAACATGTGTACATGTTCTCTCGATGAGTAGCTACCGAAGTTGATGGGTTGGATTCCAACAAGCCATTTGTAACTGGTGCTCAGCTTACGTGCCTGCCCGCTTCTTCCCTACATATACTGACCTTCACCGAGAACCCTCAAACCCGCATTGCCCTCGCTCCCGATCTCCCTACTTGATTTTGAGGCCAAAACCTCCTATCAAAGCAGCCAGCTGCCACACCAAGCGATATAGTCGAAGATGGTGACGCTCGTGGGTTGCGTTCGGAGGGATGGGAAGGCCGACGGCTCTGCGTCCAAGATCCCGGCGGCACTGGGGGGAATCGGCCTCGCCACCGCCTCCACGGCCATCACGTTGGCGTGCGAGCCGCCACGGGGCTTCGACGAGAACACCTACTTCCGCACCGTCTAAGGGCCTTCCTTGCGCGGGGGTGACCCAGGTGGGCGCCTCCGTCTGGGTCTACGACGATGTCCTTGGCCGCCTCGCCGCTGGCAAGAAGTTTTTGTACGCCTCCATCGCGCCGCTCGCCGTCGCCGTCGGCCTCTGGATCGGTGGTTTCACTGCCCCGCGCGCGACGCAGTTGATGCGTGGTGAGGAACCACGCCGCCGGCCATATTGCTGCTGCATGCCCATCTAGCTAGTCCTCCCAAATATATATAAACGTGCGGCCGGAGTGATTAAACAGACATCCATATATACATTCACATGCAAATAATGAGCGTGCGTATTTGAATTGAAACAAGTTAAGCTGTACGCCTGCATGGTCGACACAAACTGATTATCGAATGATTCAAATACAAACCAGCAACATGATACAAGTACACAGCATGGCACATGCATGCATGCACGCACGTGTACATCAAATTCGACTGAGCGACTCTTAATTAACACACACGACCAAACAGATTAATAGGAAACATGCAAGTAGAGTGTATTTACGATGGAGGAGCTTAGCACGATTATTACTTCACATCCAAGATCAGGGACCACGCACGGATGCATGGTTTCGATCGGGCGCGACTTACCAGAGCAGCGAAGCCACCGAGAGACCGACGGAGACAAGGAGCGGCGCGACGGACGCGTAGACGGACTTCTTGCCAGCGGCACGGCGGCCGGGGACGTCGTCGGACACCCAGACGGCGGCGCACACCTCGGCCACCCCTGCAAGGAAGGACCCCGAGAGGGCGAGGATGTAGGCGCCCTTGTCGAACCCCAGCGGCGGCTCGGACAGAGCCAAGGTGGTGGCCATGGAGGCCGTGGCGAGGCCGACTCCCCCCAGCGCCACCGGGACCTTCACCATCTTAAATTTGTGGCTTAAAATGGAGCGAGGAGATGGTGGTGCAGTGCAGTAGAATGAATTGAGTCGGGGGCGCAGCCCATCCGTATATATAGTAAAATTTCGGGACGCGGGCAGAAACGACGGCGGATCTACTGTAGAACGGCGATTGCGTGGATTTACGTCATACTTACTTTGGTAAAGGTGGAGGAAATGTGCGTCTGATTGCGTGGACTTACGTCATACTTTGGCTAGGTAGGTACTAACTGCCGGAGGAGGAAGCTTCCTTCGTTGAGCAATTGTCTTGTGTGGGGCCGTTGTGTGCGAGCAGCAAAGTGGCAATTAATATGCATGCCCCAATTGTCGTTTTCAATAGGCTATTGGCGCTGATCGTTGTGCAAGTGATGCAGTTACATGCGAGTAAATAACTGATTAAATATAGCTATTAGTGGACAAATAACTGTTTAAATTTGTCTATTCATAATCTGTTTATATATATATATATATATATATATATATATATATATATATATATATATATATATATATATATATATATATATATATATATATATATATATATATAAAGAAGTCCAAAAGTGTATAGTTAAGAATCTTATTGTCTTTATTTCCTTCTTCTCTACAATTTTATGCTTTTATACTACGTCGTCTGAACTTCGCCAAACTTTCTTCCTGACGCGCACCTAAAAGAAGGGAGAGCGGCTATCTCCGAACTATTACCGCAGAGAATACCTATACAGGGCAGCAATAAGGTTTCTGGGTAGCGCATTTGCGCGACCGCTCCATCATTGTGTTGCTCTGCATGCGCTGCTCCATCATCACTACATTAAGCATGCGCTGCTCCTATTCTTCATCAACCCTAATTGTAAATCGTTCGCGCATTCGTTCGACTATACTTTCTTTGTGTATATTCTGAAGTATGATGAGTAGCCTGCTGTTAGTCGCGAATTTTGTATCACTAGTTTATTGTATTTGTCTTCTAGTAAAATATAAAATTAAAATATTGCTTATATATTTAACAAATTACAGTAAAAAAATAGATCCTTTTTTTTTGTAAAAAACAGAGCACCTATATATTTATGTACATCGTGTCGTTCTGTAATGTAATTTCAGTCAATTGCCCCGATCAATTGATGTGGTCGTGTTTTGTTGTGAGTCCAGAACACATTTCAAGTATACGCTGCTTGCATGGATGCATAACAAAGAGTCAAATATGCCAGAGCCTATTGGTGGGTTTTTTTTTATTCGAGCCTTATGATTTATAGCTGTGGTTTTTTAATTCTAGACTGTTTGTAAGAGATGATACGCAGAAAAAAATAATTGTATGTGATTTTGACCTGTACAGCTGAACTTAGTATATTTTTTTACTATAATTTACCTTTAGATCCCACCTTAAAAAACACATCAATTTTAAACTGATTACTATTCATCCGTACGTAAGCCATAAGCACGAAGCCATCTTGAACCCGGCCTAATTGAATATGCTCACGAACAGGGGGCGTAGCCACCATGTGGGCTTGAGTGCGGCCGCACCGGTAGCCCCTCACTCTCTCGCTAATCTTTGCAAATCTAATTTCAATCTTATGTACAAGGTTACATTTTGTATGAGAGAACGAGAGAGTCATATATTAATTTAAGAGATTGACATTGTGAAATCTTGTATGTCAATTTCATTGCGAAATGACATATCCATTACCAAACTAGCACGGTGGCCCACGTATTTGCGTGGCTAAATTTGTTTTAAAGTTTTTAATATCGAATGATATAATTTAAATGTTTAAGAATATGTTTATGTATCTCGTAGGTTATTTAAAATTTTTAGACATCATAAACATTAAAAATGACAATAGAAGCTTGAAAGAAAGTATAATTTGAGAAATGTAATTGAATTATGAGTTTGATGGAAGAAAATCATTTAGCATACTAAATTGCTGAGGTTCTTAAAAAGTAAGCACTCTCTATTATATATGTATCATATAGCTACATGCCCATATTCTTCCTCCATTAATTACTCTTCTGAAAATGTATATATGCACATGTAATCTATTTAATCCCAAAGCAATACATCGACTATATGTACAACAAATTATCTTATTAGTCCACATTATATTGGAGTATATTGCTCATGCATACACCGATGCATCATGGGCAATCTACCTTGAACTTTTATTTCCTCACACGTTGGCTACCCTATTGAACCGTGTGTGTTCTATCACTTCTCGCCATTACAAATTTTCTATTTCAACTTCCAACAGTATGCCAAATTCTTGATCGATCCTACCTAGATGTTACCCATTCCAATGCAATATCTTCGTTGTTACCTATTCCAATACAATACTCCACCATATAGTTATATTACTTTTCTCCAATTATTGATTAATGCTGACCATTACAACATCAAACATTCATACACATGCAACCATCATTGATCCCTACCAATGACACCTATCACGCTCTCTTGGTGGCCCTAAGCCTATTCCCTATGGCTACTCCATCTTTGTTTTCTGTTTGTCCATGTTTCTATTTGTACAGATGCATGCATGATGTTATACGTGCTCAATGTCCCTCTTCTCCCGTGTTGGCCGCTCCTCTTCTTCGACATTGGCCACCTCAATGTTATGATTTTCTTACTAACCGCAGTGACTTCACGTCTTCACTAATACCAGCATGTATGTTTTAGTTGTTGTCTAACAATATGAAGAATCTTCTCGCCATCGCCGGTGATGCCATCCCCCTCATAAATGATGGTATGCTTCTAACTATCTGATGGTCCCATATCGTTATAGCTCATCTTTAATGCAAAGCTTAATCTCCTCTTTATCGAAGTTTTTCCATTATTGAGTTTATTTATACACCGACTTCTTTAACAATGCTAACGCTAATCACTCGTCGTCGTGCCCATTGGCTCCTTTGACTCTAGCCTTTCTCTCCAATGATTTTGGCGAGTAATATGACATTGTCATTGTTGATTGGCTAAGGTGAGCAGCACAACAATGTCCTTATATCCATTTCCATCACCTTGGTTCTTTGCTTCCTAGTGGGTGAATGTTTTCTTATTGGACAAGTCAACACTATTGCACTATTTCATGGTCTCCTTTGATACTATTCATGCTATCATTATTATAACTCTTATTTTTATAAAAAATATTTTATTTGTTTTTCATTGGAGGTCATATACAAATCAATTTGTTAATTTTATTTAATACATTTTTAATTTTAGTTATTTAGAGATTTTACTTTCCAATTGTATGGAAATCAAAATGAAATTTTATTTTACATTTTGCTTTGAATTTCAATTATTTTTTTGTTAAAATTTGTATGTAAATCCAATTTCCAGTTTTTGTTTTTTTATTCAGAATTGTAGTTATTTATGGATTTTACTTTGGAAGTCGTACAAAATTAAATTGCTAATTTTTTCTTCCAAATTTCAATTGTTTTTTAATATTTGCTTAGTTTTTATTCTAAATTATATTCATTTAGAGATTTTACATAGGAATTTTTATGGAAACCAAATTGCTAATTTTATTTAATCTATTATGAATTTTATTTATTTAAGGATGTTACTTCAAAATTGAATGAAAATTAAATTACAAATACCTTTTTTCCGATTTTATATTTCAATTTTTAGTAGGTATTCATATGCAACTCCAATTGCTAATTTTTAACCAAATTTCTAATTTTATTTAATTTATTCCAAATTTTTGCTATTTAAGTATTTTACTTTGAAATTGTATGGAAATTAAATTGCAATCATTTCTATTTCAGATTTCAATTTTTTGGTTGGAATTCATATATAAATTCAATTGCTATTTATTAATTTTTATTTTGATTTAAAATTGTCTATATATTTTACTTTGGAATTCATATCGAAATCAAATTACTTATTTTATTTTTAATCTGAATTTCAGTTATTTTTTTTGTTAAAATTCATATACAAATCTAATTACTAATATTTGTTCAGAATTATTTTATTTAGAATCTAATTACTAATATTTGTTCAGAATTATTTTATTTAGAATCTAATTACTAATATTTGTTCAGAATTATTTTATTTAGGGATTTTTACTTAGGAATTGGAAAATCAAATTACTAATTTTATTTATTTTTTATTCTGAATTTTAGTTATTGTTAAATTATACTTGATATTGACTCTTTTTTTTAATTTAGACCATTATAATTTGGACTTACCACAACAAACAGTGTAGATCTTTCTTTTTTTCTTCGATTAACATGGAATTTTTACCCCTTGAATGCAAACGTGGTGGCTCCTTTTGTCTTTTGTTTAATAATATAATAGATTTGATTATTTGAGGTCGAATATATGAATGGGAGGACTATCTAAGTTGAATATATGAATGTGAGGACTATCTAAGAAACTAACAGTGAGTGGAGTGAAGAGAACGAATTTGTTTCCTTTATCTGTCTAATTTTAGGATTAATTTTAGTCCAAAACTACTATGATTGTGAACTTCGCATGCATGATACATAAATTGACTTATTTGCGATCAATTAGCCATATTTAGGTTTATCCTGGATAAAGTTTTATCCTGGATCAATTAACCATGAGCTTGAACAAGGCCGACGGTGCCAGCGCAGGCTATGTTGACATCAACCATAGTTTGCAGAGGTCACAGGAGTGGGATGACAATGACAGGAGAATAAGTGTGCAAACATAGTTGACCCTAATCTCAAATTACTAGGGAAAATCACTAGACCTCCAGATATGTGGTCGTCTCCGCATGCCGTACACCGTCACTACAAAATCACTAGGAAAGTTCTGAGCTAGTGCCCGTCAAAGTAGGCCGTTCTGAGCATTTGGCGATGTCTCCTTCAGAGAACTCAAACTGATCAATACTAAAGCGACCCGGCCTCCAGATGATCCGGTCGGTGAATCGCGGTGGCGGCAGTGGAAAGGTGAGAGTGAGGGTGGGGAACAGGAGGACGAGTGCTGTGTGTCAATGGACGTGTTGGGTTTTCTTATCTTCCTTTCCATCGATTCTGTATTTTACAACGGTGTCTTGAGTGCAGGTTCTATGTCTTAACAACAGGTTCCATGGACGTGTTGGATTATGAAGTAAAATGTCCATGATCTCTATTGATGCGAAGGTTCTATGTCTTAACAACAGTGTTATGCATCGAAAGAAAACCATATATGATTTATTTGCACCCGTCTTGACCTGGTGTCGATTTCCGACATAGGTATCATTGTCCAGGTGAATCGGTCCAATAAAACCCATTGTGGGTAAATAAAATCCGGCTAAGAGCTTTTCGGAGAAGAACGAAACTAGAAAAATTAATCTATGAAGAAAAACAGAAGAAGCTAAAGAAACCTAAAGTTAGTATGAAAAAGTCATAAGGATCTCCTACCCACTTAAATCCGCCGGAGAAGAGGGACGGATGGAGGGCTGACGGAGTTGCGCCGGCGGCTGGGGTTCCTGTGGCGGCACCAAATACGCACATAGTGGCAGGAATTAACTGCATGGAGGCCCAATGTGATTTCATGAGTAATGGCATGCGGCCCGAATGGGCCAGGCCGTGCGACCCAACAAGAATCCCAACGTCACACTTCTTCAGCCCAGTTTGCACGCATGGTGTACGTGTCAGGCCAACCCCATCCAGCGCAGGGCTCCCCACTTGACTGCGCTAGCGAGGTAGCGATCGAGGTGGGGGCCCCACATAGCCGAATACAGGGAAATGGGCCAAGTCGCTCACGTCTGACATGGCAGCCCCTCTCGTGTTCATAGATCGGGGTTAAGGTTTAGATTTTGACTTTTACTTCTTGAGGAAAATCTGTATGGTACAACCTTGTTTTCCAAATTAATTATTCCCTACCAAATTTCTAGGCTATTTTATTTTATTACATAAAAGGCGATGTGTTGCCGACAGATTTTTGGCAAAAAAAAAAGTCCGCAAAAGTTTTTACCAATTGATATGATTTTAAGTAAAGAATGGGATTTGCCAAAAATTAAAATCAAACATCAGCCACTCTAAGAAGTCTCTAGAAGATGCCAACTAGCGGAAGGTAGATCCGTAGATGCAAAAAAGAAAATCGTTAACTAGAAATTGGAAAGAAGAAGATTTGAAAACGGACAGGTACTCTATGCAAGGAAAGGTTGAGCCGACATGAGGAGGGAAACTTAAAGCACAATTCAAGATTGAGTCATTTGTTTTAGTATATAAATACCATATACTGGCTGACGAAAAAGCACGCATACACCAACTTTTACTATCCTTTTGTATCTACTTTTCTTGTACCTTAGAGTAGGTCGTATCTAGTACAATCTTATCTTTCTAATTCACTTTTGATCAATATTGCTTTGCATCCACGTATTGATCAATATGTGAGTTACACCTATTCCATGTTTCGAGATTTCGTTCATATTCGTTATTTCTTTGCATCGATGTTTCATCCAGGATCGACTTCGTTTAGGTTTAACTATTGTCAACTTTGCCGATTTGCTAAAAAAATCGGCTGGTACACCGCATACATTGTTAGAATTAAAGTACCTCTAGACATGATGCTGTTGTTAGGAATTTTCTAGCAGCAACAATATTATTCTTCAAGTGTTTTTTTACATAAAGGTCTAGGAACGAGGCAGGTATTTTTCATGAATTAACCATCATATCCTGTATTTATATTTAACTTATTCATTTATTTCTCTCAGCCTACATGTTGTACCCAAACAGTTCAGATATCATCATACTTTATCTCTGGGAGGACGGTTGCTTTCATCTTGTTGAAATCAACCTAGCTAGCTTATATAAGAATATTATATGTATATATATATGTGTGTGTGTATGGCCAGAGTGATTAAATAGACATCCATACATACACATGCAAATAATGAGATTGAAACAAGTTAAGCTGTACGCATGCATGGTCGACACAAACTGATTATCAAATGATTCAAATACAAACCAGCAACACGATACAAGTACACATCGTGGCACATTCATGCATGCACGCACGTGTGCAGCAAATTCGACTGAGCAACTCTTAATTAACACACACGACCAAACAGATTAATAGGAAACATATATGCAAGTAGATAGTATTTATGTGCTATCAGCTCAGCTGATGGAGGAGCTTAGCACGATATATTATTACTTCACATCCATGATCAGGGACCACGCACGCATGCATGGTCTCCATCGGTCTCGATTACCAGAGCAGGGAAGCCACCGAGAGGCCGACGGAGACAAGGAGCGGCGCGACGGACGCGTAGACGAGCTTCTTGCCAGCGGCACGGCGGCCGCGGACGTCGTCGGACACCCAGACAGCGGCGCACACCTCGGCCACCCCTGCAAGGAAGGACCCCGAGAGGGCGATGAGGTAGGCGTCCTTGTCGAACCCCGGCGGCGGCTCGGACAGGGCCAAGGTGATGGCCGTGGAGGCCGTGGCGAGGCCGACTCTCCCCAGCGCCACCGGGACCTTCACCATCTTGAATTTGTGACCTTTTCGGCTTAAAATCGAGGGAGAAGGTGGTGGTGCACTGCAGTGCAGGGAGTAGAATGAAATAAGTTTTGCGACGCAGGTAGACGGGACGGCGGGGCGAGGGCTGCACTGCATATATACCTGATAGCCGGACTGCCGGAAGTGGAGGCTTCCTTGGTGAGCAATTGGTTTTGTTTTTTAGCTGTGACTAATAATTTTAGTTATGGTTAATATGTTTTATCTGTATTTTTTAAAACGGTAATGTAAGATGATGAAGTTGGTTGAAGAAGCTGGTTGGAGGGCCACTTGGTGGCGGAGAAGACGTACGTCTGATTACGTGGATTTACTACATAGTCTGGCTAGGTATGTACCAACTGCCGGATGAGGAAATTTCCTTCGTGGGCCCTGTCACGGTCTAACCGAGTCTATGGCCGCATTTTCCGATCACCACGGCAAGGCGTACAAATTTCACTCACCATGTGCCGCGCGGGTCACTAGCAGTGAACAAATACGCTGCCGAGTGAGTCATTAGCACTAAACAAATATCTCATGAGCGAGTTGTTAGTGATATGCCCTAAAAGCAATCAAAGAGATGATTGTATCACTTTTATATTTATGAATGTTTAAATAAAATGTTATTTTGTTTCTGGAATAAATATCTTTTGTATTGATCAATAAGTATGTGACTTGTTCATGAAACTCTTTATTCATATTTTGATGTTATTCTAAATTACCCTTGATCTTATATCATTATGTGGGGAAGATTATGATTTATAGATCAGTACATGTATTGATTGATGGTCATGTTTCACGGATCATGGATATGAGATATAAAATCAATAATGTGGACTCATGTTAGAGAACATGATGTTGGATTGACCCATCATGAGACAATGCGAGAATTGTTATATTCTTAAGTGTCATCAGTTGATCTCATACATAGTGTATGTATGATCCTTAGATCTGATGTCGTCATTATTTCCTACATATGTAATAGTTTGCTTAAGGGTTACCAAACATTATTCCTTAACTAGATGGTAATAAAGGTAGCTTTTGAATTTACTATAAAATATACGGAGTAATATAACAAGAGAGATATAGTCACGTATCTTGCCATGGTGCCGCTGTCCGGTGGCGCGGCTACACTCCTGGCCCTGCCATGGTACAACACCTTGGTGGGGCAGTGATGGCCGGTGTGGTATGAAACTAATTTAAAAATTAGGGTGGTACAGTGGGATCAAATAAAAACAATCCCATACGTTGGCTAGGTAGGTGCCAACTGCCGGAGGAGGAAATTTCCTTCGTGAGCCCTGTCACAGTCTAACCGAGTCTATGGCCGCATTTTCTGATTACCCGTGCTCACTTTTCTCTTCCTCTCTTCTTTGACAGACGGCCATCGGTCATGCTGCATCCATTCATCCATCCAAGCAGCACTGAAAATTAAGTAAAAAGTGCCATCCGCAAATTCCAGTGGTGTGTTCTCACGATGAACTTGCAAGAAACACCCCGACAAAATAAAATCTTCTGCTTCGGTTTGCAAATCCGTTTACCATCTTGGGTTTTTTTACACTTCTATCCTTCTTGCCGCCACCGTACGTACGTCCCCGTCGCCGAATGATCCCTGATCGAATCGAACCACCGGGGGGGTGGAGGAATGAATCGCAAATTATGCGGGGGCGGGGCGATCAATGTGCATTCCTCGTTGTCTTTTTGCTTCTGTAGTTCACTGCCCGGTGCGAAGCAAATAACGAACAGCAACGGAATATCAAAATAGAGGATGGATGTAGCTCATAGATTGATCAACACGTTAATACGAAGTAATATGGATCAAAGTCAAATTATAAAGGAAAAATTATACTAGCTACTATCTACTCTAAGGTACAAAAAAAAAAGTAGATACAAAAGTTGTAAAGGTTAGTATATACGCGTTTTCCGTCAACCGGTAAGAGAGGATTTATACCATAAAATAGCCAACTCAATATTGAATTATGTTTTAAGTTTCCCTCTTCGTGTTGGCTCAACCTTTTGAGTCCTTAGCAGGCTTCAAATTTTCTTGTTTCCAATATCCGTTGATGATTTTCTTTTTGTATCTGTTTTTCCTTGGTCAGCATCTTCTGAAAGTTTCTTAGTGTGACCGATGCTTAATTACCATTTTTAGTAAATCCTAATTTTTCTTAAAATCAAATCAACTGTAAAGAATACTTTCCCCACTAGGCGGTTGATTTCTTTTAGAGATTAGCAGAATATATCTAGCTTTGTTTTTATCTCGTGCGTGGACCTTTCCTTTTCTTCTATTGTTTTCACTCGGTAATCAATTTACCATGTGAAAAGGTGGCACTATATGTGCTTAACTAGATGAGTAAATTCACGAAGAAACCGGCCAGCTTTTGCTCTTTTTGGGGATTTCTTTTATCTATCTGTTTCTACCTTAATTTTTTGATTTTCTTGCTTGCCAGAATGCCAGGATATGTAAGAACATATCTAGAGCTATCATACCAATTATTCACCTACAAGCAAGTCATATTCACCGTCTGTATTTTTTACCCTTTTTGGTGAATCCGTCTTAAAACGAAAAAGGTCAGAACTTTAGTAACGATTTTCTTGATCGTTTATTGGAATAGGTTTCTGACATCCTAGAGAAGGTGCATACGAAATTTCAAATGAATTGAAACTTTAATTTGAGAGTTAGCTTTTTTTTAGGTTTTAGCTTGATTTTGGTTTAGCAGAACAGCACGAACCAAAAAAACATTAATTCTCTCAAGTTCTTTAAAAAAATGGTTGGATAGATTTTTAAGGTCATGCAATAGTCTTGGTTCAAGCTTCAAGTCTTTTGGATCAACGGATTAAAAGTTTCATGGGTTTTTAGATTTAAAATAGTATTGTTTTTCATTATTTTGTGGACTAAAATCACTACGGCACCAAGATTTTTTGGATTTTTAATTCCTTGAACTTCATAGTTTCTTATAAATATTGGAGTAGAGATTAAAAAAATATTTGGAGAAATTTTGAAAACACCACTGACGCTTTTTTGTTGCCATATGGATCCTATAGTCCAAAATTTTCGGTGACAAAACGCGGTGTATAGTGGGTTTAAAGTTTCGCCGTGGAAGTTTCAGTCAAATTTCAGTTGGTTTTTTGTTCTACGTTTCAGAATTTATTTTCTGTTTGGAGACGTACGCTTCAGATTTCAAGGAGCTGTCGACGGTTTCGGCTCAGCTCTTTTCCATTTTTAGAGAGATGATTAGGTCACGCACACCTGGTTCGCGATGGCCTTGCTTACTGGGCCCTGATTTTGGTCACTACCTAATTCTGATATGGCACAGAGGTGCACAAACCAAACACATTTTTTTTTAAAAAAAAGCCTCTGATTCATATCAATAACTCAATGAATAAGTACATAAATATTTAACTTTTACATTGAAGATTGAGTCTTTTTGGGTGATGAATGTGTTGGGCTTCCCTATCTTTCTTGTAATCGACTCTTTATGTTACAACGGCGTTTTAATTGCGGACAAACACAGCATTGGGAAGTAGAATATCCATTATCTCTATTAATATGTAGGACATACGTCTTGGTAGTAGTGTTGTTCGTCGAAAGAAAATCAGAGGTGATTTATTTGCACCCATCTTAACCCGGTTTCGATTTCTGGCATAGGTATCATCAGTGAGTCGGTTCGATAAAATCATCATGGGTAAATAAAATCTGGCTAAGAACTTATCGGAGAAAAAATCTAGATAATTTAATCTAGAAGAAAAACAAAAGAAATCAAAAAAATATGAAGTTACTTTTGTAAAAATTAGTGGATCTCCTACCCACTCAACGCCGGCAAGAATGCCAGAGAAGAGGGACAGGGGGCTGGCGTAGTTGCGCCAGCGGCTAGGGTTCCGTAGTGTCCTGTGTCGGCACCAAATAGTGGCCGGAATTAAAGTGCATGGATTGGGGTCACATTTGGTCCAGGCTGTCCAGCATACGGCCCAAGGTGATTTCCATGAGTAGTGGTATGCAGCCCAAATGGGCCAGGCCGCGTGAGTCCAACAAGAAGCCCAACATCACTTCTTCAGCCCAGTTTGCACGCATGGTGTACGTGTCTGGCCAACCCCACCCCGCGCAGGGCTCCCAGCTATCGAGGATGGGGACTAGGATCCGGGACGAAAGTGGGTGAGAAGGCAATAATAACGAATCGAAATAAAATATATTTTTATGCTCTGCCAGGTGCGTTATCATATTATCGCAGAATTGGCAACTGCTGCTATGGGATATTTTTTTTCTACGGTTTATAATTTTTAGCTAAAATTTTTAAATTTTGATTGTTTACGGTACAGATTACAGAGAAACCGATACTCACTTATGATTTTAGGTGGTACAGATATTAGGTTTTTAACGTATACTACGTTTAACTTGTAGACTCCGTCTTGAAAAAATACTTCGTTTCAAAGTTAGGTACTATAATAAAAATAAAAAATCGTCTGATTTTTGACTTGCCAAATAGGCCGTTGATAATCCAGAATGGCTGGTGCCTGTCCTGCATAACTTTTTCTCCTTCTCGTTGTTTTGATAGATTACGCACGGCGCCTAATCTTAATACTCCGCCTGGATTATACGACAGCAGTAGAGTATCCCATTCCACGTATTTTGGTTGTCGTCGATCGTGTCAAGCTCAGCAGAGTTTATGAGTATTTACTCGTGCATGCCTCGTGTCGATACATCATCGTTTTGTTTCGTATATTGACAAGCAGATTTTAGCAAAGTTGAGATCTTGACAAGAAGATTTTAGAGCTAGAATCTGTATATCGTACGTGTAGATGTGGCAGCAGGACCCACGAGTATAAAGGTAGGACCTACCTCTTATCGCGCCATCCACCGTCCATTTCCCTCGAGATTCGTTCCGTATAAGGTAGTGGGGTGTGTATTCTTTGCGTTTTCACACCGCCAATAATACTGTATTCATACTTCCCTGTGGTGGCCATGTTGATGTGACAAGCGCATATCCCTTCTCAAGGTCTGCTGCCATTCAAAAAGTCCAAATGTTATCATCCACTAAGAACCGTTCGGATCCTTTTGTGAGTTTGAGAACTGTTCGGCTTTTTTTTTTGCGAGTTCGAATTTGGGGACCCTCCTCCATATTTACATTGTCTCTTCCATATTTACACCGGATAACCTAGAACATCATTATGCTCGCTTTATGTCACCTATTTTCTCGTAAAAAATCATTATTTTTTTATAATTTATGTTTTTTATTATATTTATATACATGTATCATTGTATCGGTATTTTGGGGAAATGGTGTATTGCGATATTGATGTATTCGAGCAACTTAGCACCAAAGTCTGAACACCTATCCTAAAAATTCTAGGTCCACCACTGCTTTGTAGGGCCGCTCGGTGAGCACCACCGTGATGCTAACCTGTAACTGATGGTTTCGTTTGTACTTTTCGACACAACGGTAGACGATGGAGACACCGATAGAGAAGACGCACACGATTTTAGACTCTGAAAACTATTTGGAGAATCCGCCTTAAGATACCACATTGCTTCGACATTTGCCTTTTGACTTCCGGATAAATCAAATGGCCAAAATCAGAAGAATACACAGTACGCCTCGCTCAAGTTAGCTGCGAGTTGCGGCTTTTGGCACTATTCGATATTGTGCGACAATGTAGCAGGTTTATTATGGCACTATTGTTGCTACAAGTTTTTTGGTGTAATTAAATTTTTACAAAAAAATACAAAAAAGGAAAAAGCTTACATTATCACAGACAATACAAAGAAATAAAAGGAAAAAAGAAAAGACAGTAACAAAAAAAACCAAAAAACTAGTAAAAAAATAAAATTAGAAGCTAAGGTGTTCTAATTGTCTTTTGGTTTAAATAAATCAGAAGTTAAAACCGGAGAAGGTATAATCAGGAGAGGAGCAGGAGAGTGGTATCGCCGCAGCCGGTGTTTTTCAAGTGTAGAAGAGCATACGACAAGGCACATTTGTTTTGCTCGGCGGCCTCTTTTCCTAACACGCGGGGTCGTGTCCAGCCGTATAAGTTGGAACACGGAGGAATTGTCTCCGTGAGCAGAGCATGACGGACACGTTCCCATCCATGTTCGAATGGAATCGGCTGGTCAATCGATCATTGGGTCGTAAAATTTATAGTTATAATTTTTAACCTATAGTTAAAATTGTACGGTATTAATCATAATAAGTTTTTTTCTAAAAAATGGAAAAAAAATTATATTATCACGAATAGTACAAAAGAATAAGAGATAAAAAGAAAAGCAAAAAAATCAGAAAAACAAAATAAGTTCAAATTAGAAATAAACGTGTTTTAAGTAGCTTCTACTTTAAATAAATCGTAAGCTAAAAAATCAAAAAGATAAAATCATTTAGAGTGTATACAAAACCAAGGACAGAGGAATGAATAGCAAATTATGCGACGGCGGGGCAATCAATCGCAAAAAATTCTGGCTAAATTATTGCGAACAGTATCCCACAGCATCTGGGGGGAAAGCAGGGGAACCGTCTCTATCGACACTTGAGGCACTGAGCTCCGTGGTCGGTGGACCGTCTCTTAACCAACTACGGTATATTTGGCCCGTTTTTTCTCTCTCATTTCCAAGAGTCTAATAGATGATGACCTCACACCCACGACACACCTCCGGCGTCTGATCATTATCCCGTTGTTCGGGCCAGTCTTCTTTCCTCGTGGTTGCCCACCTGACAAGCCATATATGCTCGTTTCCTCCCCTATTGCTCGCACCTATAGGTGGTTCTTTAATTAACTTTTAATTTAATTTTTTGGTTATAGCTTTTGGCTAAAAGTGTATTGTATCGACTGTTAATTTTTTCTGACGAAGCAAAGGTAAAATATAATTTTTTATAAAAAAAACTTTTATATCATTATAGACAATACAAAGAAATAAGATGAAAAAGAAAAAAAACTAAAATAAACAAAAATTATAAACCGATATGTCACAAGTGATTTATAGCTTAAATAAGACACAAGCAAAAAAAAACGTCAGAAACTGGAACCATTTAGAGCAGAGCCAATAGAGATCAACTAACAGTGGATCACAAAAGGAACGGCTCAGATTTCCATAATCACTGTAACAATGTACAAAAACTGTGACTACAATCGTTGTGCCAACTACTGTAGCCACTTTAGAATCAACTAAGCCAAGCATTGATTTCTAGATCGTAGGGTGCAGAGGATGCCTTCTGCAATTAGGGCACACCCGATGATAGATACTGCTATGTTATTTTCATGCTTTTTATATCATCAAGAAATAGCAATACATATCACTAAGTTTAGTGGGTGTCCATCAGTGAGACATTGCTCTCTCTCTCTCTTCCTCTCTCTCTTAGTGTTGGATTTTGTATTCAAACAGTGTCTTGTATAAGACATTGCTTTTCTCTCTCCTTTCTTTAATTTTCTCTCCAATCAATATAAATCCTACTTAATAGACTAATTAATGCTATAGATATTGTTAACATAAAATCATTGGGAGTGCCCTTACACCTCCAAGTGCAGGTCTCTGTCCACGCAAGCACGGAGACCCAACCGAGCGCCGAAAAAGATGACAAAAAATGGCCATGGTTCCAAATCTGAATAAAAGATGGACATAGGGAACTTCCTCGATCTTTCCCATACCGCATCCACGGCTATTTCAAATTTGAATAAAAAGATGCACACCTGACGTTCCTGCCCGCTTATTCCCTCATCCCTATATATACGCACCCTCAAACCCGTACTACTCTCGCTCTCGATCTCCTTCCTTACTTGGAGGCCAAAATTTCCCACCAAAGCAGCCATTGAAGATGGTCACGCTCATGAGCTTTGTTCGGCGGGAAGCGGAGGCCGATGGTGCTGTGTCCAAGATCCCGGCGGCGCTGGGGGGAGTCGGCCTCGCCACGGTCTCCACGGCCATCACCTTGGCCCTGTCCGAGCCGCCGCCCGGGTTCGACAAGGACGCCTACCTCCTCGCCCTCTCGGGGTCCTTCCTTGCAGGGGTGGCCGAGCTGTGCGCCGCCGTCTGGGTGTCCGACGACGTCCGCGGCCGCCGTGCCGCTGGCAAGAAGTTCGTCTACGCGTCCGTCACGCCGCTCCTTGTCTCCGCCGGCCTCTCGGTGGCTTCGCTGCTCTGGTAATCGCGCCCGATCGAGACCATGCATGCATGCGTGGTCCCTGGATGTTATAGAATAATCGTGCTAAGCTCCTCCATCAGCTGAGCTGATAGCACATAAATACTCTACTTGCATATAAGTTTCCTATTAATCTGTTCGCTCATGTGTGTTAATTAAGAGTCGCTCGGTGGAATATGCTGTATACGCGCATGCATGTGCCATGCTGTGTACTTGTATATATCATGCTGCGACGAGATCACCTACTTCCTCACCCTCTCGGCCGGGGGCCTTCCTTGCGGGGGTGACCCAGGTGTGCGCCCCCGTCTGGGTCTACGGCGACGTCCGCGGCCGCCGCGCCGCTGGCAAGAAGCTCTTGTACGCCTCCATCGCGCCGCTCGCCGTCGCCGTCGGCCTCTGGATCGGTGGTTTCGTTGCTTAGCGTTGGTAAGTCTACAGCTGCATGATGCATGAGAGCTAGGTACGCGCCTCCGTCGGGCCACTCCACACCACTGTTTGGCGTCGGCCTCCCAATCGGTGCACATTAACCTAGCTCTGCGTGTGCCAATGCTGTACTCTTGTTTCGTCTTTCGTGTGTTGCTTTGCTTGCTTCTTCACTTGTTGGTCACCCGGCCATGCGCCAGTCGTTGTACCTCTTGTTTAATTAGCCCACTGTGTATCACATATATTTATTGGTATTTGCTAGATGGCACTCGAGTATTTTTTTTTGTTTGTGAGTATTTAATTTTTTATCTAATAGATATTGCTTTGTTTGTGTTTTATGGTTTAACTTTGTGATTTTTTTCTGTGTCAACAGTGTGATAAGAGAGTAATCAATTTGTTTAGTACCGTCGAGAGCCATAATATAAACGAACAAGTAGATTTTTGTATAGTTTTTGTTGCCGACTCTAATTGGTTGAGGCTGTTCTCAACTACAATTTATCCAACTCGTATTGAACATAAAACTACGAACACATCTTCTCAACGCCACAGACTTAACTCTACTTACTTGACTTTGGACGGTAAATTCATCTTCACAACGTCATAAACTCATTTTCACATACTCAAGTTAGAATGATGAACATATTTTCTCAACATCATAAACTCAACTCAGCATCACCGTCAATTTTGTGCACGCTCCCATGAAGTAGCGCCGTCTCCCACGCATTTTTGCATTTTTTTTTAAGAGCGTCTCCTCCCTTACGCTCGTCTCTCCACTTCGCTATCATTTTGGCGGCGGCTGACGTGGTTGCGCGTGCGGTGGGCTTACCGCCGTCGGTGCGGCATCCCTCGCGTCGCGGGCGTCCTGTTGTTAAAAAGACGTGAGTTTCCCCGTCTTTTTTTTTTTTGGTACCGTTAACATAATACTACTTAGCCTTTGGTCATGTTTACGCCTTCGGTGTCCTGTTGTTAAATTTATCAAATCAGGTCATTTTAGACATCAGACTAGCTAGTGTGGATTGCTATGGGACCTAACTATGGATCTAAGTTCTTTTGGGTAGATAGTTTATATCTTATGATTTAAATATTTGAATTCTAGATATTCGTGAGAAGCAGTATACAGAAACAAATAGTCACATGAGATTTTGACCGGTACAGCTGAACTCAGTACACTTTTTACTATAATTATTCTATCAACTCTGTCTTGAAAAAACATACCGTTTAAAAGTTAGTTACTATAAACAACATACATAAGCCAAATTTAAAACCAACTCGGCCTATATTTCTTCGTGTTTCACTAGTCTCGTGTGTTACGATAGTACATGATCATTATTGGCCAATACTATTGTCAAGGCGGCCTTTGTTTTTACAAAGTTTCTCAGCCCATCAGAGCTTGTTATATTGATTTGTGCCACTCAAACTTTGTGCTTCTCAAGATGTATTTGACCACCTGTGTGCTAATTCAACTAGGTCACTATGCTGTTCTTGATGGATATTGTATGCTTTTGTGAGTATTTATGTGATTTCTTAACAACATTTTGGCATTATATTGCTCTTGTATTCGGTCATATGCTGCTATTCATCAATTATGTAATTAGAATTGAATGGCAACTTTCCTAAAATCAAATCATTTATTTCAACAGGTTGTATGTACGTACAAGGAAAGTATTAATCAATCAAAATTTGAGAGGTAAATATGTTGAGGCATGCCGATTTCCATAGCTCAAAGTTAATTAATTGCAAAAGGATGTAGGAACTCGTCAGTTTCAGTACTCTTATTTATTAACAACTATATAGTTCATATGTAATCGAACTCATGCTCAGTCAATAGAGATCCGGAAGTTATTGCTGGACTTTTTTTCTGTCAATTTTAAATAATAACCTTCCTATACCCGGGGGACTTCGCGGATGGAGAGCGACGCCACGTCGGCCAGCGCCCGCCCCGCGCCAGCGCGCGCGCCGCGTGTCCGCGCGAAGCCAGCGAAAAACGCGTACGGTCGGATGAGGTGTTTTCCCGAGTTTTCTCAAAATTACGTATAGGTCCTTTTTCATCACAAAAAAATCCCTGACAATTTTTTTCCCACCCTCCACTTTGCAGGATAGCGCCCCGCGATTTCCCAAATTACGTATAGATTCTTTTTTTATTAGGGAGCGCTTTTCCTTTGTTTTTTCTAAATTACGTACAGGTCCTTTATCATCACAAAACAATCCCTGACAGTTTTTTCCCCTCCACTTTGCAGGATGGCCCCCCGCGGTCTCCCAAATTGCGTATACTACCTTTTTTAGTTACGTACAGATCCTTGCGGGTCCCTGTTTTTTTACAGAAAAACCCTTTTATTCCTCCGAAATTACGTAAACATTCTCGGTTTTTTTTACCACTCGCGGATTTTTCCCCTCTTTTACTTCGGTCCATATGGTGACTTGCGCGGCGTCGCGCCGCGCACCCGCTTCTAGTTTTCATTACGAACAGCAACCTGGGGGTAGTATACATAAAACTGCCGACAGTTCTTTTGTTGACTGATAGTATGTAGTTCTATTCTCCATGGTCGTTTTGAAGCACAACGATCACACACCGCCAGGCACCTGGCCCAAGGATGCCGACTATTGCAACAAGCAATCGTTTCGTACCATTTTCGGATTTTGTTCGAAAATCAGAGATGTACTTATCCTGTTACTCAAGAAATGTTTGCAATTTGATATCTCGTTCCAATTTCACGCCTAGTGCCAATTTAGATATATATATTTTTGAAACAATCCATTAAATATGCATTCGAACCGTCTTATCTGTGTTATCACTGTTGCTAGGGGCGAAGCTAGGAATTTCTATAATGGGGCCAAATGAAAATAGCAAAAAAAAAATCAAAAAATATATAGTAGGAGTTTTAATATCACGAGGAGGGGGGGAGGGGGCAAACCCTTGCCAGCCCCCCTCTCCCTCTGCCCCTGACTGCCGCTCTACCAAAGTAAGTATATGGTGAGTTTTTTTGGACTTATGACTTGATTTTCTGCAATAACTAACTTTCAAACGGGGTGCCTTTTTCAAGGTAAGGTCTACAAGTTGATTGTAGTAGATACTCTTCGGACTTTATCTATATCAGCCAAAATTATATGTGAATATCTCTCTCCATACTCTCTTTCGTGAATAGCCAGAATTCAAAAATTTAAACCGAAAATAATAAACCACAGTCCAAAAAAGACACTCATACTTAGTATCCTTCTGAAATTTCCCGTCAAAACAAAATGAAAGAGTATGCCCCCTTCTTAATGCACCAACACTAGACCATATGCATTTTTTCTGAGAGTGAAAAATCATTAGCAAATTTCTTAATTGTCGGTGATTCTATTGGTCGGCAGCTCTCCATGGGTAATTGCTGTTGGAATTGGTTGATTGCTAAATAGAAGTATTGCCGACGATTTTTAGTTATTGTTGGTAAATACAATAGCTACACTGTCGATATATATGAATAATCCGTGCCATCACTACCTTAGATAATAACACTAGTCTGTGATTATTACCCAATAAAACAGGATAAATTATTGTTTTATTGAATAATAGGCACATCAGAGTGTTGCAGTAAAATGATAGCTAGAGACAATATAATATTATTACAATACCGTTGGCACATAGGACTAAAATCTTTAACAAGACCATAATCACCTGAATATTAGAATGTTGGAAGGTAGAAGTAGT
Organism: Bonia amplexicaulis; assembly: GCA_036346245.1. NCBI lineage: Eukaryota > Viridiplantae > Streptophyta > Magnoliopsida > Poales > Poaceae > Bonia > Bonia amplexicaulis. Next base: position 38,642,203 of record CM070736.1, on the reverse strand, counting down.
GCTGCTTAATAATTACTTACCCTTACTATTATTTCCTTCGTTAGACCCTGCGTCATTCGGAGAGTACTCCGAGTAGGATAAAAGGATCGCAGGCATAGTCGAGCACACCGGGGAGTAGGATGAGGGGATCGTAGACACAGTCGAGCACACAAGGGAAACAGTTCACATACCATCATACTTCATCTCCGATTAAAGCATACCATCAACACTGTTACAAGCAAAAATTTCAAATCTAGCCTCCGGAGCAAATAAATTCCATATCTAGCCCCCTGCCCGACCGCGGGATTATGTCGTCGACCACGAGGCGGTCGTGCGGTCCGGACCGCGACGCCGCATCAGCCGGGTCGTGCGGTCGGGACCGCCGCGACCGCACTGCAACACCTCCAAAGACACGATTTCTCTGCTGACCGCATGATCGTCCGATGCACATGGAGTCATGCGTTCGGAAATTGAATCATACGGAGTCGTGCAGTCGGAAATTGAATCGTGCGCTCGGCCGTCGGTGCACGGTGGAGTCGTGCGGTCCCGGACCGCACGACCCGGCTTCTGATCGGATCGTGCGGTCTGGACCGCACGACCGACCACGTGTCGGCATGGGATAATCCCGCGGTCGGGCAGGGGGCTAGATATGGCATTTATTTGCTCCGGAGGCCAGATTTGGAATTTTTGCTTGCAACAATGTTAGATACTAATATGAGCTTTCCTTTCCTTTCTTTGTGTTGTTTTCACTCGGTAATCAATTTTCCATGTGAAAAAGAGGTACTAATATGAGCTTAACTAGATAAGTAAATCCAAGACGAGCTTGCCTACTCTCGTGATTAGTGAATTTCGATTTATTATAAATAAAAAATTCGGTGAAAAGGAGGTACTATATGAGCTTAACTTTTTATTGTGAGGATCGACGTACTATTTGCTTAATTAATAGATGTCTGGCCATTCTGGCTGAATTGCTGCGAGCAATATCTCACAGTATCTGCAAAAGAGTATTTCCATGCGGCTGTGCTTAATTTCAGCTCTTCTTATCCGGAGACGACTTCCCTAGCTGAAAAACAGTCACGGAGACGATCAGGTGAAGCTACAGGCGGCGGCGCAGGATAGTTCCGTATATCTATCTACCTCTTCCGTATTCACTCTGCAAGTATTCGGTCGATTGATCAGATAAAAATCATTCGCTCCGTTTGCATCTAGGAGTATTCCCTTTACAGATTGAAACCTGAGGAGAGGAATTCCCTTTTCAGTCTAGTAGTATTTTTCCGCTCTCACAGCCACGAGGTCGACGGCCCACCTCGCAGAGTCACCGCCCGCAGCACAAGGTACCGAAACATGTTGCTCCGAAACAATGTTTTTAAAGTGGAACAATGATACTCTAGTGGAGCCTATTCCATTACTAATTTTGTGCTCTAAATATTCCAGAGTTTCCTCAGTGTTGGGTCAACTACCAAACATATAAGATCCATCAAAATGCTGCGAATTTTATTTAAGTCTGTGCATATAAATTAAGCAAGTGGTGCACGAAAGACGCGTTTAACCGCCATTAGGTGTAGATCTCGTCTTGAAATGTCTTTTTGTAATGCGTCTTGTAACGACTTTATTTTTAGGGATAGGATTGTCGTACTTTTCATAACAGATCAAAAGATCAGTTACAGATAAAAAGAGTATTATATATGCTTATGATCATTTAAAAAGTGTTAGCTTAATATGATTTAGTGGTCAACTTTAGCAACTTTACGAGAGTCCAAGCCCAAAACTCAACTTACACTCAAAAGAATCAAAGAAAATCCCCACATGAATGTTTAAGTGCGGTCGTAACCCTAATACGAAAGGTTGAAGCATCCGTTCTTCTTTCGGTATCTGTTCTGATGAAAATAAGTAAGACTGAGTATACTAGATATTCAGAAAGCCACATAGAAAAATGCTATTTAACTAATTACCAGTATTTCAAGACATAGAATGTGTTGGGTTTATTATTATTATATTTATGGACGCAAGTTTGTTGGTAAAGAACTTCATCATCTTGAATTTGTGCCTTTTGGGGCTTAAAATCGAGCAAGGAGGTGGCAGTGCACTGCAGTGCAGTGCAGGGAGTTGAATGGCTTGGCAGATGGGTTCTTTTGGGGTTATGGCTTAACTTTCTACAATAACTAACTTTTAAATAGAGTATCTTTTCAATATGGTGTCTACAAGTCGATTATAGTAGATATTATCGACTTTTTATATATATATATATATATATATATATATATATATATATATATATATATATATATATATATATATATATATATATATATATATATATATATATTGGCCAAAATCGCACGAAAGTATCTCTCCGTACTCTCTCTCGCAAATAGCAATAGTTCAAAAAATTAAGCCGATGGCAGTGCACTGTAGTGCAAGGTGTTGAATGGCTTGGCAGATGGGTTCTTTTAGGGTTATGGCTTAACTTTCTACAATAACTAGTTTTTAAATAGTGTCTTTTTAATACGGTGTCTACAAGTCGATTATAGTATATATTGACCTGGCTTCATACATATATCGGTCAAAATCGCACGCGAGTATCTCTCTGTACTCTCTCTCCTAAATAGCAATAATTCGAAAAATTAAGCCAGAATTTATAAGCTATACCCCAAAATAACCCACCCAAAATCGCACGCGAGTATCTCTCTCTGTGGCTGCACCAATTTAACATTTGTATACGGATCCGGTTCATATTCAGATTTGGATATTAAGTTTTGGATTTGGTAGACGGATAATTCGACCGATTCAGACTCCATTTTCACCCTTAGTCTGTAGCGCGGTAAGTGACACGTGTCAGCTGCCACGGTTGCTGAGCTCAGAGAGAAAACTAGATTTACAAAAATAAACATCTGGAAGCTAAATTTAAAAAAATGTTACAATACCAGATATGCAAATAACTTTGCACTTTGAAGGTAGGAAGGAAAGCTGTGAAGGCCCGAGGCTGAGCCTCTGCATTGCCGACTTCATTCTCGTATCTGCTGACTGGTTGCTGTGCCTCGGCCCGATCGGATTGACCGTCTTTTCTACTTGTTCCGTTTCGGGTCCTCGAATAGTTGACGTTTATTGATCAGGCTGGCCACCACGGCATGCATGTGCACGTCAGCGACCGTACGTCTGACGTCGTTTTAGGCCCGACCCGATCAACCTTGGTCCGGCCGGCCCGATCAACCACTAAATCTCAATCGGTTAATTAGCTAGCAGATTTTTGTGTAATACGCTGCCTGTAAGGCGACCGTAAAAACTAGGCACACTAGTTATTGGCATAGTACTCTGCAACATGTACAGATCAATGGACGTCGGCAATCACAAACGTATATAGTATAATAATCAGATAATACAAGCATGCATCGATGAAATGCCATGGTGGCTGCACCAAATTAAAGTGTAGCACGGACGCACGTAAACACGATCAAACACACAGCTACATAGTACGTACATACGACATGCACGTACGCGCTGCAACGCGTAACCATGTAAGCCTCAACTCACTTCTTGAGCTGGACGGCGAAGCCGCCGAGCTCGACGGCGAAGACGAGCGGGACGACGGACGCGCACAAGATCCTCTTCCCGACGGCATGGCGGCGGAGGACGTCGCCGTGTACCCAGAGCGCGGCCCAGACCTCCTCCACGCCGGCGGCGAAGACAGGCAGTATGTATCACCTACTATATTTACTGAGCTCAGAAAAAAAGCTAAATTTATAAAAATAAATATTCAAAGGCCAAATTTTTTTAAAAAATACTAGATATGTGAAGAACTTTGTATTTTGAAGGCTAGAAGGAAAGCTGTAAAGGCCCGAGGCCGAGCCGCTCCATTGGCAACCTTATTCTGCTATCTGCTGACTGCATGTTGTGCCTAACAATCGGGCCTAGTCCCTCCATTGTCTAATGCTTGGTCGGTAGCTAGGTCAATTAGCTCGTGTGACCGTGTTTTTTTGCTACGGTTTTGTGTTATGGTTTATAGCTTTTGTCTGTATTTTTATATACGATAGTAAATAATGTATATAATTTTAGACTCAAAAATCGATACGAACAATCCATTTCAAAAAAATATTTATTTATTTTGATTTTTGAAGGAACAAAAACCAAAATCCATAACACAAACTCCTTTTCTTTTAATAGTGCGAGTAAGTGTGCCTTTCCAATGACAAGGCAAGGTGTGCCCACGCACGCACGACGATTACTGTTGGTCTCGGGCCAGGATCTCTGCAGCCCGGCCCGATCGGATTGACCATCTTTTCTTCTTGTTCCGTTTTGGGTCCTTGAATAGTTGACGTTGGGTCTATTCTTAACAGTTTTAAAAGCAATTTTTAGTTTTTACTATAGTATCTAATTTTTAAATGGATTATTTTTTTCAAGACGATGTCTACAAATTAATTGTAGTACACGTTAAAAGCCTAACATTTACCAAAATCACAATCGAATATTTTTTTCTCCGTAATTTCTGTCACAAACAGCTAAAATTTAAAATTTTCAATCAAAAATCATAAGCCGCAGTCATATCAAACAGCCTGTTTATTGATCAGGCTGGCCACCATGGCATACATGTGTACGTCAGCGCTCGTGCGTGTGACGTCTTTTTAGGCCCGACCCGACCAACCTTGTCCGGCAGGCCCGATCATCACCGGTTACTAAATACTAAATCTCAATCAGTTAAGCTAGCAAACTTCTGTGTAAAACGTTGCGTGTAACTTGACCGTAAGAACTAGGCACACTAATTAATAATAATTTATGGAATAGTACTCTGCAACATGTACAAAACAATGTACGTCGGCAATCACAAACGTATATAACATTATAATATAATAATAAGATAATACAAGCATGCATCGATGAAATGCCACGGTGGCGGCTGTACCAAATTAATGTATCACGGACGCACGTAAACACGATCAAACACACACCTACATAGTAAGTACATACGACATGCACCACCAAGAAGCTCTCCTCGCCTCGCACGTACGCGCTGCGACGCACACCCATGTAAGCCTCAACTCACTTCTTAAGCTGGACGGCGAAGCCGCCGAGCCCGACGACGACGACGAGCGGGACGACGGACGCGCACAAGATCCTCTTCCCGACGGCATGGCGGCCGGGGACGTCGCCGTGTACCCAGAACGCGGCCCAGACCTCCGCCACGCCGGCGGCGAAGGCGCATCCGAGGCTGAGGTAGTACGCGAGCTCGTGCCCGTGAGCCAGCACCCCACGCGGCGCCTTGTACACGGCCGCGGCGGCTGCCATGGAGCCGGTCAGGACCCCGATCCCGGCCAGCGCCCGCGGGAGCGTCGAGGTCGCCGCGGCGTCGACCTGCTCGCCTACCGCCTGCTCCAGCGGGGCCATGCTGATGACGGCGTCGTGGCTGCTGAGCGCGGCCATTGATCGCTCCGCAGCTTACTTATGAAGAAGCAGAAGCTAGCGTAGGCAGATGGTAGAGCAGCAAGAGCTCGCGGTGTTTGAGGAAGATGAGGAGGGGAAGGCGGCCGACTATATATACACGCCGTGGCCTACGGCACGGCCCGCGCGGGCCTTCGGGCTGCAAACCAGACGCTGGCTGGCCCGAAGTGGCCGGAAGAAAGGAAGAAGAAAAAAAAATACGTGCTTACTTTATTTTTACAAGGAAAAGTTGAGTGTCTACGTCGTTCGTTAGTACGGTCTCTCTCTAAATGCCAATCAGCTGCGCGGATTATCCAGTCCTAATTGGATGCATTTCTACCGCTAATGACATATATACATGTCGGGTCGGGTCGGGCCGGGCTAGCTCCTCTAAAAGAAAGTTCCAGAACAAGTTATTTTTTCCAAAGAGGTGCGATTGGTTATCATATATAGTCATCGTTAAGGGCCTACACCTGAGAAGTTGTACGTAGGATCAAATACAAAAAAAAAAACCTCAAAACGAACTGATCACCAAACATATACACCACTATAAAAGAGACTGTATTGGACGGCTACATCACAAACGATTCATACAGAACCATCTGTGCTTAAACTATCACAGACGGTTTATACTACCAACCGTCTATAATATTTTCACAGACGGTTATTAACACGAACTGTCTGTGATAATTGAGACATCACAGATGATTCGTATTAATAATCGTCTGTGAACTTTCATAGACGGTTCGTGTTAAGAACCATCTGTGAAAGTTGCAGACATCACAGACGGTTCACATAAAAAATCGTCTCTGATATTCTGGACATGACAGATGTCTCTTGTAAGAAACTGTCTGTGATATTGCGAACCTCCTGCTAAGGTGTTGTGGTATCTTCCTGTAATTCTCCGTCTGTGTTTTGTGCTTTGTCGTGTGAACTACAGAAGCTACTGAGACAAGAGACAAATTCAAGACAAATTCAAGACAATTTTTTTTACAAAAGTCCCAAAAAAAATGATTCCCAGATCTTACTCTTCTGGGCTTCATATGCTTCTTCTTCGACTTTTGTAGTTGGAGGATCAGCCGCTGAGTTCTCGAATGCCGTGAAGATTGTTCTTTCTCTCTGCATTTCCTCCTCTAGCCTGGGCAAATCATTAGCACAGTCCATAATCTCATAGAGGATGTCGTGATAAGCTTCCTCAGAATCGGCCGCTTCTGCTTGATCGGCAATGTTATCCATGTGTCTCTCCACTGCCGCAAGAGCTTCTTCTGCTTTGTGCACATTACAGAGAGGAACGAGGTTGAGGGCGGTTTTCTTTTGCTGAGCGGCAACGAGATACCTCTGTCGATGGTGGATGATGAGGTCTAGCTGAAGAATGGAAGCGAGTCGAGAAAGGAGAGTAAGGCGTGAGCGGAGGAACTGCTCTAGACGTAAATTGTTGGCCGCCTGTGTAAGGTGGTTATAGCAGTGGCTCTGTTTGAGTGATGTCGGCGCGTGGATGAGGAGTTAACGAGGGCATGCTCAGTGAGGGGGAACTGCAGGCGAGGTGCCTAGGGTAGTAACACGATCCTACAGGAGTTGGCGAAGGGGTGACGAGAGCTTGTACGACGAGCACGCGCATCGGGCGGGAGTGGCGGTGAGTTGCGGCGAGAGAGAACATGAGTCAATCGAGCACGCAGAGCGAGGGAGGGCGTGAGGTCAGCAGAGAAGCGATTGGCTGGTGGTGGGGCCACGGTGGCAGGTGCAGGAGCTGGCGGTGTGAACGCCCAAAGCGAGCGTAGCCGCAATCCATGGCGAGGGTGTGCGGTTGCGTGGATGGGGGGAACAGGATGGCGGGTGCGGTGACGGCTTCTTGAAGGGCGCCAACAGGAGGGGAAGATGGAAAGGCCAAGAGAGCAAGGTGGATTCTCAAGGTAGTTTGCTAAATTGGGAAGGAAAACAAGAATTCAAACGAAATTTGAGAAAATTCAAATTTTTGCTAAGTTTTGGTTTGTTTCAAACCCTATATATCATTATCCGAGCTCTTCTCTGCCAACGATTGAGGTTGTGCCGCTTGCCTATCCTTTTCTCCTTTTTATTTTTTTTTGCGAGGGTTTCTCCTTTTATTGACTATATGTATATATATATATATATATATATATATATATATATATATATATATATATATATATATATGTGTGTGTGTGTGTGTGTGTGTGTGTGTGTGTGTGTGTGTGTATAGTAGGGATGGCCTCACCTAAGCCCATCCAACCTATTTAGGGGATATAAGGCCTAACGCAATATGTATAATGGCATGTATGCCCCTCTAGGAGATACACGACTATAAGGGTAATATTGTAATTATATATAGTATAAATAACAGAGGCACCATGGTGCCCAGGCTCCATGAGTAAAACTTTTCCATCCATGAGTGAGATTTTCCATCCATGTCAATAACTTCCTTTCCATACCATTGCACTAGCACGCATCTAAAAGCAATCCAAAGACAAGGAAGCTTGGTGCCCAGGGGCAAGCATAGTTCATCAATCACAACTACTCCACTACTCTCCTAGTTTACTGTTTGGTTAGTAACCACAATAATATATGTATGTATATATGTATGTATATGTATATGTATATGGTAAGAAATAAGAAATTGTGCTTTACAACAAAATAACAGAGAAAGCTTTTTAACAAAATAACTCAGTGCAATGTAAAACAGATTTTCCAACCTGGCGACCTCCATACATGGTCCATATTTTCTGAGCCGCCTCCGTATCAGTAAATGTCATTCCGATTTGAGGGCACCCAACTGGGCGTAACCCTGCAAAAATGTTGGCAATCGATGTTCACATCACACAAAATTGTTGCAAGAGATTTTACACAAGTGATTGAGATAAAGTGATTGACTACTTTATTCCATTGATGTCATTACAATATATAGAGAATGAGGGGGTGTTAGGAAAATGTGTCAGTTATGTGCAGTTATAAACATTGGGCACATGTGTTATAACACTCCCCCTTGACCAATGTGTCTTCATATGATCACCTTGATTCATCATCTTGGAAAAATTCCTCTAAAACCCTGTAGGGAAAAATATGAGGAGAATTGATATAGTAGATATGTCACGAAAAACTCCTTTTAAAACCCTGTAGGGAAAATTTTAAGGAGAAAATGATATGACATATATTTGATTATATCTCCTAAAAACCCCTGTGGGAAAAGAGAGATATGATTACGTTGTCATATTGCCTCATTAAAAACCTTGATGAGAAACCTTTAAAGGAAAAACTCATAAAGGAAAAGAGTACAATATTTTATTTGAACGGGTTAAGTCTTAGGAGATTTCTCCCCCTGACATCTGCAAATCACGTAGTCTATGCATACCAATTTCATGAACACATTTTTGGAATGTGGAAGTTGGTAATGACTTGGTGAATAAGTCTGCGAGATTATCACAAGACTTAGTTTGCAGAATACTTATTTCCCCACTCTCTTGCAATTCATGTGGGTAAAATAGTTTAGGTGCAATATGTTTTGTGATATTGCTTTTGATGTAACCGTTTGCATTTGAACAACGCAAGCAGCATTATCTTCGTAGATAATGGTAGGTGATGCAATAACACCTATATCACATGACTGTTGTATGTGATTAATCATTCTGCGAAGCCATACACATTCACGTGATGCTTTATATAATGCAATTATTTTAGAATGATTAGTGGATGTAGCCACTAAGGTCTGTTTCAAAAACACAAAGCCTGTTTGTGATCTGGCATTATGGGGATCTGATAAATAGCCAGCATCTGCATATCCTATTAAATCCATATTTCTATTCTTTTGAAAAAATAGACCAAGATCTACTCCTACCCAATGTCTTTTGGTTGGAGTAGCGTTGTATCTAGCAAGTAGATTTACCGCAAATACAATGTCCGGCCGGGTGCAATTTGCAAGGTACATAAGTGCTCCGATAGCACTGAGACATAGAACCTCGGGTCCCAATAGCTCTTCATTTTCATCTCGGGGTCTAAATGGATCTTTGTCCCTGTCAAGAGATCGAACAACCATGGGGGTTTTCGATTGATATGATTTGTCCATATTGAATTTTTTCAATATTTTCTGGACATAGGCTGATTGATGCACTATGATGCATGTATAAAGGTGCTCAAGTTGTATACCTAAGCAAAATTTAGTTTTACCCAAATCGTTCATTTCAAATTCCGTCTTAAGATGATTACGTGCTTCACCTATATTCTGTGTGTTACCAATGATATTGAGATCATCAACATACACAGATATAATGCAAAATCCTATTGAGGATCTTTTGGTGAACACGCATGGGCAATCATCAATGTTGGAGCATCCCTTTTGGTTAGGAACTCACTTAGTCGGTTGTAACACATTCTACCCGACAGTTTCAAGCCGTATAAAGACTTGTTTAATTTTACACAATACATATTGCGATTTGCGTCTATATTCGGAATTGAAATTCCATCGGGAACTTTCATGTATATTTCCGAATCAAGTGACCCATAAAGGTATGCTGTCACTACATCCATCAACTGAAAAGATAGATGATTTTGTACTGCCAATGATATTAAATATCGGAATGTTATTCCACTCATTACTGGAGAATAGGTTTCATTGAAATCAATGTCGGGTCTCTGCGTGAACCCTTGTGCTACAAGCCTCGCTTTGTATCTCACCACCTCATTGTTTTCATTCCGTTTGCGGACGAAAAACCCATTTGAAACCGACAGGGAATACTTTGGGAGGTGTATGTATCACATTGGTGAAGACATCTTTTTTTGTGAGCGAGGCTAACTCCTTATGAATTGCATCCTTCCATTGGTTCCAGTCCGAGTGCTGTTTGCACTTTGCCATGGTCTTAGGATCTTGATCATTTTGAAGGTTGTTTGCAATTGTTGTGGAGAAATAAATGTCGACAATTGTAGTCTTACGATGGTATGATTCTCCAGAATCAATATAATTAGTGGAAATTTCTTGGACCCCTGCTGACTCAATGTTATTTCCCAAATCATTTGAGTCGGGGTATTCCGATATCCCAAGATCAGTAATTGAGTGCACTGTTGATCTGGGTTCAAGGATCCTTTGGTGTCTATCAACATGAGGTTGATCTGCATTTACATTCTTTTGTTTCCTTTGTCGCTTGTTAGAAGCTGTATCCGCCATTTGTGCCATACTTCTCCCCCTCTTATTTTGAACTGGGAGTTGAGTGGTATTTTTTGCGGTACCTCTACTCTTTCAGGCACATTTCTGGCAGGATTATAGGATTTTGTGACACCATTATAATTAGTAAATGCATCTGGCAGTTTATTTGCAATGTTTTGCAAAAGAATGAGTTTCTGAACTTGAAGTTCAGCCTCTCTAGTACGTGGGTCTGAGGCAGGAATGCCTTGAACATTCCAATTAATTTTCGAATGTCCAAATTCTAGGTTTTTGTATGCTATTATTTCCATAATGAGATTTTATATTTTAACTTAGGTTTCTCCCTCCTCATGCTGGATCATCTTTTCTGATTCGTATTTAAAATTTTAGTTTTCTATTATTTGCATATTTTCATTTGTAGCATTACTAATATTTGTTTTGTTTTTCATGAATTTCTTTAATTATCATAATCTCAACCAAAGTTTTAAGAAACACTATAAAAATCCAAATTCAAATATAATATACGGCAAAAATAATTCAAAAGCTTCATATTTTCAAATTTAAATTTTTGGGATGTTACAAACCTACCCCCCTTAAACGAATCTCGACCCCGAGATTCTGGTAGAGTAGAAAGAAAAGAGGTGAGGTTATATTGGCTAGCAATGGGTTTCTGGGTGTTGCTTGACGTATAGCCCTTTAACTTCACGGAGAGGTGAAGATCTGCACAACAGGGGTTAGAACTTTAGAGAAATAAAAAGGAAGAGAGAACCTTGTTCTCCGGACGGTCGTGGCTTCGCGTATTTTCCTTTGACATTGTTGCCTTCACGTCATCATGGAATGGAGTAGTTGCATCGTCTATTGGACATACGGATGTAGAATTTCATATTGATAGGTGGGTAGCAATGGTCTGTGTTCTAGGAGGTAGAGGGTCTTAGGAATGCAGAGGTGACGATGGGCATATTTATATGGTGGTCTTTTATTTCTGTTGTAATCTCGTTCTTACTCTTGGGCTTTGACAAGCTTGATGAGTTTGGTTAAATGTACATCTTGTAATCCTTATTACCAGAAGATTTACGTCCTGCGAGACTTAGTGTCTTGGTCGATTAGCCCTAAGTCCGGTGTGGTAATTCCAAAATATACATCGCAGAGCTCTTGGCATTTTTGTCTCTTAGTGCTACCCCCCCTTAAAATAAATGTCCCTAGTCATTATTCTCCTCTTCTAGTTCCAGGCATGATGGGTCCTATGACGAATTGAAGACTCTTCCGTTGTACTTTGGTCGCCTTGGTCAGCAACAGGTTCGGGGGCAATCCCTGTGGTAGTAGTCTTGCTTCCATCCATTGGGCCTAGCAGGGTTTTCGTCTTTTGGTTGTAGTCTTGCTCTTCACCAGGAAAACATGTGGCCTAGCTCACGTGATTTCGGCGGTGTTGATGGTCGTCTTCACAGTTGAAATAGCTCACGAGCTTTGCTAGGCGCAATGTCTTTTACTTCCTAACGTCGACGTGCTTCTCGTCATTGTGTTTAATTGGTCGCGATTTGATCCATAGGTCTCTTGGGTTGGTAAGGAGAGAATGTCGAGGGGCGAGTCTCGGTCCGGGCCTTTGGCGATCTATTACTTTGCTTGGTGAGACTGGACGGTTTCTGACAACAATGGATGAGAGGGAATAGCATGAGGTGAGGATTGAATCGTGGGGGTAAGGTGAACTAACCCATTCTATATTTTAAAAGAGTGCTCCCAAGGAGCTGGGGTGGTACAACTCACTCAAATTTTTAAAATAAGCTTTTCCCATGACTGCGAAATAGGACGCCCGGGGGCAAGAAGGCAGTGCACAGGGCCAAAGTAAAATCTTGCGACCATACAACGCCTATTCGGGGAAGCACACATAAGGGAGTATAGGGTTCGGCTGCACAGTCTATTGAATTTAGGATCACCTTATCTTCATGATCTTCGCTGCTTCCTAACCTTAAATTTTGGAGTAAGGATACGAGAGGATGAACAAATTTTTTTTGAACTTAATAGTAGGACAAGGGAAGTATTTGGGGTAATTTGATTGATATCAGCACTCACTCTTGTGTTACTATTATTATTGTTTTCGTAAGAAAAGGAGCATTTTCCTAGGAATGAATCCAAACATGAAGAATACTATTTATTATTAATGAAACTTTGTGGCAAAATGGATTTTTTTTCCAGGGGTGATGAAACCATAAATGGAAAAAATATATCTCTTCGAAAATAATACCCAAGGTTATCCCTTAGGATTTATTTTTGAAAACAAGGTCCTTGTTGGGAAAATTTTTCGAGAAATAACATTGTTTTGGGGCCATTTGAGAACCAAAGTGAATTTTGGGAACTCGTTTTTGGTATGCCGTTGAACTTAGGAAATCTTTCCTCGGAAGATTAAGTTTGTTGAAATGAGTTTGAAATGAATTTCGTAAACATTTTGATAATCGGTCCTCCAAGGATAAATAATTTTTGAATTAAAGATTTAAATTCTAGCATCATGACTTTTGGCCCAAAATAGGTTTTCAAAGAGAGTTTACAAAAGAAGTACTGGATTTTCATCATTTTGGATTCGGGGTAAGAGAGCATTAGAAGGAAAAATGATTAAGGCAGCATATAGATGAGAGGGAATCTTGTAGGAGAGAGGAGATTGAGCAACATAACTTATATTTTCAAAAATAGGTATTAAAGAAATATTTCTAATCATGAAACTAACGGCCAGGCTAACTAGGTCACGACCTGCAGTCGATATGCTCTGATACCATCCTCAGAGGGCCCCGATTTTACCATCCGAATCCCAGTGATTTAATGCACTATTCCCTGGATCAGTAGATAGTGCTCACAGTTACAGAAAATGAATATCAAATACATACCATACGGAAGCATAAATAAAATAGTAAACTTACTCATGGGCCGATTAGGCCGAAATCGATAAATTGCGCGGCGGAAGAACGAAGCACACGGTGGGACCTTCAGACATGCCCACAGCGCGACCAACCGGAGGTTCGCGACCTAGCCCTTGACATCTTCATCTTCTTCGCCATCATGAACAATGGTGTTGCTGGGGCGCAGTGATCTGATTCGTGATTCTGGATTTGTTGTGAGAGCGAGTGTGAGCACACTAACCACCGTGCTCCGCGAGCCAATACACAGAATGTAAATATATAGTATGCATGGCTTATCAAAGGAAAGGCTCGGGTTATTTTGTTTGCCAGTAATCGCTTTTGGTAGCATTATCGTTATTGAATCATAGAGTCATTGCTACTACCTAGAACTCCACACGGCATTTGCCATAATTGACTTACTCCACCACAGACACACTTCCTTTACTTGATCCACCGAACTGATCCTTCCCTAATTGATTGCTATCTAAGACTCCCAACAATGACGATATCATTTAGTTAACCCACCGATCATATACTTTCTATCTATTTATTTTGAATCCCCAATACTTTTGTATTCTAAATTTCTTTAATAATCCAATCTTGTAATCGCTATCCACCAGCTCCTCACCTCTGAATTCTAATGATTTTCTAACCTGGATACTTTTTAATCCACTGAAATCATTCATACCAGTATTTTCTAATCATTCAATCCTTTCTGCTAATCATCCAAAATCATAATATGCTTTTTCCGTAATCAACCTTATTTGTCACTAATTGTCGCTAACTAATTCATCAATATTCCTCCACTGAGAATTTCATTAATCAGGCTTATACACCAATTATCATATCTCCAAATTTCCTCAGATTCAAATCATCCATCTAGGTCAAATCCTACTAATCCCATTTATTCCAACAATTACCTTTACACCCTTCTAATTCCCGAAATCATTGATCCAGTTATACTCCAAGAATTATTATTATTTCCCGATATACCCATAATTCAATTCATCCTTCTAGTATTTTGATCAAATCCTATCAATCACATTATTCCCAACCTCTTCCAAGAATTCATACTATTTGTCCGTATTGTAATCCCGTAATTTCCCTTGCACTTCCTGATTCCCCAAAAACCATTCAAATCATCTATTTGTCATAACAATCCATTTAAGCTCTACCAACCTATTTCTCCTAGAATCTTCACTACCGTTCTCTTTTTATTATCAACAAGAATCCACCATCTTTATGCGTTTACCACAAACAACCCTCTCCTGTTCTTACGACTCTATTTATTCTTCTTGACACCTTATTTTATGTGAACTATTATCATTATTTGCCTTTGAAATATAATACATAGAAATCTCCTGAGACTTAGCAGTTTGAACAAAACATAATGTATATGAGAGTGCAATAACAGTAGCGATTCAGATTCCATCCACCGTTACATGGCATCTGCACCATATGCTTAATCATTCAGCGTTATAGCCGCTTAACTTATCACTGGGACGACACCCAGGACAACACAAACCAGGGCCTTGCACTGCCCTTCACTTTTCCTTTCCCAACCACAAATCATTTTGAAACAGAACTATATCTGGTTAAGTTCCCATGTCCGCCCATAACCGTGGGCACGGCTATTCGAATAGTTTTGACTCTGCAGAGTTTGTACACTTTCACCACAAGAGACAATCAACTCGTTGCCCCACATGATTCCTTAGTCATGCGGTTGAGCGCACCATCACGTGGATCGTTCAAAGTATCTAGTTCCTTTGTCATCTCACCCTATGGGCTTATCCCACGTGCGGTGGGTCCCATACGTTATGCGGGATGTTTTCCACGATTACTAACGCAGGGCTCCACTTCCGCAACGCTTAGAACAATGGAAAACTTCACCTCCCTTGGTGTCCCTTTAGGCCTCCCTTGCCCTTGCTTATCCACTTCAATCCACTACCAGTGAGATGAGTCCAGGAGTTTCGATACAACTACTTAGCCAAGTTGTACTTTACGACTTGTGGTTGCCTTTGTTTTACGTGGGAGATCATGACAAGATTCAGTCCTTAATGGTATCTGGGCGATTCTACCACAACCCACTTTGTGCCTCCACTGCACCATTCACACACACCATCGAACCATTCGCCCAGATATTCAAGCAAGTAGAGTTTTGGGAACATAAAATAATCATATCGAACATATACCAGTCATTACTACCATGACTGCCCAACCAAATCTTCTCATGATTAAAAGTGATGCTTGGGCGTTTTCACGCCCATGAATATCTATGCAACACTACGCATGGCGTATAAATTACGGACTTATTTTCAAAAGGTTAATATCATAATTTCGCTAGGGCGACAAGGTTCATATATTCAAATATTCAACAAGGGGGTGTAATATTAATCAAGGCAAACAATGGGCGTATAACTAGAAGCTTGAATTAAGCATGCATTTGTACATAAAATAACAGCATGCAATTTGATAATTTAAACAAAAGTAATTTGCAGAAAATGTAGGTTCAACATGATCAAAGTATTGACTCGCCTGGCGCGGTTTACCGCGGTCTTGAGCTCACACGAAGCTTTCTCGTTGGTTGATTCTAAGCTTTTGGTCTTGTTCTTCACTTTACTCTTGATCACACTTGACCCCTCGATTCTTCAGGACTCCAATTGCTAATTACGTGCTAAACGACTGAACACGAATAAAAGCAAATAACTCAAAAGATCCAAATAAATCCGAATATACTTAATTTGATTTTGTTATGAGTTAATGGGTGATTTGAGGCAGGGTTGGTGTTAGAATACGATGACTCGATCTTTTATTAATAGCTTCTTTTATTCTTTTTATATTTATCAAGGAAGTTTCATGAATCATGTTAGACTTATGATTTAGTGTACGAGATTAGTGGAGCATTAGGTTGTCAGGCATTTAATATTCAGGGCATATGTTATATTTTAAACAGTGTATACAATTTTTAGTTTACCGAATTAATATTATAGTATGGGTTTATAACATTTTGTGGCATGATATTTTATGCACCCTTAGCTATCACTAGGCGTAGTTTTAATTTGAATTAGGATTTATTTATACGGGTACTAACTCGTTATATGCAATCACGCTTAACACACTTATTAAATCTAATATCAGGATTTAATTAATGGCACCACTATCTTTTTGTCTATAACTCAATTATTATTAAGTTTGGTTTTAGTTTTAATTTAAATTCATTCATCTTGGCAAGGCTTGTTATATTGGGTTATATTTTTAATACTTGTTATTTAGCAAAACCTACCTCTAAGATTTATTAACATATAGCAAATTAAATATTGGGCGTATATTTTTAATTAAGAGTAATCTCTATTGAATTTAGACAGCTAACCGACGTCGTTTTCCTTTATCAATGTCTTTAATTAGTACTTAGTCTTTTAGACTTAGCCAATAATTTAAACCACATTAATTAATCGTTTATGTGTAATTCAAATTTTAAGTATTAAATAGTCTCATTTATATCCTAATTAAATTTTATTAGTTTTTCTAAATTATTCCCCTATTTTCCTAAGTTTTTCCTTAGATAAAATAGAGTAAATAAAACGAAATGAAATAAAACAAAAAAAATGGAATTGGTGCATTTCTTTGGGGATCGAACGCGGGTCACCGGGTTGAGCATGCGCTCGGGTAGCCAAGTGGGCCGAAAGCCGGGCTGACTTAACCGGAGGAGAAAAGAAGATGAGCTGGGGAGTAGCTGAGGCAAAAACAGGGGAAATCGCGGGCAAGCGGTCTTGGCGTCGCCGTGACGGACGGTGGCCGGGAGGTTGCGGCAATTGGTAAAGCAGGTTGCCCGGGCAGGAGGTAGCTTGGGGTGGAGGCGCGGTGGTCGAGGCGGCGGCGGGCGGCGGTCCGTCTGGCCGGCGGTGAGGTGGTAATGGTGCGGCGGCGTGGTGGAGGAGAGGAGGAATTAATCGCGCATGAGCGGTGGGGGTCGGTAGGAACTCACCCATGGCGGCGGCTTGGCGGGAGGTCCCGAGGTGGTGGCGGCGGAGGCCATGGCGGCGGGAAGCTTCACGGTGTCGGCGAGCTGGGTGGAGGAGGCGTCGGTAGAAAGTGGGGAAACTCCGGTATCTTGAGGAGGTGCTCCCACTACGAGGAATCGAACCGGAGGCCGCCGAGGAGGGAATGGTGCTGGCGGCATCTTTGGCCGACGAGGGGTAAGAACGGCAAGGTGCGAGCTCCGGTGCACGAGAACCCAATTAATTTGGAGAGGGAGTAGAGGGGGAGCGGGGGCACACCGTGATGCGGTCACCTCGGCCGGCGCTTCGCCGGAGAGGCGCGAACGGCGAGGAGGCTTCGGCGGTTCACGGTGCTGGGCGGGAGAGAAGACAGGGGAGGAAGAGAAAGAGCCAGGGGAGCCATGGGGTAGCGCATGGAGTGAGGAAGGGGCCAAAGCCACTTGTAGCCGCGGAGGGCAGGGGAGGACCGGGCGGATATCCGCCGGTCTTTGCCCACGTGTGGGGCTCGAGGCGCGGAAGACTGTTGCCGAGCGGCGCGCGCAGAGTGGTGGCAGGGCGAGCAGTCGCTGCGAGGGATTCGAGCGCGATTTGGCGCAGAGCAGAGAGAAGGAAAAGAAAGGAGGCGTGGAGAGCGCGCTGCCACTGAAGAGAGGAGGAGCAGGAGGAGCGCGCTCGCATGGGGGAAAAGAGAGAAAAAGAAAGAAGTAAGAGAGGGGCGCCTGGCCTGCTTGGTAAGGCGGAAGGAGAGCTGAAGCGGGGAAAAGGGAGGGGGCCCGCACGGCAGAGGAAAAGAGGGAAAAGGGAGAGAGAGAGAGAGAAAAGGGAATGGTGGGGCCCGCATGTAATAGAGAAAAAAATTTTAGAGAATGAGAGAAAAAGGAAAAGCTTTTGGATTTGTAATTGGGACTTCTATTTTCGGATTTAGGTTTATTGATTCCAATTTTGAAATCTTTATTCAATTATCTTGATACAAAATATACCAGTC
Organism: Bonia amplexicaulis; assembly: GCA_036346245.1. NCBI lineage: Eukaryota > Viridiplantae > Streptophyta > Magnoliopsida > Poales > Poaceae > Bonia > Bonia amplexicaulis. The sequence continues at coordinate 38,623,798 of CM070736.1, read as the reverse complement.
TTCTGTTTCGATTTTATTTAACTTTTGCTACAAATTGTATTTACAAATTTTCGAATGTCCAAATTCTAGGTTTTTGTATGCTATTATTTCCATAATGAGATTTTATATTTTAACTTAGGTTTCTCCCTCCTCATGCTGGATCATCTTTTCTGATTCGTATTTAAAATTTTAGTTTTCTATTATTTGCATATTTTCATTTGTAGCATTACTAATATTTGTTTTGTTTTTCATGAATTTCTTTAATTATCATAATCTCAACCAAAGTTTTAAGAAACACTATAAAAATCCAAATTCAAATATAATATACGGCAAAAATAATTCAAAAGCTTCATATTTTCAAATTTAAATTTTTGGGATGTTACAAACCTACCCCCCTTAAACGAATCTCGACCCCGAGATTCTGGTAGAGTAGAAAGAAAAGAGGTGAGGTTATATTGGCTAGCAATGGGTTTCTGGGTGTTGCTTGACGTATAGCCCTTTAACTTCACGGAGAGGTGAAGATCACTGTGAGGTTAGAACTTTAGAGAAATAAAAAAGGAAGAGAGAAACCTTGTTCTCCTGGACAGGTCGTAGGCTTCCGCGTATTTTCCCTTTGACATTGTTGCCTTCACGTCATCATGGAATGGAGTAGTTGCATCGTCTATTGGACATACGGATGTAGAATTTCATATTGATAGGTGGGTAGCAATGGTCTGTGTTCTAGGAGGTAGAGGGTCTTAGGAATGCAGAGGTGACGATGGGCATATTTATATGGTGGTCTTTTATTTCTGTTGTAATCTCGTTCTTACTCTTGGGCTTTGACAAGCTTGATGAGTTTGGTTAAATGTACATCTTGTAATCCTTATTACCAGAAGATTTCTGTCCTTGCAGACTTCCGTGTACTGGTCTGATTAGCCCTAAGTCCAGGCTGTGGTAATTCCAAAATATACATCGCATAGCTCTTGACATTTTGTCTCTTAGTGCTACCCCCCCCTTAAAATAAATGTCCCTAGTCATTATTCTCCTCTTCTAGTTCCAGGCATGATGGGTCCTATGACGAATTGAAGACTCTTCCGTTGTACTTTGGTCGCCTTGGTCGGCAACAGGTTCGGGGGCAATCCCTGTGGTAGTAGTCTTGCTTCCATCCATTGGGCCTAGCAGGGTTTTCGTCTTTTGGTTGTAGTCTTGCTCTTCACCAGGAAAACATATGGCCTAGCTCACAGGATTTCCGACAGGTTGATGGTCGTCTTCACAGTTGAAATAGCTCACGAGCTTTGCTAGGCGCAATGTCTTTTACTTCCTAACGTCGACGTGCTTCTCGTCATTGTGTTTAATTGGCTGCGATTTGATCCATAGGTCTCTTGGGTTGGTAAGGAGAGAATGTCAGTAGGGCAGAGTCTCGGGTCTGGGCCTTTGGCGATCTATTACTTTGCTTGGTGAACTGGTGGTTTTACTGACAACAGGATGAGAGGAATAGCATGAGGTGAGGATTGAATCGTGGGGTAAGGTGAACTAACCCATTCTATATTTTAAAGAGTGCTCCCAAGGAGCGGGGTGGTACAACTCACTCAAATTTTAAAATAAGCTTTTCCCATGATCGAAATAGGGCCTTGGGCAAGAAGGCAAAGCAGGGCCAAAGTAAAATCTTGCGACCATACAACGCCTATTCGGGGAAGCACACATAAGGGAGTATAGGGTTCGGCTGCACAGTCTATTGAATTTAGGATCACCTTATCTTCATGATCTTCGTCAGCGTTCCTAACCTTAAATTTTGGAGTAAGGATACGAGAGGATGAACAAATTTTTTTTGAACTTAATAGTAGGACAAGGGAAGTATTTGGGGTAATTTGATTGATATCAGCACTCACTCTTGTGTTACTATTATTATTGTTTTCGTAAGAAAAGGAGCATTTTCCTAGGAATGAATCCAAACATGAAGAATACTATTTATTATTAATGAAACTTTGTGGCAAAATGGATTTTTTTTCCAGGGGTGATGAAACCATAAATGGAAAAAAAATATATCTCTTTCAGAAATAATACCCAAGGTTATCCCTTAGGATTTATTTTTGAAAAACAAGGTCCTTGTTGGGAAAATTTTTCGAGAAATAACATTGTTTTGGGGCCATTTGAGAACCAAAGTGAATTTTGGGAACTCGTTTTTGGTATGCCGTTGAACTTAGGAAATCTTTCCTCGGAAGATTAAGTTTGTTGAAATGAGTTTGAAATGAATTTCGTAAACATTTTGATAATCGGTCCTCAAGGATAAATAATTTTGAATTAAAGATTTAAATTCTAGCATCATGACTTTTGGCCCAAAATAGGTTTTCAAAGAGAGTTTACAAAAGAAGTACTGGATTTTCATCATTTTGGATTCGGGGTAAGAGAGCATTAGAAGGAAAAATGATTAAGGCAGCATATAGATGAGAGGGAATCTTGTAGGAGAGAGGAGATTGAGCAACATAACTTATATTTTCAAAAATAGGTATTAAAGAAATATTTCTAATCATGAAACTAACGGCCGAGCTAACTAGGTCACGACTGCGATCGATATGCTCGATACCATCCTCAGAGGGCCCCGATTTTACCATCCGAATCCTGTGATTTAATGCACTATTCCACGGATCGAGAGATAGTGCTCACGATTCTGAAAATGAATATCAAATACATACCATACGGAAGCATAAATAAAATAGTAAACTTACTCATGGGCCGATTAGGCGAAATCGATAATTGCGCAATGGAAGAACGAAGCACACGGTGGGACCTTCAGGACATGCCCACAGGCAGCCAACTGGAGGTTCGCGACCTAGCCCTTGACATCTTCATCTTCTTCGCCATCATGAACAATGGTGTTGCTGGGGCGCAGTGATCTGATTCGTGATTCTGGATTTGTTGTGAGAGCGAGTGTGAGCACACTAACCACCGTGTTCATGAGCCAATACACGTAATGTAAATATATAGTATGCATGGCTTATCAAAGGAAAGGCTCGGGTTATTTTGTTTGCCAGTAATCGCTTTTGGTAGCATTATCGTTATTGAATCATAGAGTCATTGCTACTACCTAGAACTCCACACGGCATTTGCCATAATTGACTTACTCCACCACAGACACACTTCCTTTACTTGATCCACCGAACTGATCCTTCCCTAATTGATTGCTATCTAAGACTCCCAACAGCGAGCGATATCATTTAGTTAACCCACCGATCATATACTTTCTATCTATTTATTTTGAATCCCCAATACTTTTTGTATTCTAAATTTCTTTAATAATCCAATCTTGTAATCGCTATCCACCAGCTCCTCACCTCTGAATTCTAATGATTTTCTAACCTGGATACTTTTTAATCCACTGAAATCATTCATACCAGTATTTTCTAATCATTCAATCCTTTCTGCTAATCATCCAAAACCATAATATGCTTTTTCCGTAATCAACCTTATTTGTCACTAATTGTCGCTAACTAATTCATCAATATTCCTCCACTGAGAATTTCATTAATCAGGCTTATACACCAATTATCATATCTCCAAATTTCCTCAGATTCAAATCATCCATCTAGGTCAAATCCTACTAATCCCATTTATTCCAACAATTACCTTTACACCCTTCTAATTCCCCGAAATCATTGATCCAGATTATACTCCAGTAATTATTATTATTTCCCCGATATACCCATAATTCAATTCATCCTTCTAGTATTTTGATCAAATCCTATCAATCACATTATTCCCAACCTCTTCCAAGAATTCATACTATTTGTCCGTATTGTAATCCCGTAATTTCCCTTGCACTTCCTGATTCCCCAAAAACCATTCAAATCATCTATTTGTCATAACAATCCATTTAAGCTCTACCAACCTATTTCTCCTAGAATCTTCACTACCGTTCTCTTTTTATTATCAACAAGAATCCACCATCTTTATGCGTTTACCACAAACAACCCTCTCCTGTTCTTACGACTCTATTTATTCTTCTTGACACCTTATTTTATGTGAACTATTATCATTATTTGCCTTTGAAATATAATACATAGAAATCTCCTGAGACTTAGCAGTTTGAACAAAACATAATGTATATGAGAGTGCAATAACAGTAGCGATTCAGATTCCATCCACCGTTACATGGCATCTGCACCATATGCTTAATCATTCAGCGTTATAGCCGCTTAACTTATCACTGGGATGACACCGGGACAACACAAACCGTGGCCTTGCACGCCTTCACTTTTCCTTTCCCAACCACAAATCATTTTGAAATGAACTATATCGGTTAAGTTCCCATGTCCGCCCATAACCGTGGGCACGGCTATTCGAATAGTTTTGACTCTGCAGAGTTTGTACACTTTCACCACAAGAGACAATCAACTCGTTGCCCCACATGATTCCTTAGTCATGCGGTTGAGCGCACCATCACGGTGGATCGTTCAAAGTATCTAGTTCCTTTGTCATCTCACCCTATGGGCTTATCCCACGCGGTGGGTCCCATACGTTGCGCGGGATGTTTTCCACGATTACTAACGCAGTGGGCTCCACTTCCCGCAACGCTTAGAACAGCTGGAAAACTTCACCCTCCCCTTGGTGTCCCTTTAGGCCTCCCCTTGCCCTTGCTTATCCACTTCAATCCACTACCAGTGAGATGAGTCCAGGAGTTTCGATACAACTACTTAGCCAAGTTGTACTTCTATGACTTGTGGTTGCACTTGTTTTACGTGGGAGATCATGACAAGATTCGGTCCTTAATGGTATCTCGGGCGATTCTACCACAACCCACTTTGTGCCTCCATCGCACCATTCACACACACCATCGAACCATTCGCCCGGATATTCAAGCAAGTAGAGTTTTGGGAACATAAAATAATCATATCGAACATATACCGTCATTACTACCATGACCGCCCAACCAAATCTTCTCATGATTAAAGTGATGCTTGGCGTTTTCACGCCCATGAATATCTATGCAACACTACGCATGGCGTATAAATTACGGACTTATTTTCAAAAGGTTAATATCATAATTTCGCTAGGGCGACAAGGTTCATATATTCAAATATTCAACAAGGGGGTGTAATATTAATCAAGGCAAACAATGGGCGTATAACTAGAAGCTTGAATTAAGCATGCATTTGTACATAAAATAACGACATGCAATTTGATAATTTAAACAAAAGTAATTTGCGAAAATGTAGGTTCAACATGATCAAAGTATTGACTACTTTGGCGCGGTTTACATGGTCTTGAGCTCACACGAAGCTTTCTCGTTGGTTGATTCTAAGCTTTTGGTCTTGTTCTTCACTTTACTCTTGATCACACTTGACCCCTCGATTCTTCAGGACTCCAATTGCTAATTACGTGCTAAACGACTGAACACGAATAAAAGCAAATAACTCAAAAGATCCAAATAAATCCGAATATACTTAATTTGATTTTGTTATGAGTTAATGGGTGATTTGAGGCAGGGTCGGTGTTAGAATACGATGACTCGATCTTTTATTAATAGCTTCTTTTATTCTTTTTATATTTATCAAGGAAGTTTCATGAATCATGTTAGACTTATGATTTAGTGTACGAGATTAGTGGAGCATTAGGTTGTCAGGCATTTAATATTCAGGGCATATGTTATATTTTAAACAGTGTATACAATTTTTAGTTTACCGAATTAATATTATAGTATGGGTTTATAACATTTTGTGGCATGATATTTTATGCACCCTTAGCTATCACTAGGCGTAGTTTTAATTTGAATTAGGATTTATTTATACGGGTACTAACTCGTTATATGCAATCACGCTTAACACACTTATTAAATCTAATATCGAGTTTAATTAATGGCACCACTATCTTTTGTCTATAACTCAATTATTATTAAGTTTGGTTTTAGTTTTAATTTAAATTCATTCATCTTGGCAAGGCTTGTTATATTGGGTTATATTTTAATACTTGTTATTTAGCAAAACCTACCTCTAAGATTTATTAACATATAGCAAATTAAATATTGGGCGTATATTTTTAATTAAGAGTAATCTCTATTGAATTTAGACAGCTAACCGACGTCGTTTTCCTTTATCAATGTCTTTAATTAGTACTTAGTCTTTTAGACTTAGCCAATAATTTAAACCACATTAATTAATCGTTTATGTGTAATTCAAATTTTAAGTATTAAATAGTCTCATTTATATCCTAATTAAATTTTATTAGTTTTCTAATTATTCCCTATTTTCCTAAGTTTTCCTTAGATAAAATAGAGTAAATAAAACGAAATGAAATAAAACAAAAAATGGAATTGGTGCTACTGGGGGGATCGAACGGGTCACCGGGTTGAGCATCTTCGGGTAGCCAAGTGGGCGAAGCGGGCCGACTTAACCGGAGGAGAAAAGAAGATGAGTGGGAGTAGGCGAGGCAAAAAGGGAAATCGCCAAGACGCAGTCTTTGCGTCGCCGGCGGCGGACGGTGGCCGGGGAGGTTGCGGCAATTGGTAAAACGGGTTGCCCGGGGCAGGAGGTAGCTTGGGGTGGAGGCGCGGTGGTCGGAGCGGCAGCGAGGCGGGCAGGCGGCCGTGCGAAGCGGCCGGCGGCGAGGTGGTAATGGTGCGACGGCGGCGTGGTGGAGGAGAGGAGGAATTAACTGGCGCATGAGCAGTAGGGGGTCGGTAGGAACTCACCCATGGCGACGGCTTGGCCGGGGAGGTCCCGAGGTGAGCTGGCGGCGGAGGCCATGGCGGCGCGGGGAAGCTTCACGGTGTCGGCGAGCTGGGGTGGAGGAGGGCGTCGGGCGGAAGTGGGGGAAACTCCGGTATGCTGAGGAGGTGCTCCCACTACGAGGAATCGAACCGGAGGCCGCCGAGGAGGGAATGGTGCTGGCGGCGGCATCTTTGGCCGACGAGGGGTAAGAACGGCAAGGTGCGAGCTCCGGTGCACGAGAACCCAATTAATTTGGAGAGGGAGTAGAGGGGGAGCGGGGGCACACCGTGATGCGGTCACCTCGGCCGGCGCTTCGCCGGAGAGGCGCGAACGGCGAGGAGGCTTCGGCGGCGGTTCACGGTGCTGGGCGGGAGAGAAGACAGGGGAGGAAGAGAAAGAGCCAGGGGGAGCCATGGGGTAGCGCATGGAGTGAGGAAGGGGCCAAAGCCACTTGTAGCCGCGGAGGGCAGGGGAGGACCGGGCGGATATCCGCCGGTCTTTGCCCGTGTGGGGCTCGAGGCGCGGAAGATCATTGCCGGCGGCAGGCAGAGTGGTGGCGGGCGGCGGTCATGCGAGGGATTCGAGCGCGATTTGGCGCAGAGCAGAGAGAAGGAAAAGAAAGGAGGCGTGGAGAGCGCGCTGCCACTGAAGAGAGGAGGAGCAGGAGGAGCGCGCTCGCATGGGGGAAAAGAGAGAAAAAGAAAGAAGTAAGAGAGGGGCGCCCGGGCCTGCTGGTAAGGCGGAAGGGAGAGCGCGAAGCGGGGGAAAAGGGAGGGGGCCCGCACGGCAGAGGAAAAGAGGGAAAAGGGAGAGAGAGAGAGAGAAAAGGGAATGGTGGGGCCCGCATGTAATAGAGAAAAAAATTTTAGAGAATGAGAGAAAAAGGAAAAGCTTTTGGATTTGTAATTGGGACTTCTATTTTCGGATTTAGGTTTATTGATTCCAATTTTGAAATCTTTATTCAATTATCTTGATACAAAATATACCAGTCTTCTGTTTCGATTTTATTTAACTTTTGCTACAAATTGTATTTACAAATTTTCGAATGTCCAAATTCTAGGTTTTTGTATGCTATTATTTCCATAATGAGATTTTATATTTTAACTTAGGTTTCTCCCTCCTCATGCTGGATCATCTTTTCTGATTCGTATTTAAAATTTTAGTTTTCTATTATTTGCATATTTTCATTTGTAGCATTACTAATATTTGTTTTGTTTTCATGAATTTCTTTAATTATCATAATCTCAACCAAAGTTTTAAGAAACACTATAAAAATCCAAATTCAAATATAATATACGGCAAAAATAATTCAAAAGCTTCATATTTTCAAATTTAAATTTTTGGGATGTTACAAACCTACCCCCCTTAAACGAATCTCGACCCCGAGATTCCGGTAGAATAGAAAGAAAAGAGGTGAGGTTATATTGGCTAGCAATGGGTTTCGGGTGTTGCTTGACGATAGCCCTTTAACTTCACGGAGAGGTGAAGATCCGCACTGTGAGGTTAGAACTTTAGAGAAATAAAAAAGGAAGAGAGAAACCTTGTTCTCCTGGACAGGTCGTAGGCTTCCGCGTATTTTCCTTTGACATTGTTGCCTTCACGTCATCATGGAATGGAGTAGTTGCATCGTCTATTGGACATACGGATGTAGAATTTCATATTGATAGGTGGGTAGCAATGGTCGTGTTCTAGGAGGTAGAGGGTCTTAGGAATGCGAGAGGTGACGATGGGCATATTTATATGGTGGTCTTTTATTTCATTGTAATCTCGTTCATATCTTGGGTCTTTTATTTCATTGTAATCTCGTTCTTACTCTTGGGCTTTGACAAGCTTGATGAGTTTGGTTAAATGTACATCTTGTAATCCTTATTACCAGAAGATTTACGTCCTGCGACTTAGTGTCTTGATGCGATTAGCCCTAAGTCCAGGCTGTGGTAATTCCAAAATATACATCGCAGTAGCTCTTCGGCATTTTTGTCTCTTAGTGCTACCCCCCCTTAAAATAAATGTCCCTAGTCATTATTCTCCTCTTCTAGTTCCAGGCATGATGGGTCCTATGACGAATTGAAGACTCTTCCGTTGTACTTTGGTCGCCTTGGTCAGCAACAGGTTCGGGGGCAATCCCTGTGGTAGTAGTCTTGCTTCCATCCATTGGGCCTAGCAGGGTTTTCGTCTTTTGGTTGTAGTCTTGCTCTTCACCAGGAAAACATGTGGCCTAGCTCACAGGATTTCCGACAGGTTGATGGTCGTCTTCACAGTTGAAATAGCTCACGGAGCTTTGCTAGGCGCAATGTCTTTTTACTTCCTAACGTCGACGTGCTTCTCGTCATTGTGTTTAATTGGCTGCGATTTGATCCATAGGTCTCTTGGGTTGGTAAGGAGAGAATGTCAGTAGGGCAGAGTCTCGGGTCTGGGCCTTTGGCGATCTATTACTTTGCTTGGTGAGACTGATCGGTTTCAAAGAAGCAGGATGAGAGGGAATAGCATGAGGTGAGGATTGAATCGTGGGGGTAAGGTGAACTAACCCATTCTATATTTTAAAAGAGTGCTCCCAAGGAGCTGGGGTGGTACAACTCACTCAAATTTTTAAAATAAGCTTTTCCCATGACTGCGAAATAGGACGCCCGGGGGCAAGAAGGCAAAGGCAGGGGCCAAAGTAAAATCTTGCGACCATACAACGCCTATTCGGGGAAGCACACATAAGGGAGTTTTAAGAAACACTATAAAAACAATCTCTTTTTCACCATATCTTTTAACATTCCACTCAATTTCACACTCTCTCCAAACTAATTAACTTACACTTCATCATTTTAAACCTTTCAAACCTTATTTTTTCTTTTATTTTCTTAAAAACTTAAAAATAAAAGATTCCAGCCTTTATTCATGCCAAACGCCCTTCTTCCACAATTTAAAACTATCCCCCACGCTATTTGTTTTCAAATCTCTTCCGTCAATCTTCCTGGTCCGGGCCGTTTCATAGCTCAAAGAAATCCGCCTGCCCCCTCTACCGCATTAATCATTTGTCTTGATCTAGCGGTCACCTCCCCTCACTCCGTAATTGGAAAAAAACTCGCCAAATTATGCCAAGAATTTTTAAGTAATTGAGTTAATAAGGATAAAAAAGGAATATATTAAAAAATTATTAAAAAATTAAGTAATACGGTAGTCATTCTGTTATTTGTTTTTTTCTTCATATGTAAAAAAAAAAAAACAAAACATATTTTTTTAGAAATTCAAATATAATATACGGCAAAAATAATTCAAAAGCTTCATATTTTCAAATTTAAATTTTTGGGATGTTACAAACCTACCCCCCTTAAACGAATCTCGACCCCGAGATTCTGGTAGAGTAGAAAGAAAAGAGGTGAGGTTATATTGGCTAGCAATGGGTTTCTGGGTGTTGCTTGACGTATAGCCCTTTAACTTCACGGAGAGGTGAAGATCTGCACAACAGGGGTTAGAACTTTAGAGAAATAAAAAAGGAAGAGAGAAACCTTGTTCTCCTGGACAGGTCGTAGGCTTCCGCGTATTTTCCCTTTGACATTGTTGCCTTCACGTCATCATGGAATGGAGTAGTTGCATCGTCTATTGGACATACGGATGTAGAATTTCATATTGATAGGTGGGTAGCAATGGTCTGTGTTCTAGGAGGTAGAGGGTCTTAGGAATGCAGAGGTGACGATGGGCATATTTATATGGTGGTCTTTTATTTCTGTTGTAATCTCGTTCATATGCCGGTCTTTTATTTCTGTTGTAATCTCGTTCTTACTCTTGGGCTTTGACAAGCTTGATGAGTTTGGTTAAATGTACATCTTGTAATCCTTATTACCAGAAGATTTCTGTCCTTGCAGACTTCCGTGTACTGGTCTGATTAGCCCTAAGTCCAGGCTGTGGTAATTCCAAAATATACATCGCAGTAGCTCTTCGGCATTTTTGTCTCTTAGTGCTACCCCCTTAAAATAAATGTCCCTAGTCATTATTCTCCTCTTCTAGTTCCAGGCATGATGGGTCCTATGACGAATTGAAGACTCTTCCGTTGTACTTTGGTCGCCTTGGTCAGCAACAGGTTCGGGGGCAATCCCTGTGGTAGTAGTCTTGCTTCCATCCATTGGGCCTAGCAGGGTTTTCGTCTTTTGGTTGGAGTAGTCTTGCTCTTCACCAGGAAAACATGTGGCCTAGCTCACAGGATTTCTGACAGGTTGATGGTCGTCTTCACAGTTGAAATAGCTCACGGAGCTTTGCTAGGCGCAATGTCTTTTTACTTCCTAACGTCGACGTGCTTCTCGTCATTGTGTTTAATTGGCTGCGATTTGATCCATAGGTCTCTTGGGTTGGTAAGGAGAGAATGTCAGTAGGGCAGAGTCTCGGGTCTGGGCCTTTGGCGATCTATTACTTTGCTTCGGTAGACCTGACTGGTTTTACAGCAACAGGATGAGAGGGAATAGCATGAGGTGAGGATTGAATCGTGGGGGTAAGGTGAACTAACCCATTCTATATTTTAAAAGAGTGCTCCCAAGGAGCTGGGGTGGTACAACTCACTCAAAATTTTAAAATAAGCTTTTCCCATGACTGCGAAATAGGACGCCCGGGGGCAAGAAGGCAGTGCACAGGGCCAAAGTAAAATCTTGCGACCATACAACGCCTATTCGGGGAAGCACACATAAGGGAGTTTTAAGAAACACTATAAAAATCTAAATTCAAATATAATATACGGCAAAAATAATTCAAAAGCTTCATATTTTCAAATTTAAATTTTTGGGATGTTACAATATCCGTTGGTTTTGGTTAAGAGGAGATATTCCTCTTTGTTGTCATTTTGGGTTTCAACATGGAAACCATTCTGACGGATATCTCTATAACTAAGTAGGGTACGTGTTGAATCAGGATACAAGAGTGCATCCTTGATTTCCAATTGTGTACCCATAGGGAGAGTGATGGAGGTGCGACCAGAGCCTACTATTGTTGCATCGCGTCCAGCGATTGTTAAAATATTTCCTTTTCTCCTAGTAAGAGTTAAGAAATATTTTGTGTCCCTAAGTATAGAGTTTGTGGTACCAAAATCCACAAGGTATAATTCATTCTCCATTGGATCGACTCCAAAAATCTATATACACAAAATAAGAATTTAATGAAATTCTTATAGTGGTATATAGAATACATACAAACTGTATTTTACAATACCGAATGTGTTCGATATATGATTGTAGCATACAAGCTTACAATATAGATGACAATATTATTTATATTACAACACTTTGAGCATTCTTGCCTTGAGCCAAAGACTGGAGGTAGAGGCTCACAAGATGCTTCGGGGTGCAGCATTTCTTGGTAGGATGGTTGTAGCAACCACACTTTTGACAAATCTCATTTTTGTCAACTTTCTTACCAGAATTGCCTTTACCTTTCTTGAATGCACTTGGTTTTTGCTGCTTGTTGCGTTTGTGTTTACCTTTAAAGTTCTTTGAATGGTCTTTTGAACCATTGAACTTGTTATTTTGATTAGCATGAACTTTAGGAGGGGAGCAGCCCCGATGGGACGTTGCTGATTTTCTTTAAAAGAAGTTCAGCATGCTTCTCGGCCTGAAGTATAGTATGCATAAGATCAAAATAAGTTTGGTAATTTGTAGCATGCCATTGCTACTGTAGGACTCTGTCAGATGGGAGCATTGTAGAGAGAGTCTTATCTATTTTGTCCGCATCCGTTGGTTCCTTTTCACAAAACCGTACTTTGGAGCAAATAGTATGAAGGACATGATTATAGTCTCCAACAAATTTAAAATCTTGGAGTCTAAGATGTGCCCATTCACGATTAGCCTCAGGTATGATAACATATTTCTGCTGTTCATATCTATTTTTGAGAGCTAACCATAATGTGAGTGGATTCAGCTCATACAGATATTCAGCCTTCAAATCTAGATGTATGTGATTCCGTATTGTGCTCAAAACGGAATATTTCACAATATCCGGAGGAATTTGATCATCTGGAGGATCAAATATCCCCTTTGCAACCCACGTGTGGTGAGGTTGATCTTTAAGTCCATAGCCCATGTAGGGTAGTTGGTACCATCGATAACGAGGGGCTCAAAATCTTTGGTAGCCATTTAAAATCTACATGAAATTACACCATAAATGATTAATTTACATGTGGTAAATTAATGTGTATGGTAGTGTTGTAATAAAATGCAAAATATGTGGAAAACAATATGAGTATTGTAATCCGAATGAATATGTACCCAAAAATAAATATAACATGTGGTTATATTTTATAATACTGTGTAATCACAATATTGGTGGTGAACACCAATTTATTGTATGGCATAACGTACAAATAAATGTACCAAAGTGCCATAAATTTTGATTTTATGGTATTTATGTTAGGTATAATATTTTGTAAAAAATTCCAAATTATTAAGTACAATGGTACTCATTAAATGGGAATTTTATATTTTAAATATGCAAAAGATAGCAAATTTAAATATGGTCGCAATTCACATTGTAAATAAATTGCAATAATAATCCTACATATGTAAACATGATATAAATGTGGATGCACATTTATTGAAATATTTACATATTTTTCAGATCCTGTAGGGACTAAAATGCTAATTTATAACAGTACAAAATGACGAGTACAATTATAAATAAGCAGAAGGAATATACTGCAAATTATATAAAAGAAAATAAAATCTGCATTTTTATTAACTGGAGGGGGGAAATGCAAATTTACGAAAACTTGGACTGAGGCCCATCCGGCCTTTAGGCCCAAGTGGGGAGGTGGGATTAATTGGGCCAAAAACCCATTTGATCATCCCCTATATAAATGAGATGTGGGGAATTTTAGGGTTTCCCCCCAAACCCATATGTACCGCCGCCTCTATGGTCGCTTGACAACGGCCGGGTGGGTCGGACGCCACGCCGACGGCGCGCCGCTCCGCCAGCCGGGCCTGCTTCTTCAGCCGGTTCACCCGTGCAGGTACCACCGGGTCGCCGCGCCTCGCCGCCACCGGTCAGCTTACGCCGGCTTCGGCTACGGAGACCGGCATGGTCACGAAGCCGTCTGCTCATTGCTCTCTTGGCCGGACTTCGCCAGCCGCCGTCACCGGAGTTGCGTCGCCACCGCTGAAGCCCACCACGGCGCACGCCATGCGCATCTTGCGCACCGCCCGCGGTTGGCTGAAGCAGCCGAACAGCTTCGACTCCGCCGCTTTGTTCGCCAGGCTGCCACGCCGCCGGGGCGGCCGCCGCAGGCGTGCCGTCTGCGCCGCCGCCATTGGTGCGCGCCGCTGCGCGCCGCGTCTTGCGCAAGCGCCGCCGACCGCCGGGGCCACGCCACCGCCGACCATTGCTGGGGCCGTGCCGCCGCTGCCGTGGGTCTTCGCCGCCGCACGCCGCCGAGGCCGCGCTGGCCTCGCTGGGTCAAGCCGCGCCAAGCCACGGGCCTCAGCCGCCCACGCCATGCGCCGCCGTAGTGGCGCCGTCGGCGCGGGCAAGACTCCGCGCCGAGCCGCACCGGGCCGTACTATGTGCTGCGTCGTGCACCTGACTTGGTTGTGGAGAGTCTTTTTGTTTTGTCTCTATTTTTCTTGTGAATGTATGAGCGTGCGTGCTGATAACGTGTTGCAAGAGATTTTACACAAGTGATTGAGACAAAAGTGATTGACTACTTTATTCAATTGATGTCATTACAATATATAGAGAATGAGGGGGTGTTAGGAAAATGTGTCAGTTATGTACAGTTATAAACATTGGGCACATGTGTTATAACAAAAATGACAAGACTTCAACGAAAACAGATGTTGATCTGTGGTGACCCACGCCGACACTTCTTTTGGTGACAGACGCGGAGTTGTTGGGGTCCTCAGCCAATGTTGGTGAAGGAATATCCCATTATAGACATGCAAGTAGATAGTATTTATGTTGCATGCGAAGCACCTTTCTCTCTCCTGCGTGACTTGGCTGGTTGCATGCGGAGCACCCGCGGCCCGTTTTCAGTCTCCGGTATCGTTCAGAAGGAGAGGAAATTCTGAAGGGGAAAAGCAGGGATATGTTGGTATTGATTGCTTGGTATTGTTTCCTTCAGGGATATGTAAAGCAATGGCATCTATTCAGTTGTAAAGCAATGCTAAACGCGGTGTGGCAACAATTGTCAACAACAGACATCTTTTTTTTTTTTTGCAGCTGTATCATGCTCAAGTTATTGTTCTGGATTACGCATGCTCTGTAGCTCAGCACGTCACCAAGCCCAACTTGTTGCACACTCGCATGAATCTCTACTCTCTACTCTCTCTCCGACTCGGCGGCGGCCTCTCTGTGACTTGATCTACTGTTGAGGCGTTGTGCTGTTCATCTTCATCGACCTTATCTACTAATGTTGATTGTTCTGCTGTCGGTGGGGTTTGGGCCAGGATTCACCACTGTTTGGTTCGGCTAGAGTGCTAGGCCTTAAGACACCGACTGGGCCTCGTCTCATGCTGTCTTTAATGTTCAACCGAGTTCTTCAACCTCTGGCAACCGGGCTCTTCTTCCTTCGATGCGGCGACCGCCGACCGGACTGGCCGGGTCTTCTTCTATGGTGGGAGGAGAGGGTGCTCAAGCCCCCACAAGCACCCACGGTGGATTTGCCACTGAGAGGATCTACTATTAGTGATAGGGATGCTTATACACCTACTCGTGTAATTCTAGCCGTGTCTATCATCTCTTTCCTATTTATTTTGTTAATTTCTAAATAGAATAAAATATTATTCTATCTTTTACCTTTGTCTTAGACAAAGATTATTCTAGCTTTTGTAGTTCTTAAGACAAAGGTGAAAGATAGAATAATATTTTATTCTATTTTTAAAAGATAAAATAAAGAGGGAGTAGATGGTAAACGTACAACAGGCTACGACTGTACGTTGCACCTTTTTTCCCTATATAAGCACCTCACCTCTACGGCTGTACACCGCGTTACTCACGCTCCCGATCTCCTTCCTTCAAAGTCCAAAACTTCGTATCAAAGCAGCCAGCAACCACACGAAGGGATATAACTGAAGATGGTGACGCTCACGAGCTTTGTTCGGCGGGAAGCGGAGGCCGATGGTGCTGCGTCCAAGACCCCAGCGGCGCTGGCGGGGGTCGGCCTCGCCACGGCCTCCACGGCCATCACCTTGGCCCTGTCCGAGCTTCCGCCGGGGTTCGACAAGGACGCCTACCTCCTCGCCCTCTCGGGGTCCTTCCTTGCAGGGGTGGCCGAGCTGTGCGCCGCCGTCTGGGTGTCCGACGACGTCCGCGGCCGCCGTGCCGCTGGCAAGAAGTTCGTCTACGTGTCCGTCGCGCCGCTAGTCGTTGCCGTCGGCCTATCGGTTGTTTCGCTGCTCTGGTGAGTGTATAGCTGGGAGCTAGGTTCACGTGCACGTCCAGGTCAGGCCACTCTGCATCACTGTCGTCGGCTTCTCGATCGGCAAATAACTAAACTAGCTGTGTCACCTGTGTGTCAATAACTCGCGGCCGCGGGCGTGTGAACAGTTTTAATTTGCTTCTTCTGTATCACATATATTGGCTGTGTCTAGTCATTATCTGAATATTTTTTTCTAATAATTATCTAGATTTGAGACCAGATTCAACGGCCCCTTTTTTGGAGGAGAAGGAGATTTTTTTGAAGGGGCGTGGGAAAATGTATAATCGTTGGATATCTAATCCAATGATGACAAATCTAGATGATAGTTAGAAAGAAAATATTTAAATGATGTTTATCAATATCTATATTTATATACATCGTGTGTTCTGTACATTATATTGGATTTTCAGTCAATGATCAATCGATGATGTGGTCTTGCGTGTTTTGTTTTGAGTCACGAACTCAGTTCAAGCATACGCTGTCTGCGTGGATGCATAACAAAGATGCCTGCAACCTAATTGTATATGTTGGGAAGACGAACGTATATATACCTATATTACACCCGAGGGTTCCGGCCCTCTCCGTGCAACCACGTCAGTAATTTTACGAAAAACTTCCTGCACGTGATTTTACGAAAACCCCCCTGCATTTTACGAAATCATGTACATGTCCTTCGTTCTCGCAAATAGGTCCCTGCTTCTTGCAAACAGGTCCCTGCCAGTTTTTTTACGAAAAACACCCTCCAATTTACCGATAGCAACCCGCGGTCCTTCGTTCTCGCAAATAGGTCCCTACTTCTCGCAAACTGGTCTCTACCAGTTTTTTTTACGGAAAACACCCTCCAATTTACCGATAGCAACCCTCGGTTTTCAAAATTATGTATAGGTCCTTCTTTAGTTACGTACAGGTCCTTACGGGTCCCTATTTTTTTTGCGAAAAAGCTCTTTAGTTCCTCCGAAATTACACATCTGTCCTTGATTTTTTAAAAAGAACCGTCTCACGAATTTTCGTCTCTTTTATTTCGGTCCACACGGTAGCTAGCGCGGTGTGGCGCCGCGCTTACGTGCCTATATATAAAAGGGGTGGCTGCCTGCCGGCGTCGAGCTGAGTTCCTCACCGTCAAGGGCGGTGGCTGACGCGGGATCCGTCGCTTTGGAGGCCGCGGTGTGGGTGCTCTCCACGCTGGAGCCATGTTTTCTTAG
This sequence comes from Bonia amplexicaulis, assembly GCA_036346245.1. Classification (NCBI taxonomy): domain Eukaryota; kingdom Viridiplantae; phylum Streptophyta; class Magnoliopsida; order Poales; family Poaceae; genus Bonia; species Bonia amplexicaulis. Next base: position 38,606,558 of record CM070736.1, on the reverse strand, counting down.
GTGGTGATCGGTTCTACCGAAAGTCAAGGCTTATGGTCGAAAACACTGTGAATGGTTGAAAAAATCATGAATGAGAGAGGCTTATTTGACATAATTAAATTTAAAAAAATTAAAAAATATAAAAAATATGCTAGCCCATCACAAACAACGCAAACAAATACGAGAAAAAAAGAACCGACAAAAAGCTCAAAAAATCAAAATTCGAAAAACGAAATTATGAATAGTGCAAAAATAAGCTTAAGCCAATAAGCTTAAGCTGTATTGAGCAGGGCCTTACAAGGTCGCCTCGAAGAAGCCGCTGTGTCCACGGACTTGAAGGCCGCGGTGCACACGCTCTTTTCGGCCTGTTTGGCACAACGCCATGTTGACAATCGATGTTCACATCACACAAAATGACAAGACTTGCAACAACGAAAACAGATGTTGATTTGTGGTGACCCACGCCGACACTTCTCTTGGTGACAGAGCAGCGCCGCAACTGCTAGATTTCCCGCCTGCAAGCGCGGAGTTGTTGGGGTCCTCAGCCGATGTTGGTGAAGGAATATTATTCTCCGCTCCAAACAGTTTCATCTTCAGACCTTTTTTTAGATTTTAGTTTATCTAAATTAGAAATCACTTAGAATCTATTGGCTTCTAATTTTAACTTATTTTAGCTACTTTTATTTTTTACTTTTTTTTATTGTATACGATAATATAATGGTTAAGTGGGTCTCTTTCCAATGGAGCCAGCAATTCTCTAATGCTAATGCATACGAGGAAGGAAGGAGAAACAGCAACCGATGGGTAGTTTCGTACGCAGACGAACCCGAAAGCCCGGAGCCCGGCCCATCCTCTCCGGCTCGCTTCCCCACCCCCATCGCCGACTCGACTCCGAATCGATCTCTCCTCCCTTCCCCGACTCGTCTTCTCCCCTCTCCTCTTTTCTACGGTTCTACCTCCTCCTCCTCCTCTCTCTCTCTCTCGCCTAGGGTTTGGATTCGCATCTGCCCGCCGCCATCGCCATGGACGACCGGTAAGTACTTCTCCTCCTCTGTGTCCCCCTCTTCTGCCCTAGGGTTTCGTCGCCTCACCCCGGTCCCCCTGCGATCCGCGCTTGCAGCTACATCGACGAGGACGGCGAGCCGCTCATGGACTTCGACGCCCGCGACCCCTCGCCCGAGCCGCAGCCCTACGACGACCTCGAGGACGACCTCGGCGACGACGGCGGAGGCGCCGACTGGAACCGCGACCGCTCCCCACGCCCGTGCACGGCGACGACGGCGCCGGCCTCGTCCAAGCCCGGAAGCGCCTACTCAAGAAGGCCGTAGGCGGAGGAGGCGGTGACGGCATGACCGGTGGCGGGCTAGATGACTGGGGGGAGGAGGAGGCGGCGTTGGCTGATACGGATGTGGATCCGGAGGCCGACGCGGCGAGGAAGAGAAAGGGCTCGTCGGCGCTGAGGGACCTCGCGAGGGGCGGGGGCAAGGAGAAGGAGAAGAAGAGGAGGAAGGAGGACGGCGGGGAGAGGGACAGAGGGATGGGGATGGCGAGGGAGAAGAGGGGCTCGGGAGGGAAGGGCGGTGGCGGCCACGAGGAGCAGGATGAAGGGGAGAGGGAGATCCAAGAGCTCTGGGACACCATCGCCGGGGTGACTCTGAGGTAACAATTGCTTCCGATGTATTCGATATGTTCGTCCCCATTAAATTACTGTATGTGCTTTGTATGTTGCATTGAAGGTCACTCTTTTTAGTTTGTATACTGCTGCTGATGGTTCATCCAGTTGCTACGGATTGGTTTGCTACAGAACTCAGACTATTCTTGAGGTGTTCCATGTTAAGGCAGTATATCTGGAGAATATCGTATTTTTAGATGATAGGCAGTGGCAGGCTTGTTTGCTGATACCTTACTCATCTCCATGATAATTGAGTTTACTTTTGCTCTCAATTCTTGCAGTTTTTTCCTTTAGGGAAAATTGCTTACTCAGGATGGTAATATTTAATGTGGAATCTTCCATTTGACAAATTGAGTCAGATTTTTGGTATTGGTTAGGTGTCCTGCATTTGTTTTATTTAGCCTGGCATTCCTCTTTGACCTACTATTTTCATAACCTTGGACAAATTAACGCACTCTGCTAACATTTTAGTCTTGTGGAACAGGATGATCAAGAAGGTGTTAGAACTGTAGATGATGATAACTTCATCGATGATAGTGGGGTTGACCCAGCTGACCGTTATGGAAGCGATAATGGTGGCCACTCTCCTCGACATTATCCACAGGTATTCATCCTTAATTGCTCAGAAGCTGTAGGTCATTCTTTTAGTTCCTTTTTTTGTGACAAATTATCATAAAGGCTGAGTCAAAGGTCTGTTTGTTGGAGGTTAACTGTGGGGATCAATGACTTTTTATCCCTTTAGTTAACCAACAACAACAAGAACAACCCCAAAAAAAAAATCTGAACTGAAACCGAGTAGTTGAATGGGGACCGTTCATTTGTTAAGGCAGGAAAACAAATGGAATGTGTCGTGTAATATTTGTGTTGTTACAAAGTATCCTTTGTGGCCTGTGGTTGCTTATGGTCGTGTTTCATATCGATGATTGATTATAGTGAGTAGTGACTAATACCAATATCCATGTTGGTAATATGGACTTCCTCAGTGAATGTGAATATGTCATGTGCTAGGGTTCACCTAAAGAATGTTTGTATTCACTAATAGAGGAATTTTGTTGGTATGTTACTGGCCCATTATATAGAGCCATAGCCCTGCAGGAGTAGATTGTAGTTTTAGGGGATAAGGTGCAGTGTTGATGAAGCTCTGACACCTTGCTACCGTGAACTAGTTTTCCAATATATGTTTTTTACATGGGAAGAATTACAGAATATTTTGTTGATCCTCATTTATTTCTTGTATGTTAGTACTATGTGAACTAATTCTCTTTATTACAGGCAGTGGAAGGTGAAGAAGATGATGAAATTGAGCGGCTCTTTAAGGGTGGTAAGAAGAAGAAGAAGAATGATCGACCGCGTGCAGATATTGGTCTTATAGTGGAACAATTCATTGCTGAGTTTGAAGTGGCGTCTGAAGAAGATGCAAACCTAAACAGGCAATCAAAACCAGCCATTAATAAACTTATGAAGCTTCCACTGCTCATAGATGTTCTCTCAAAGTAAGATTCTCGGATGTAGCCACTGATACAACATAACTTTGCCTGTGGTGCCAATCCGTTTGCTATCTCCTGTAGCTAGTTATAATTATTATTATTTTGTATATCACTATTTTGCAGGAAGAATCTCCAGCAGGAATTCCTTGATCATGGAGTACTCACTCTACTAAAAAACTGGCTTGAACCATTACCTGATGGAAGCTTGCCAAATATGAATATTCGAACTGCTGTGCTGAAGTTACTAACCGATGTAGGCAAACTTCCTTTCCTTTTTTCCTATTGTACTGCATAACTTAGTTTTTGCATAAGAACACAGCTTTACTTACTGTAATTATGAATTTGATTGTCATTCCTCAGGGCTTACTTTCTTATGAAAGTTTGTGTCTATTTTACACAGTT